>VXAX01001640.1:1548956-1869648 GCA_013399835.1 Leptocoma aspasia
TTTGTTTTTTTTTTTGTCTTGCATAACTTTTAATAATAAAAGAGTCTACAGGTTTATATCTTTATAACAATCCCTCCCCTTTGCATTCACTAACTCTGCTGTCTGTACAAGTGCAGGCTGAGAAATAGCAGAATACTTCTGCTGCCTGGGGTTAGGGTGACTTCAACAGAGGGAGAATCCTTCTGCAGTGCCTTGTCTGTTAGCACTTGGGAATCCTCTTCCAGCTCAGTTTTGGTGGCTTATAGTCACTGATACCTCAGATTGAATGTACTGGGTGAATTTATCTTTCTTTTGTTTGTTTCTTCAAGATATTAAGGCTAAATAAACAATGTATTCTTTAACTTTCTAGCCATAAATTGTTTAAACTTGATTATGTTTGCTTTTGGGTAATAAAAAGCTCCCTTAAAGTGAGCTGTGTAACACATGTAAAGATAAGAGTTTTCTTTGCAGTCTGATTATGGCTTTGGACAACACTTTAAAGCCTACTAGCAATTGTAAATCAATATATGTCAATTAAATGTACGCGTGGCTGCCAGATCAAATTTTTTCTATATTTATTTACTCAATTTGGCTGCTACCAGTTATTTCACCTGTTACCAAGTACAAGCAGCATGAAGCTAACAATGAAGAATGATGCAAATGTAATGATTCTATTGACTGAGTCAGAGATTCCTTGCTTGAGAGAGATTGACTGCACCTACTGAAACAGAAGATAGTTAGGTAATGGACTTAGATGAACTAAATATCAACTGAAACTCTTACAGAATGGACATCATGGTATTCTTCTCCTGAGAATATCTAGATAATAGTCAACTCTTGTCAGCAGTGGTACCATAGCCCTGTTTCTGGGAACATTAAGGTTCACCATAATGGCCTCCACAGCTCAGAAAGTTCAGAAATACCACAGAATGAAAACACAAGGTAGTTCCAACTCAAAATATTAAAAATAATTTACAGCTATGGTTTTCCTCAGCCTTACAAAAGATACAGCCCCTTCTTTCTTTTCCTTTACCAATTGCATGGCCAGGTTTCCTGTGGCTTGATTTCAGTCCTACCTATGATCCTACACTGCAAGTGAACAGTGAATGTAGAGAGCTGTCAAGTACAGCACTACTGCCCCTTAGGAACAAATGGGGAATCAATACTGCCTGAACTCATTATCTGCTGGTGCATCTGCATTGCTTGTATAAATAGTTATTCCTAATAAGTGACTAACTGAGCATCCATTTGTCTACATTAATGGGATTATTTCAAGATTTTTCTCTATTTCAAACAATCCTCTAGACAATTGCATAATTACAGGAAGGTACCATCTCTGTGATCTTATGGCCAAGTTAAAATTTGTGATGGGAACTTTTCATGCACTAGAAATGCTTTTTCCACTTATGCTTCTAAGATGTGTGAATAAGATTTTCCTTGTTCGTTTAATGGCCAGTGCATATGAAATCTCATCTTCCTGATGGAAAAAGAAGTCCAGTCATTTATTTACATAAACACTGAATCACTCAACCATCTTCAATGCTATATTTTAAAAATACATTTATAAGGTAGGCTTGTCAGTTTTCCAAGCTTAGGAGGTGACTGCCAGTTCTGGTGCCCCAGACTGACATCCAGCTCACAGTACCAAATTGGTTAGGGGCCTCATCCTTCACCTGCCCCCGTGCTAGGACTCTATCTTTGTTTAGTACATTGTTGTAATTTGAGTAAGAGATGCCTGTATGCAGAGAGAAAGAAGAAAACATAAGATCTAGTAGTAATGCTCTGTCTTTAGCATTAGCAAGACACAGCCATCACTGATTTGCCAATAGATTGTAAGAGGTATAATCTAGCTAACTTTCTATAAGCTACAAAAGCAGACCAGTTGCAGTAGAATATGCAGTAGTCTCCTGAGGATCACTTACATGGACTTTTATCTGCCCATGTACCTACAGATACAGTGACAAAATGGTCTTTTTGTTCCTGTGGTTTACACAGAGCAATGCAATCTGTTCATTGCTATAATGGACATTAATCATTATTCATGCATATGTGTGGAGTTTTCATTTATTGGTCAATCTGACTTTGATAAGAGGCATCATTATTACAGTCTCCATGAGTTAATGAAGTGGTAAATGCTTCTGTCACATGTCTTGGAAAGGAAGGCCAAAGAATGGGGTGAGATGAAACATTGAAACTTGCATTGGGCAATTCACTGTTGTTTTTTTTTTTCTTTTTAATGAAGCCTTCCTAATAATACAATTAGTTATATTTTTCTACATTTTGCTTGGTTGGTGGTTTTTTTTTGGTTGGTTGGTTTTGTATTTTTGTTTGGGTTTTTTTTTTTCATAATAACAAGAATTTACATCATCTGATTTCAAAGCAAAGAGATGTCCTCCATATTTCATGCACAGAACAGGGACAGTGCAGCAGCAGCCTGCTGACACACAGCCAGATTCAGACTCATCAGAGCTCCTCCATTAAGAATTAGAAGTCCCACACAAATAGAAGAATGTATAGTTTAATTTTTATCTTCTTTCCCTTTTGGATGGTTCTGCCCAGGCTCTCAGCCTGTTTTAGACACTGAAACGCTTACACTTGTACTGACCTGCATGTGTGTGAGATGTTACTGTGAATACAAGGCCAAAACCTGAAAGGCTTTGAGTCAGCAATGTTCATGTGCATAAAACTGTGCCAACATCTGCAAGATTAAGGCTCAGGGGAGCAATTAGCACAGATGGTTTTGTGTGGTACATATCTGTCTGTTAGGGCCTGGCCTGAGACCAACAACTCATTTTACATTGGTCAGTGAGTAATGTTTCATATCAGCTGGAGTTTACTTCTGGTCTGAACTGAACTGGAAATGATGAAATGGGATTTGACCTCCTAATGGGCCCATTTCTCTTCCCAAAAATTTGAAAACCTAATGCATTATTTTCTTATAGACTTATTTGAAATTAATTTGAAAGTCATGCTCTGGCTACTATTCCTTTTATTATACATTCTCATGAAATATATAGTAAGGATAATTGAACTAAATCAATATTTGAATATTTTCATGGTCTAATTCACTGTAGTTCTCTTCTGGCCTGGTTTGGGTTTTAGATTTTTGGTTTTATTTTGGCTTTTTTTGCCTTTTTTTTTTTGTTGTTTGTATTGGTGGAGTTTTTTTTTTTGGTTTTGCTTTTTGGTGTTTGTTTTGGGTTTTTTGGTTTGGTTTTGTTTATTCGCACTTTTTAAAAAGAGGTTTTCAGGTTCTCCTGTGTTACACAAATCTTCCTCCTTCCTCAGAGGTGGAGTGTAACCTGTGTTAGGACTACAAGACCATTTTTTGCATGTGTGTGGCCTTTCCTTCCTGAACGCCCAGTAAGTGACTTCTGGTCTCCAGTTTATTCCTTTGAGAACACGTAATACTTTCAATGCATAATTCGGCTAAATTAGCAAATCTTGTTTCATTAGAACCCCCTCACTAAATGAGCAGGGAGCCTAATTAGATGTCAGCCCCCTGGGGTACACCAGCACCTGCAGAAGCAGGCTTAGATCTCAGGTGTAAGCCTGGGGGTGATTTATCTCTCCCCTCCCACCCCTTCCCTTACCAGACTTGTTATTTTACCTTTAAATGCTGATGGATTGCCAGCTCCTGAGCTGTGATGGATTCTGTGTGGCAGGGTGGGTGACAGTGAAGCAGCTGTGTGAGAACAAAGGCTGGTTTGTTGGTGCTGGTGTGATTCTATCTGTAGAGGCTCTTTCTTTTAATGGCACCAATTTAGAGATGCAATAATTTTGCAGTTTTGTAGTCGCTTTAGACTTCTACACCAAATTTGGGAGAACAGCAAAATTTTGGCATCTCTTTAAGAATGTTTACAATGTAACTATCTTTGTTAAGGGCACATTTCCCCTATTCTTCATTGATCCACTAATCTTTTCCCTCTCAGTGCAGGGGAAATAAAGTAACAGAACAAGGTAGGTGTGGTGGGGAGAAAAGCATAGTGAAAGGAAGTAGGAAATACATAATAAAATTTGCTATGTAAAATACTTTCAGAATTCTTTGTTGTTCAGAAGACTTCCTACAATACTTTCTTGCAAAATGCTGTTTTCTGCATATAATAAGGAATATGTCTCCTATCTGTCTGTAACTTTGAGTACACACTGCAGTTGGATGGATAACTTACTTCAATGTTGGTATTCTTATTCAAACTAAAATGCAAAACTCCAATCATTCCAAAGACAAAGGAGCCCAAGGGCAAAGTAGTAATTAACATGTGAAAAAGTTGCTGGGGGAAAAAGCCCCTTTATATATTTGCATGCTAATGTGAATTAGAAATTAATAAATTTCTGGAATAGCTAAAACATTTTAATATTTACAACTTTATTCAATATTTGAAATTATGCTGTCAAATTTTTAAAAACCACTGTGCTCTCAGCAAAGTGACACCATGAGAATTAATTTTAGTATTTGTTTTTTAGTCTTCTTTATAATTCTTCTAGTTTTACTTTGTTGCTGCTCTCAATAAAGATGTGATCATTCCCCTATTCCCTTTAAAGGTAAGCTACCCTGAGAACAATTTGCATGAATCTATAATACCCTGTTGGCATATGGCTTTACTAACAAAATGCATACACAGACAATATGAACAGAACTTTTGGGGGATTTTTTTTTTTGTATAATTGAAAAAATGCCTGACCTTTTAACCATGTTATCAGAAAAAAATATTGGTGTAACTACTATTATAGGGGGGAAAAAACCGAAAATACAGAGAAAGCAATATGGAGTTAACAGAAAACTCAGTGAATTAATGGGTTCTTCTGACAGCAATTTTATATCAAAGAAGCAAGTTCCTGCTCTATGGTGGTAAACAAGAAGGAACCAGAGAAATTGCCAAGTTGCCTTCTAATTCTCAATTATTTTTCAGGTAAAAGGAAAAAAAAAACACTGAGAGACTTCTTAGGTTCATCAGCCTTGGATGTGTCACAGCTTGATCTTAGAGTCTTATCACAGATTGTCTGTGCAAGGTTATATAAATAACCAAGGCTTCACCAGTGAAGTGTATTTTCCTTCTTATTTCTCCCTAGTCTGTAACAAATTTACCATCTTTTTGTGTGTATTACTCTGACTTGAAATTGGATTTTTGATTACATATTAAATTTAAAGGCTAACAGTTTCTGAACAGACAGGAAATCACGCTTAAAAAGAGGAGAAAATGGAAGGGAGGCTGTAAAGGGAAGATTTGACGTTGTCTAGTGTTGGCAAGAGGCCAATCAAACCTCATGTTAGCAGGTGTTTTTGTGGTTTGAGGCTTTTTCCACTGACATTATTTTTATTTATGGAAAAAAAACTTGTGAACTTTTAAGAACTAGACTCTGGTCTGAATGAAGGCAATCTTAGATCAGATACTGACGTAAAAAAAATTAGGACAAAACATTGTCTAGAACTCAAGTTGGAGAGAAGGTTTTTCTTATTGTCTTTTCAAATCTTTAACCCACCTGAGAAACCAGCTGATTTTTTTAAGATTTGCACAGAGTGTGAATTTTCTGGGGAATGCCTTCTACGAAGTTCTACCTGTCTGTAGTTCTGTAGTGCACATGCATGCACAGATGAACTTCGTGAAGTAAATTTTGAAAAATATTTCTGAATATTTTATAGCTATGGAGAGGAATTCTTGCATTTCATATTCAAAGTGTTGTGAACTGAATTCTTCAACAAGTATGTCCTTTCCTATTGCTCATTTCCACTGTGAGAAACTGGTGACATCTGTGTTTTTCCAATATACCAACAGATGGTTTACTAGGAATTATGCCTTCTTCAGGAATTACACCTTCTCCTTAAGGAATTCATCTTGCTGTAGCAGAATCTTTATGTGTGTTCCAATCAGCAGAAGGCATGGGTTACTTATTATAACTGGTTATCTAAAGGACACTGGAACTCAGTATGCTTTATGTTCATATTCAAGCAGGCAAGCACAGAAGAGGAAAAAGTTTCAGGAATAACTGTGGTTGTCTAAACTAGTAAGGCTACATGGCTGGAAGGGAAATGACAGATTGCATCTCTTACTACTCAGAGGCACAAGGAATTTATTATATTCTTTATTTTAGGAATTGTTAAACAGGACTGAAGGTAATCTCCATTATTACACGTTAGATTCACTAATCTTACAGAAAAAAAAAAGTTTCCTGTGCTTTTAAGATTCTTTTTGTACTCAGAGCATGGCTATGTAGTAGGATTAAAGTACCATAATGAACCAAAAATACTGTTTAGCCAAATGTTTATTGGCAGGAATTAGGAAGTAACATAAATTAGTTGAAGTCCATTAATGCTCTAGGACATATTTTGGGATACAATATCTGTGGCAGATTATATACAAGGATGATGTGACTGTCAAGCAAATTAAATGAATCCTCTCCAGTGTGTGAAGTGACAGAATAATGAAATTTAAATACAAATAATGACTTCATTTATCTTAATTTAGAGTCTGCACCCTAAATCAGGTACAGACATGGGATAAAATAGTCTGAAAAAATGACACATTTTCTGTAAACTCTGGAAAATGGTCAGTTTGCTTTTTTTTTTTTTAAAAAAGCTTTATGTCAAGTCTAATAGAAACTATTTGACAAAGCTATATTGTCAAAAATGTGTCAAATGCTATGGGCTACTTTGCAATATTCTTGTTATCAGAGCCAACCACTAACAAAAAAAGATTATAGGGAAAAAAACTTCTCAAAACCGATTCAGAGTTAAACTGAAAAGTGTAAGCATTTCTGGGTTTAAAATTTGAGCTAAGAACCTGGGTGGGAATATGACAATTGTTAATAGTTTTTTATGGATGCTTTTATAATTGCAGTCCTGCTGCTTAAATTATCTACAGGAAATTCAGTTAACAAGGTAAATCTGACAAGTGGGTCATACAGAGCCACCTTCTTGATTTTTCTTTCTTTCATTCTTTCATAAATAAATGAAGAAAAATTCAAGCTGTTTGTGCTCAGATCTGTAAGATCATTTGCAATACAAGTGATTGCATTTCAAATAGGATTGGGGGCATTTTTTTGCCCTGGGTTTTGAGGCCAGTATTAACATTTCATAGTTTCCTTAATAATGAAAGGCACAACAGGGAAAACTAGTATCTATCTAATGAAAAAGAATATCTACTGATTGCTATGAATAAACCAACAGATCTTCTAAAGTGTGTAATGGCAAGCTGCAGAGTTAAATGAAAGCGAGTGATGCTCATTAGAGCCAGCTATGACACCTAGTTAGGTTCATTAGTGCACAAGCAAAGGTTTAAACTGCAGAAGACAGGTATAAAGTTTCATCTGCAATGGGTTGTTAGTGAACAAAAGGAAAAGGGAACAGTTGAGAAAGAAAATGATATTGCAAAAGTGCCATGTGGGAAACTAATTAATTACTGGTTGCTTACCTTAGAAAAAAAATCTCCTTGGGCCACTTATCCAAAAAATAAGCATCTGAAAATTACAAAATCCAGAATGAAATAATCAAAGCCTCTGAACTGGCCTTCTGATCACTAACAAGCCTTTTGCTTTAGGATTACCTGTCTCAAACCCACAAACCAGCTCTCCATCAAGGGATATTCCTGCTGCTCTGCTTTCCAGCAGGACAGCCTGCAGCAGGACCGTGTGATGATATCCTGTTTTAAAGCATGCTGCCAAATTTTAATTTATTTTTTTTATATTACTTCTACCTTCATTTGTGTTAACATTTTAGGTTATTAATATGAAGAATATTCACCTGCTAATTTCTTGGCACTATTTATGTAACTCATTTATTTTTGACCTGGCCAAACACAATGGCCTAGATGATTTCATTGCATTTTTGAGCTGCTAGCACAACAACATTGAATTTAATAATATAGCTATGATCATAGCTCCTTACAACAGGAAGGGAGTTCCTGGGAACTCCTTTCAAAGGGACTTCCTACGTTGGCACCCACGGCGAGGAGCAGGCTGGGGCACACTCCTTTCCTGAGCAGGGAGAGGGAGCCAAGAGGCAGTCGCTGCCTCAGGATTTCTCAGCTGGAAGAAGGTAGGAAGCCAGGACCACAGGAACTGGGCACAAGAGGTGCTGTCCTGGCTTGTGGTTCCACTGGTGAAGTGGTGAAGGGTAGAGGAGTAGACACAGCTCAGCACTCTCAGGGTTCTCTTCCTCAATCCTGTGTCTGCAGCATCCCTCAGCTTCTCCAGAGGGGAACCCCTTACCACAGGAAATGTGGATTGGAGAGGATCCTCTTCCTCAGTGGACTGAAATATGACTACAAGAAACCAACAGCAGTCACTAGGCAGAGATAGATTAATTTTTTCTCGAAAGTATGTGTAGGTTAGTAAAAAAGTTAAACTGGTCTTGGTGTTAAAAATATTAACTTCTTTTTTTTTTTGGTGGGGAATTTTGCCCTTCTTACTTTTGAGTGTTTTCTGGCTACTGTATTTATTTACTTTTTTTGGGTTATATACAAGAAGATAATGGAATTATAATCAGCATTTCTAGATTTAAGTCCAACTACACGCCTGCTTTGCAAATGAGCTGCTTTAAATACTGCAGACAAGCATGCAGAGTTATATCACTGCTGTAAATTTGCAGAGCAGTTGTCTATTCTGGGTTTTGTCAAATGACAGGAGGTTGCTGTTTGGATCTAGCTACTGGAGTAAGAACCTGTTTTTCAGGAGAGTGTTTTGGAAATGGTAATTATGTGGGAAGAGTCATTTAAGTGCACTCCATCATAATTAATAATAACTGAATGAATGAGTCTAGTGAGATTGAATTATTAAGCCAAATTGCAGTGCTATAATGTGCAGCAAATCTTAAGCCTTTCTGCTAGAAAGCTTAAAGTTTTTCTTAGATGTTATAAAGTCTGGTGTAGCTTTGGCAATGGTGGTGATTTATATAATAATAAAAACCTGAGTTCTTTCAATCATTGCCACATCTCTTTAAAATTCCTTGTTATCAGTCACAGCAGTTTCAAAACATTTAGGTGACTTCTGGGACATCAGGTTTGAAGTGAAGCAAATTATGGGTTCACACTTCTAGGCATCATGTTTTATGAGAGCCTGTTGGAAAAGAAAGGTCACCAAATGCCCCAAAACAAAGAAGGAATTTTAATTATTGGTCTTAGCAAACTAAATATTTCAAAATATTTCTGAGTAGTGTCAGGTTAACTCTTGACATCATAAATCAAACATATGGGTGAGCTGTGTAACCTTGTGAACTAATCAAGGCTTTCACAGAGCTTAAAAGGGCATTCTCCAGCTTATAGGTTCTGAAAATAAGACAATCTGGGGTGGGGGGGAAAGGGGAGTTGCCTCTCCAGACAGCTCTTGACCAAAAGAAATTCTGTGTTATGAAAACTGAAGAACACAAATTTTCTAGGCTTCAAGACTCTCCTCAATGAACTGTTTGCATAGTTCTGGAAAATTCTCATTCCTTTTCTAATCAACCCAATTCTGCTTTGGCAGCAGGCCCTTGTCTCTACCTAGGCATTTTTTCTGGAGCCACAATAGCCACAAAGGAACTACAATGTCTAATTAGGAATCCAAACAGCCAGGAAACATAAGAAATTAAAAAGACTGTTTTATTAACCCAAGTCAGCATGCCGATATGGTGTGGAAAGACAAACGTATCTTGACAGATGCTTTAGTATGATCCAAACATGAATATATTGTAAGCAATGCTGTACTTCCCACAGGCAGTGAGGAGCTGCTCTGCACATGGATAAAGCAGAGGAATTAGAAAGTACCATGGTACTGTGGTCAGGAGGTTATGAAAGGGATGAAGTCACAAGATTTCTTGACTTTGGGGTGACCACAATTCTGAGAGCAGTAGGACTGGGTTTCTTCTTTCCAACCTCTAGCTCAGTGTTCACTGAGCTCATTTAAATGAGAACTTAAATTCATTTGCAAGAGATATGAAGTGTTAAATCGTCCTTGTGGGCTGCTAACATGGCCTGAGCATAAACAGAATGTACATTTGGTTTTCTTCATCACAGTTCATACGTATGTAGTCCCAGAGTAGAGACAAAGTGAATGCATTTTGTAGAGTCCAGCATTTCTCTTTTCTTACAGTATCAAACAGAATCTGTTATCTTTTAATTTTTTTGGTGGGTTTTTTTTTGTTCATTTGTTGGGGTTTTTTTGTTTGTTTTGTTTTTGGTTTTTTTTTGTTTTGTTAGCCTTCAGTTCCTACAGGAGTCATCCCAAAAATGTGTTCTACTGGGACATTATGCTGCATCTCAAGTGCTTAAATGCCTATTAAATGATGTATCTTGTCACCTGCTGTAGCTAATGGCAGATGAGGTGCAGAAGGAAGATTGTATCTACCTCAGTGTGTGATGCTGACTGAACCCATGGGAGGGACTCCCCATGGCAATTCCTTTGCAGCCTGCAGCATGAGATTTGCTTATCCCATCTCTTAAGACAGAAATGTTACAACCATAAAATGATCCAGCTAAATAGAAATGTGGAGATAATTTAATACAACACTGTTGCAGAGTGGGTAACATGAATGAATATATAATTTAATATAGGTAAGTGCAGGAATGAGCTGTTGATTAAATGAGACACCATTACTTCTTGTTACTGGGGATTCAAAAAGATGGAAGTTTATTTCTCTGGGACTCAATTATTCTTTTTTCCTTGACTGCACAGTAAACAGCAGTCTAACTAATGGGCCTGACTCATTTAAGGATAAACAAGTGCCACCTTCCTGTCTAGACGTGTGTGGTATGTAATGACCAACATTCCAATTAAATGCCTTTGAAAGCTATAGTTAAAGCCCAGTTTTCAGTTTACAAAGACCATTCAAGAAAACTAAAACTAGTCTTGAACAGACAATGTGCATCCAAGACATCTTTTAGTGTAGTTCAAAAAGAAAAACAACAACAAGAAAAAATAATTGCTGAATAACTTGACTAAAAATAAATGATATATCTTTTAGAGATATTCAAGGCATGGGGTAACAAGGATGACATTTTCCATGTCAAATATTTAAAAATATACTGTTAGATATAAATCAAAAAGACTTTAACATTTTACAAACTATCATGCCGACTGACCTCAGACCTCAATGATACAAATTGTTATAAACATACTTTATGTATTTAAATAGTGTCATCTAGTCAATCACACTTGGAAAAACACATTTTTAAACAACACTGTTAACAGGATTTGATCTCTTTTCATCTTGACCAGTTTTATATGTTGTAACTTATTAATAGGTAGCCCATCTCTCAGAACTGGCAGAAAGTTCAGGGGTTTAGAATGGTTTGGAGATGCAGTTAGATACAATAGCCCACAGATGGGGATGGTGCTTTCTTTTTATATTGTTTGGTAATTATGCATACCTCTATAGATGCAAATTTAAACAAGAAGAAGGTCTCAAGAGGTATCACTAGGTGAGTTTCTTAAAAAAATAAGTAAAATCTGTTGTAATGTCTTTCCTTTTGAGTTTTATTAAAGCTATTAATGTGTTCTTAAAAGACAAATTACAAGATGAAGTAGATTGTGCAGATAATAAATTCAGCTTTGGAGATGGGAAATTACATTTAATTTTAGTATTCAAAAGAAATTTAAAAATCAGGCTATTTATTTTTTGAGTCATCTTGGGTGTTCGCAATATTTAAGATGAAATTTTTTTTTTTAAATAAAAAATGATAGGTGTGTCAGTTATTTGGGGGTTAATATTTGTGTATCTATCCTTTTACAGGCATTGCTGAGTTTATTCTTTTTTTATTGAACTTTATATCCTTCATGCCTTATAGCTCTGTCTCATAAAGTCCTCTGTCATCTATTCCCAGATAAATATTACCCTGTGTACCATTACACAATTTTACGATTTTTTTCTGCATGAAACAGTGATTCTTGATGTATTTCTGCTTTCATTTCATGCTATCTAAGCCTCTATAATTCAACTGCATACTTTAATCACAGTGTTACCATGAGAGGATAAATTTTCTGTGGTTTATTTAAACTACATTTTAATTTTGCTGTTGTTACTCTCAGGGGGTTGAGAAGGCTACAGCTGACACTGGAAGGAAAGGTGATCTAGCATAGGCAAAGTTTCACAGTAATGAAAAAATTTTTTTTTGTTTTTTCTGGTTTCCTGCTACTGTCTCAGAATGACCACAGTGGCATTAGCCATTGTAGGAATTCCATTGACAGTAGCACATGTCTGCAATATTTTAAACACAGATTTGACTTAAAAAGGAGGAATCAGTTGTAGGGGAACTGAAGGCATGGTTATAAATTATTTAAATATTGCCTCACAGCAGGGTTAGGGTTCTGAGAAAACTGTAGTACTGATTTTTCCTCACTTCCAGGGATTAAAGTTTCAAAATAGACTGTCTTTTGAGCAGTATAGTGCATGATGTAATGCCAACAACAGTGCAGATAAGGACATATTCTCCTCATGTTGTGGGAAACAATAGGGACATGCTGTTCAGAAAACTGCTATATTTCTTTTCCTGCAGAAAAAGCGAATGTGAATACTTCAAATAATAATGTAAGGCATGTAGTAGCCATGTCCACTCAACTTCATAACTCAAGTTGAGCACTGTCCTTTGCAGTGTAACTAACTTACAGATTTCAATGTGTTAACAAGAGGGTTTGGCTGGTTTTAGTAAAGAGCCTATCTTCAGGATCTTTCTTTCCTTTTTTCATTTTTTAACAAGTAAACCTTATTTCTGATTAAAGCAGCAGAGTGGGATGGAATTGTGAGAACCCCAACATGGAAATAACACGTTATTGTCTTATGGGCAATTAGAGGAAATGACTGCAAACTTCAGGGGCATTCAGTGAGATTCTTAAGACTGGTGAATTAGATTTTTGTACTTATTAGTTTGGTCATTGAAATATTATATCAAACCACTCTTTTTTTTTCCCTGTAAATTAATGGGCTTTCAAAGTTTTACACCAGCAACAATTTTCTACTTGCAGTTTGTTGGGTAAACTGTAGTTTTATGTAACTACAAAATGGTTGAGCTGAATAGCAGCTGGAGGTAAAGTTTAGAAAGCCAGATGAAAGTTGGTGCACTGGCATACTGTCCATTATGTGGTCACCATTAAGATTCCAGGACTTAAGAGCACACTGTTAAAATTTGCAAAAATTAAGTGGCCAGGCCTGGCAATGAAATCAGAGGATGAAGTAACTGGAACTGGTTGCTAAGCTATGAAAAGGCTTTTAGTAACAGGTGAATATGAATGGAGGGCATAAATAGCAGCATCTTTGATATACTAAAGCTACTAATTTCATTATGGGTTCTCAGCAGATGCAATGCAGGTTGTCTTCATAAAAAATACGTTTGCTTGTGGCTAAAGGGTGACTTTCTAGTGAAAATGACTGCTTGGCACTTTCTACTGTTTATATCCCCCTAAAGGCTGTTTCTTAAGTACAATAGAATCACTTTGGTTTCTTTTTTTAAGGGACAGAATAGCCTTTTACACTAGGAATCTTGAGTGCTTAGTTTGCAGATGTTCTTTCAATTTATTTTTTAAGCAAACACATCACATAGAACTAAATCAAAATATGTCTTCAGATATATATATATATTAAAAGCTGTTATTTTAAGCAGCATCATTGAAGGATAGCTATTTGGGAAATTGCTTCAGACAACTCGCAGTTCTGCAAATCAGAAAATAAAGGTAGAATTAAGATTCACAAAAAAAATGGTTCTTGAAACTCAGAAGGTTCTTCAATATGTAATGTTATCACCTGACTTATTTTTCTTAGTTTTTTACAGGTGAATCAAACATAATCAGCAAATTCATATCTGTAGAACACAGGATTAGAGTTGATCAGGTTTGTATTACTAAAATGAGTGAATCCTAGTACTGTCTAAAGTTATGGGAAGCTCTACTTCTGTTTCATGCTCATTAACATAGCATCTGTCCCCTCACCTCTCTTCATAAATCAAATTTATTTTACACAACAATTTGTTCCAGAGATGTGCATACTGTGTCCATTATACTTTCTAAATGATGAAATATAATAGATGCTTCCCACTTCTTCTGGGAAGGGAAAATAATAAAATCATTATAATGACATAAGGAATCCAGTCATTACAAAAGCTTAAGAGAACCTAAAGTAGAAAGATTTTTTGAGAACGCTAGAATCTCATACAAGTTCTTCAAAGCTAAGTATGTTTTCTAATTGGAATTGCATCAATTAGAAAGGCAAAAGAGCTGTGTCATACCAGGTTCCATTTTTTTTCTCTCTTTTTGTTTGTTTGTTTTGTATTGGAGAGGGTTTTTTTCTGTTTCTTTGTTTTGGGTTTTTTTGTTTTGTTTTGTTGGCATTTTTTTGTTTCTTTGGGGAGGGGGCTTTGTTTTGTTTTTGGTTTTTTTAAGGGGAAGATTTTGCTGATGTCCATCTCCATCACACATAATTGTTTACTTGGCAAGATGAATGCCATCACTAAGATCATCCCTCACCTCCTTTTCCTTCCCCCATATTATGTGCTGAGCATGGTACCAAATGGTGAGGCATATCCCTTGGGTCAGTTGGGGTCAGCTGTCCCAGCTGTGCCCCCTCCCAGCTTCTTGTTGGTGGGGTGAGAGGCAGAAAAGGCTTTGGCTCTGTGTAAGCACTGCTCAGCAATAACTAAAACATCCCTGAATCCCTGAATATATTGCCAACAAATTGCAACACAAATCCAAAATATAGCCCCATACTAGATAGCGTGAAGAAAATTATCTCTACCCCAACAAAAACCTGCATAATTCCCCTCCTACATTTTCTCTGGAAAAGGAAAGTAACTTGAAACCTAAGAGATCAAAGGGAGTCACCTATGAAAGGGACTTCCATTTTGCAAGCTGGTTAATCTTGCAAATTGGTTAATCGTATGTGCAAGGAGGTATTCACTAATTGGATGCTCAATTATCCATTTTTCTCAAACAATGGACAATTGTGTATATAAAATTAAACAACTAACTCTTCGCCTGGTAATGAGATTAAGCAGAGACCATCTTAAAAGACATCATCAACATTTCAAGGCTTCAGAGAAGTTAAGGGGGATGAAATTCTCTTATGAATAAGCACCGTGTAGTGTTGCCTCACAATTAAAGAATATATGTGGTAATATTAATATCAGAAAGCAGCAGAACCCAATATAAATGATAATTAGGAGAAGTGACAGCTCTGCAAAAAGGAGCGATAGCATCATTAGTGCCACTAGGGGCTTTGTGAAGCATACTCTTGACTGTGCAGCTATAGAACAGGGAAGGGGGTGGGGAACAACAGCTTTTGATCAGGCCAGATAGTTCTCTGGAAATTCAAACCATTGCCTAGACAGATTGCAATAATTTTCTCATTTTCAGAAGGGTTTACATGTGGCTTTTCAATGTGTTTTCAGTCAGACATTGTAAGTGCTTTTTGAAAATAGGACTTAAACTTGATTCCTGAGCTTGTCTTTTGCCTTCTCTCCATATTGTGTTAGGACAGTTACTCTAGAGCTACAAACTGATAGCCCTGGGGGTTTTTAAAAACACATTCAACCTAAAATATAATGAATTATGCTTTGTGGAGTAGAAGATAGGATTACAGAGATCTCATTTAATGTTTCTCTCTTCCTGTCACCTGAGGACTTTGTCTGCTTTGTGAGATTGATGTGAGTTTTATCTACATTCATAAACAACTTCCTAAGCTCTGAGGTAAATCTAAGTAGGGAAAAATAAGAAAAAATAACATATAAAGTTGAATATTGTTGTTATTTTCTAGCCAATACCATGCACATAACTTTAAACTACATCAAAGGTGAATAAATGTTTTAAGTTATTTTATTTAGCATATGTAATGGCCAATAGTGCTTTCATTTTATAAAAAAAATTAGAAGAAATAATTACATAATTTTGAGTACCTTAGAGCCTATAAAGATGCTTCTGATTGGGTTTATCAGTCTTGTCAGTAGGTGATGTGCATCCAGTGGAATAAAAATAAAAGCATGTAACTGAAGTCCTAAATCCCAGAAGCTCTCAGGTACTGAAACTATTTTTTGCTTTGATTCTGCTTCCCCTGCCCTTTCCCCTCCATTTTTTCTGTGTGGGTGATTACTGTTCAGTTTTGGGTAGGTTAGAAACTGTGGAGAAAGCAAGGCTTGTCCTAGGTCCCATCCAACCTAGGAGTCTTGCAACCTTTTGAGTTCAGGTTTTGGTTTGTTTTTTTTTTAATTGTCTAGAAAACACCAACACTACAAAAAATCCCAAACTCTAGCTTCTAAAGTCTTGAGACTTACACTGGATATAATTAAATTTCTCAATGCCAAGTTTATAGCTCAAAAATTAAATTTCTATTACTAGTTAGGTTATAAATATCTTTGTGGCTTATCAGCCAATATTTCTGGCTTTCAAATATGCAAATACATTTACATGAGCTGACTGAAGTGACCAGAACCAAGCCTGGAATGACAGGTGAGAGTATAGCCAAATTTTGGTCTAGAACTGGCGGAGCAAACAAAAAGATCACGGAATATTCTGAGTCAGAAAGAACCCACAAGGACCATTGAGTCCTTAAGTGAATGACCCATATGGGGACAGACCCCAGAACCTCGGTGTCATTAGCACCATGCTCTGACCTACTGAGCCAAACTCAGGGCATATCAGACATCACAGCAGACAAATAATATCCTCATCAAACCAACAGGAAACTTGGCTGTGAACCTCAAGGATGAGAGGCTGTCTATTAATTACTTACATTTTATAAATCACTTTTTTGACACTTTTACTCCATTTTAGGTAATGCTACTGATTTCAGTTTTAGTGCTTGTGAAAAGAATTTTATTTAGGATAAAGCAGATGAGTTATTCTTGCCGTTTCTCTTAGCTATACCTATCCTTTCATTACATGCTGTGACCTTATTGCCTCATTTCAAAACAAACAAGCCCAACTCTGACCTGAATAAAATCTGAAAATAAACCCAAAAAAAACAAAAAAGAAAAAAATAAAAACAAACCACCAACTCCCAAATATTTCTATAGTCAGGAAAAGAAAATTCCCTGAGGTTTTGGAAGACCCAGTCATAAGAATAGACATGCACAGTTATTATTTCCCCCAAGAGATGTTAGAAGATACAAACATAGCTCTGCAACCATTTCTGCTGGGCAATTTTTATTATGATATATCTTCTTCTGGTAATGCCTCTGTGATACTAGTTTAAAGCATGACAGCACTCTGTATGACAGTAAAATGTCTTTGAAGGCTACCACACAAAATGTTTTTATGTTTTATATAATCTAAAAATGTACTAAATACTCCATATCCACATTTCCAAAATAGTCCTTTATGGACCATTCTATACCATGCCAGTTTATGCTGTATCACTGATCAAGTCAGGTTACACAATGTGACATTTTCTGAGGTATTAGAATAATGCTGTATTGAAAAATGGCAAAATTAGTATTTGTGTTTGCAGTATTGCAGTCTACTACAAAATTGTCATCTTTTGTAAAAAAAGTATTATCACAGTAAAACTGATAATAAAGTGCAAATGGAAAACTCAGTGTGGAAAAGAATTCCTGTTGACAGATACACCATTTCTTGATTGTGTCCCCTGGAATAATGAGCCATTTTTCTGAGCTAAAATCACAGAGGGATGTGGCCTGCATTTGGCCATTTTTGAACAACCCAACACAGGAGAGGAGATATGAAGTTTAAAATTAAAAATTATGTTGTTTATATTGTAGTGCATTAAAAAATGACCACTTCTAGTGGTCATGATCAGTTCATAAGTCTCAGTGATATGATGACTTGGGACCTGCTTTTAACCCATAACCCATGAACGTTTATGTTGTCAGACCAGATGCAATAAATTTTTATGTAAAGCATGCTACTTATATAGAATCTGCATAGGCATCAGGTATTTGCTCCACTTGAAAAAAATCATTTTTATGGCTAAAAATTGAAAGAAATGAAAGCCTACATGAACTTTTCTCACCACATCTATTCCCAGGGCCAAATAGCATGATC
Organism: Leptocoma aspasia; assembly: GCA_013399835.1. NCBI lineage: Eukaryota > Metazoa > Chordata > Aves > Passeriformes > Nectariniidae > Leptocoma > Leptocoma aspasia. The sequence goes on from VXAX01001640.1 coordinate 1,566,888, forward strand.
TTACTCCATATAGCTGTAATAAGTGGATTCCCTTGAAAGAAAAGTAGTTAATTGGAAGGGCTCACTGTGTGATGTTACATTTCTTCTTATTGATGAACTTGTGATTTTTTGCCAGGACACTTAAGGATGCTGTTGGGGATACATTTTTAGTTCCCTACAGGCGAATTTGGGAAAATTTTACTCTGGTCTGCTTCAGCGAGACTGGATTTTTACAGTTCCTGACTTAGCTATGAATTGTGTCCTTTCTGCCTTTGATATGTGGCCCTTTGTAGTAGATTCAAGCCTTGTTCATCCTGTCAAAATTTCAGTTATGCTCTATGTCTTGAAATAGGATTATCCACATCTTTCCTAAGGGATGATGAGAGTAATGAGCAATTAGTTCACAGAGGGCCAGCTTTTCATGTAAATTTCTTCCTTCTATGTAAATTCTGCTTTCGTTAACAGAAATTGACCTTTATTTTTCAAATTGCCAGCTCCCTGGAGTTTCTCTAGTCTCCAAACTATACTGAAAAAAATGAGCAAAGAAAAGAGAATGTTTCAGTAAATTATCCTTTGTCAGTTTAATGCCAGTGTAAACATGAAACTGGCAAAAAAATAATTCTCTATTTAGTAGTTAACTAATGTTAAGAAGGTTCATTATTGTTAAATAAATGTGATATACCACTAGCGTTTTATACAGGCATTACAAATGAAGTTTTACGATGAAGGTTCTTGTCAGGTTTTGTAATGCTAAAGTTGACATTCTTGTGTTTGGTATATATTGAATGTACAGTGAATCATAGAGCTTCAAATTTCCATGTAAGTAATTGTGAAAGAAGAGCAGGAAGTCCAGCACAGAGTGTGTTCCAGCAGTGTGAATCCAGGAGCTGAATGCTCTCCTCACACTTCTCATACCTTCAGCATAAAGCAAGGGAGAGGTGAGTTAAAATACTGACATTAACTTGGGATGAAACGATCTATTTTCTTCCCCGTGTGGCATATAGATGATCAAGGATATACATCCCTTTGAAAAAATACCTTGAAATCTTCATGAAATTAATAACATTTCTCCAATAGTAGAGGTAGGGTAGACTTTGAGCTGTCCCATCTCATGGCTGACAGCTGACATTCCTACAAGTCTCCTGCAGCAGCTGTGTGCCATCCTGTCCTGTTCATAGGAATGTACTCAAAATACATTGCTGGGACAGATAATAATATTTTCTTCAAGACACCAAATGTGCTTATTGGCATGGCAAGCACAAAGGATCACAGATACAAATTGAAGTGGATGCTCCTAACTTTATTTCCTCTTTCAATTTCTTAAAGTGTCAGTGTTGGAATGGTTCTATTAACCTCATTGATAGGAATAAAGTTTTCACTGCTTGTTGCAAAAAGCTTTTAGCAGCAAGGTTTGCAGGTCTTAGGCAAAACAAATTTACCTCAGAAGGTAAATCCCCATGAGCTTAAAAAAACATTAAATATTATCTGGTTCTGTTCTGAAACATTTTCTTCTTACACTGACATAAATGTTGTTCTCAGCAGCCCCTTTGTGCACCTCATTGCTGTTCTGCCCTTTCATATTGCTCAGCAATCTGATTTCAGGACCTTCTTTCTCCCTTTCCTGCCTGGTCTCCAGTCTTTCCTCCTGTCCCTACAAAACTTTCCATATTTCTTACTCTTGATAGCTGGAAATATTTATTGCTCTGATCATCGTTGCTGCAGTTAGTGGTAGATATAAAGTATCGTGATATCTTTCTTAATAGCTGATTTAAATATCAGTTCTCCTAAGGCAAGCCTTTAGGGCAGGGCAGGATGTTCCTCAATGACCAATTTATATTCCAGTACTTTCAAGTATTCTGTTTTTAGGGAATACACAGAAAAATGGGTTTGAACAAAAATGTCCAATGTCTGTTTTCATTCAAGTATATTTTTTATCATTATTTCTAGTAGATAAAATGTGCTGCTAACCATTCAAATGACATCCTAGGAAAAGAAAATTCTCCAGCAGAAGCCTTTTCAAAGATGCTAGTTTGTTAGGAACACTAAGAGATGGAAGGTTTCCCAATTTGTATATTTCAAATATGAAAAAAGAATTTTTTTTTCTTTCTTTTCTTTCTTTCTGAGGCATAACCAGAGGCATCCATAAATAGTTAGAAAAATAAGCATTATTTCTTGTTTCTTCTGTTTTAGGACATATGGCCAAAATACCAAGAGAATACCTTCAAACTGCCCTATTGCTTACACTTTTAAGAAATAGTCTGTGAATAAAAAAAGAAATTACCATATATTTGATTTTATGTTGGGGATAATGTCTGGAGGAAGGAAAAATACATTTATTCAGTAATAACTTGGTTTTGATTTTAAAATAAAGCTAGAAGACAATGGTTTGGAAAAGAGCAGGCAAGTGCTGTGCTGCATGTTAGGCATGAACAATGTAAACCTGTCTGCGCTTCACCATTTTTTTGCCTTAAATATTTCCCTGTAATCAGAGGTGTAGTTGTCTGTTCTTGTCTATGTCCACATGGTGCTAGAAAATTAAAGCTTTCTAGACAGAACAGGAATGCCAATTAGGGTCTGCTGTGCTAGTGATTTCTTGAGTAGACTTCTGCCCACTGGAATAACTAATTAATGTCACATAAGGCCTAGGATGTGTAAAATAGTGACAACTCAGTCAATTTATCACAGCTTTGCTGAACAGAGGCGAGAGCTTCCTTACTGCACTCCAATTTGTTGCATGGTTTAGTTCCTTGACTATGAACATGAATTTTCTCTTGTCAAGTTTCTTAGGGATAATTTTTTCACCATTCATTTTTTGCATGATTACAAAACTTTTGAAAGGTTTCAGAAGTTCTTAACAGATATAAGAAGATATTTCTTTAAAGTCTCACAGAACACTTCAGCCAATTTCTTTACAGTCCTTATCCTTGGTTTGCTCTAAAGGGTCTGAAAAAAACCATACAAAACAAATTAGGGGCACACCTTTCAAGGCTGATCTATTTGTTTAGAATGTGATGGTGATTCTGCATCCTAACAAAATATTACATTTCAGGTATAGCTTCATGCTTGTTTCTAGTGCGAAATGAGGATTCTTTCAAACAAGAATGTCTGTATCCACGAGATAGTTAAGATTATTTATTTTATATGTATTTTTTATAAGATATATATATGTGTATATATAAAGAAAGAGCACACAATTTATGCAGTGAAAAAATAGGGAATAAAAATAATTAAATTACAAATAGTGTTAAGGAGCATACTGGTAAATGTGTCAAATAGTTTAAGGTGAACACAATGAGTAGAAATCCTAGTTTTCTCTTTTGCTGAGATGGAGGACAAACCAGAGCTTTTGTGAATGAAAGGGAAAAGAGTTTCAACCTAGGCTACCCCTTTTGCCTGTTGTTCCCTTTCTCAGCCTCTCTCTGTGCTACTGCCCCTGACAGCTTCAATTCATGGCCTACCTCAGAACAAGCCCCTGTGCCTGTGCACAGGCCACATGGATAAAAATGTTATTAGTTTTCAAATATAGCTAAGAAACTTCATCTCAGGCAAAAGTCATTATGGTCAGAGCAAAATCCTAATATGTGGTATTAAACATTTCTTTATGTAAGGCTTGGGAAACTCAGTCTGCTCTGTAGGTAGTGCTGATACCATATGACCAACCATATGACCAACTTGTATGGCCAAATGGGATAGAAATTATTTTGACCTTTATTTTTGCCCTTTCAAATAGAAATAGGAACTTAGGATGGATTTTTACTTTGACCATGCTGATTGTTGTAGGGTTTGTCATGAGTACCCCATTTAGAAGAGGGATGAGTCATTTTGACTATCCATCTTTAATACTCTGAGAGATAAGGGAAAAAAGAACCCCAAAAATAAGAGGTTTGCCGTATAATATCAAATTTGGTGTGATTTATTAAAAAAGAAATAAGGAAAGAGCAGTGAATTCATGAAAGGCTGATAATATTTCTGAGAGGTCTGAAGAAAAGAAGACTAAGATGGAGGATGCAATTGCCATCTTCAACTACTGAGGGAGTGCTTACAGGGGACACAGAACCACACTCTTCTCAGGTGCCCCAAGAAAGGATGAGAGGCAATGGATCTCAGCTATAGCAAGAGAAATTCTTATTAGGAAAAACAAAAGCATTCTCTACAATGAACAATAGTCAAAAAGGAACAATTTCCCCAGGAAAGTTGCAATCTCCCTTCTTGGGGACTTTTGAAACTAGGCTGGGCAAGGTGCTAAGGAAGCTGATCTAGCTTTGAGGTTGCACTGCCTTCAGGAAGGAGTTGAACTAGATCATCTCTCATCAACCTAAATTATATTGTTTAAATATATTGCTGATTGTAGATAGTGATATTTCTAAGTCATAGCAATGATGTGGTTTTACACTTGAAGTGTTAGCTTTGCCCTTGTGATTTAAAAATTAAACAACTTAAACCTGATTTTCCCCTAGAGTTTGCAGCAAAGTTAGGAAAGGCAATACTTGTGTGTAAGGATGTTTCTACATCAGAAATTAAAGCATTTTAACGATGATTTAGGGTAGAGTGCTCAAAAAATCCAAACGCTGATTTTTAAAAACAAAGAACATTTGATATTTTGTACATTCCTAAATCTAATAAAAATCACAATAATTTTTCTAAAAGAAGCTTTTAATAATGGATATTAAACTGGTAAGCCTGGTCAACATTTAATTTACATGTAAGGAGTTAACATTTGAGTATTTTTTAAACAACTATTGTAAACTCAGTGTTTTTAACAGTGATCCAGCTAATACGATAAAACAGATGCTATTATTGGATTTATAGAGCAGGTTTCTGTAAAATTCTGAATGTTGCTGTAGATTGATCACATTACAGCAGGACATGCAATCAAGCTTACAATTACTCAGTCATAGGTATTGGGGCTAAGCTTATATTTAGACAAGCATTTGACGTATTGATCAATATGATACCGTGAAAGATTTACTGAAGTGGATCATACCATAACTCATTTTTGCTATGTGAAAAAAAAAATTAGGGGAGACAAATAGAAGAAGTTCTCCTCTCCTCTCTTGGAATATTTATATTCTGCAGAATGCCTAATGTTCCTTTAGGAGTTATGAATAAAAGTTGCATCAATTCACTCCTTTCCTCAAAGTGCATGATTAAAAATAAAACCTAAATAAAAAGTAGTTTGCTGCAGTAGTTACCGCAAATAAAGATAAATCTACTGGAGATATCAAGACAAGCCTATTAACTTGCAACTTTTTCTGCTTATTTCGGAAAGGGCATTAAAGAACTGATTTGGGTACTCCTTTGCCTGGCTTTGCTTCTCATCCATGTCCTGAAGGATGAGAAGTGTGAAAAGTCTAGTTTCTTTTCCAGGCTTGAAGTTTCTGACACCCAGGAAGGAAAACCAAATATTTCCATTATTTAGAAAGAGAAATGTAACAATGATTGGAGAAGCTTTTCATGATACGACGTGAATATTCATCTTTCTAAGATACACTTCAGGAAAATGTATGAGGTTCTGTCATTGGCTGCTTAATAATTCCAGACATTGACGATTTACGCCAGACCTGGAGAGCGCAGTGTTTGCCTACCATCTGTCCCAGCTAATCTCCAAATTCCATCTACAAACGTGGATGACTTACAGCTTCCCTGATTAATGTCATCTATCATTTTCTTCATAACACAGAGCAATTAATCTCGGCTGGTCCCAGCGGTCCGCCGCAGTAATAGCTTTGTGGGGGGTAGAAACAACCCGCAAAAGTCTGTTTGGAAATAACACCCTTTAACACCCTTTCCATCCTTTCCTCACCGCCTACCTCACCCTCCTTTATTCTTCTTTCCTTTATTATTCCGTTTTGTGTGTGTGTGTGTGTCTTTCCCCCCCCTCTCCCGTCTCTCCTCCCTGTCTCACACCCGTGACGGGGCACCGGAGCCAGGAGCTCCCTGGCCGTGGGAGCGGGAGGGGTGCCCGGGCGCGCAGTTCGCAATCCCGCACCCGAGGGGGCAGCGCAGGTGCCCGCACGGGCCGGGCGGAGGAGGAGAGACCGGAGAAGGAGGAGAGGGCGGCCGCAGCTGCATTGCGGATGGAGCCGCTGGCTCCCGGGGAGGGGCGGCCGCGTGATGCCGGGGGGGGCGGGTGAAGGCCCGCGGAAGGCAGCGGGGGCGGTGCGGGGNCACTCTTGGTGGGGAGGCAAAGCAAAAAGGCATGACGTGAAGCCGTGGCTATAAAAAGTAAAAAGGCAGCCAGAGAGGGTTTGCCCAGCGCTCCGTGAGCGAGCCTCTGGCCCGGGACTGAAGCTGTCAGGGTGCTTTGTGAAAGCAAATAATTGCCATTTTAAGAAAAAAACGTTTGTCAGGCTAATTTGTGGGTGTTGTAGGGTTGTAGTTGCGCCCTTTGAACACACGCACAAGTACCGCTCCGTGCCTGGAAGCGCTCGCTGCTGGTGCTGACGCGCCTACGCTGCGTTTTGTAACGGGACCAGCCAAGCCGATGTTGCAAGAGTAGCGAAGAGACATCTGTAAAGAGACCAGAGGGCATGGGGACAGTCTTGTATCGCATACGGTTAGACGACTTCTGGAACTCTCTTAAACAACCAGAGAGAATGTAAAGAACAAGGTATAATTAAAAAAGAAAATAACTCTTGCAGTAAAGGCAGTTGGCATAAAGTTAAATTGAAGTCACGGGTGTTTCCTTTTAATAATTCAGCCTGAGTGAAATGTAAATCTGTGTTATTATGGAAACTGAAAGAAAGTGGCTCTGGGTTATGGATGTGGCTTTCTATGTTTTATGAACTATTTTATGTCTAACACTGAGATTGGGAGGCTTAATTCTGAGTGAATTTTCTGATGTGTCTATATTTAGCAATTTAGAAATCAGCTCTAAGTTCAAAGAAGCTGCACTGAAGAAAGTTGGTTTAACTGACTCATACTTCACTAAAATGTCCACTTTCTAAAAACTGATCAGGTAATCCTTTAGTTTTAATGTGGAAGATAACATGTTAAAATAACTTGCTGCTTATGTATAGGTCACAGGACCTATCCTGTCCTTTCCTGACTTTAGTTCTCTTTTCCAAAGACTCTATTGAAAAAGCTGTTTTTTCTAGGAGTCTCTTTGAGAGTATCTGGAAGACAGTCAGGGACAAATGTTATGAGAGTTGCTTGAGAACATCATGCTGTGCTTTGGGAGCAGGTGATTCTCTTAGGTACAAGTTGTCCATGACTTGTTCCTTTTCAGCTGTATTATTGGCTTTATTTTGGAATGACTCACTTTCTCTTAAGGCCATTGATATAATAAGAGACAATCGTTTAAGACTTTCTTTAAAAATCAAGATTTATGTGAATGGTTAATTTTGTGAGACCTGTTCTGACTTGAGATTCAGAAGGACTGTAGAGATGTTTCTTTTTGTAAAGTTATTAGATGTTTCATTGGTTTTATTGCACTACTCTGGAGTAATGCAAGTTTTCTGGTGAGGTGGTATGGGCTCTTATTCATCACTACTTTCTCTCCTTGGAACAGATTAAGTCTTAATATTGTCAGAGGCTTGCCTTTGTAAACCAAGGAATTCAGAGCATCTTTAGCAACTACCACATTATTTCAAATGTTTTATAATTCATTTTCCCGGGCAGTACAAAATACCAGAAATTCCAGCGGCGGTTAGGCACTTGGATTCCACATTTATCTTCCCACATTGTGCATCTTATGACAAGGAGGAGTAGTGGGAGGCTGACAAAGTGATAATACTCTGATATAGCACTTCTGTAGGCTATATATCACACCAGTGTACCATATATTACAGCAGTCATAGGTAGTGTATCTGTCCCAGCTGGCCATAAGAGCTGGGGGAGGGATCTAGGATTGCTGCAGTTAGGGCCTTCATCCAAATCCACAAGAGAACAACAAAGTCTTTATTTGGATCCTATTGAAACATTAATGTGGGCAGTAGAAAAAGGGATAACTTTATTGACTAGATTGTACTTGATACTAAAATTTTTATTGAATTAAAGAATTCAGTTGAAGTAGTAAAATCCCATGCTTTCCATTCTTTGTAATTCCTTAGGTCAACGTGTGTAGGGTGAAATACCTTTTCACTTATGTCTTCCTGACTGCTTTATTTTAAAGATGTAGCCATTGGTTTATCACACTTAATTGATAGTTAATATCTCAAATATATTTGGAATGCAATCAGGAAAAGAAAGAATTTTAGTTTTTGTTTTAACAGCTGAAAACTGTGGTAAATTTATTTTTATCCATAGCAGTCTACCTTTTCCAGCTCTATTTTATTATACTGACAATATTAGCAATTATACTGACTATATTTTATTAGACTGACAAGTAAACGTGTAGATAATATAAAAGATATCCTAGAATTTCTTACTTTAGTAATTTGAAAAAAATTCTTGCTTCTTCATTTACTTTATTTTGTGTTTGAGACTTTTACCTGACAGAAGTTGAAACCAGGATTAAATGTCTTGTGAAGGAGATGCAAGAAAAGATGAGCTAGAATGCTAGTATTCACATAGATCACAGGTTTCAGTCTGCTATGATGGATTGTGCTGATGTAAAAGTTACTCTTCCTTTCAGAAGAAAAACTGTTCATGAGCTAAATATATTCAATATCTCCTTTGAGCTGTTAGTTTATCATAAGCATAGAATGGCTGTCAGAACTGTGCCCTCAACTCAAAGCACCACATACAAGGAAGGTATCCAAATAATATAAGAAGTGGTTGTCACATTTATTTTGATTCACAGTCCATGGGCAATTTTACAGTAGAGTCAATTTGCCATTTAAATTTTGGTTTCAGCAGGCCAGTTTTTCTTAATTGTGTGTATTAGACCACTTGGAAATAATTTGCATATTACAAGTAGAAAATTACTTTTGTAATATATGAGTATCCACTTAAACTTTCAGATGGTTGACTGGTGGTGTGTGGATATATAGTAGCTTTCTTGAAATTTATGTATGAAAACCAAGTCTCTCTTTCCATGGTTGTCCTCATCTCCTCTGTTGTATATTTGGCAAAGATGTTCATATCCAAGTTGCTGAAGTTGAGGTCTTTGAATGGTGTTGTAATTAATTCATTAGACCTCATATTGGTATATATGAATATATAACCTGTAAGATTTATTCTGTAATAGAAACTTGGGGGAGAAATAAAGGAAATATTCACCTGGATGGTCAAGGTAAAGTAGCAGTGGGAAAAACAAAATCTAAGCTTATGATGCCTGTGTAGAGAGGGTTCTGAAAGATTTGATAAAAATCATAGTGTAAACTCACGCTAATTTATGATGAGAGAAAATGTTCTGATCCCTCATCTTTTCTTCTTTCAAGAAGAAAAAACTGAAATTGGGTCAGGTGCTGTAAAGGACTAATAGGATGGTCTGGTCATAAGGAGATAAAAGAGGTCCTGATTTGTTTGACCAAGTGAAAAGAAAGCTTTGTAGGACATGGACTCCACCTGCAAACTCAGGAGAGCATCAACAGAAGGGAAGCAGAGACTCCCTTGATACTGGTAATGGTAAAGGACATTGCTGTCAGGAGAGCAACTGAGTACTACCCTTGAAAAAACCGTCTTGCAGAAATTTGGAGAATATCCTCCTGTTGAAACTCATGGGTTGCAAAACACCCAGTAGCAGCAGAGAGGTTTGGGAAGTACTGCAGAAGTTTTGAGATGGAGTTTGTCTATTTTTTTCCAGTTGGGATTATATGTGCCCAGGAAGTGTTTGCATTTAGCTTCTGTCAAAGCTTTAGATGTCATGCCATGCAGCATGCCAGTCCAGCTCTCTTTCCAGCCTGTTTATAATGAAGCTTCAGAAACTCTTCATTGTTTTTTGGTGCTTGCCAATGTTCAGCTCCTCTTGAGTGATTGTTCTTCTACGTCAGCTTTAAGCTGCTTGCTGCTCCTCAGCAGGCTAAAGCTGCATTGTGTGCAGCCTGCCTTTCTATTCTTGATTCTTTTGCCTTTGCTTCAGCAGCCCTCTGGGCTGTCTGAAGTGGGACATAAATCTCTTCTGCTCTCTCACTCCTCAGCCTGTGCTTAGGTCTGCCTCTTCCTCTGAATGGCCTTATACACTCCTATAAATTTCTTCTGAAAACACAGGATATTCCAAGTGTTTTCAAATGAGAGCTGTTTTGTAAAGCAATATGAAAAAAATTGGTAATGTAGACATTTTTAGACATTCTTCTGTCACCCTCATATACCAAGGGCTGTGAGGAAAGTGAATGCAGTAGTTTGTGGAGCTGAAATTCTGCTAAAAATGACAGAATTTTAAAATAAAAGACAAGTTTAGAAGAGCTTTAGTCTGGCAAATCTTGTTGGCTTTTTTGTCTCTCGTTTTGTGTTGTGTGTAAGAGAGTGTAATTTTGCTTTTGTGTGGCATGCCAGCATCTCTGGTGGAACTACTCACGTTTCAGATAATAGCACAGGCTTCTATTTAGCTCTCTGTTGTTCCTTAGAGATGTCTTTTGGATGAATCCATTAGCAAACATAGCAGAGTATGTGCTGTACTCTTCCTGCTTCAAGTCAGGATGTCAAAGTTTGGCAAGCACTACTCTGTCCCTCAGAGGGTACTCAGGTAACCTGCATGCTTTGGGACCACTTGTTTGTCTGTTTGGGTAGAAAAAGGTTTACTTCTAATGCAATTTTATTTAGTAGAAAGATACTTTACATGAGTAATTTAAAGTAGATTCCAGCTGGAGAAAAGTAAATCATTCTCTCTTCCCTGGCCCAGGACCAGTGGTGGTGGTAGCAGTATGGAAGAGGAAATCCAAAAGTCATCAAACAGTTGAGCTTGAAATAAGGGCATGCTCACCCCAGACAGAGTGAAAATAGCTGTGAGACCCATATTTATACCATGGTTAGGAAACTTGGATGATTTTTTTCATTATGTTTATGAAATTATTTGCCTCCTCTTTGGCCTTTTGCATCCTTAGTTTTGATTACTGTCCACTCCACTGGTTTTATTTTTATTTAAGTAACTTCTCCCTTTTGCATACTATTCACTTTATTCTGCCTACTCTTATGTCTTTTAGTGTCTGCAATTCCAGAGGCAGTGGAAAGCTTAAATTTGAATTTTGAAGCAAATGCATCTGCTGGGTGAAAATTCTAAGTGCATAAGGTCTAATAGAATTACATTGAAGTATACATGGGTAACTTACAAGTACTTGGTTTTTAATAATACTTCTGGACAGAAATTTCATGGAGCCTTTAGTATTACTTTAGCTTAAAATTTCAGCTACGTTGTAAAATTATTTAATTTAAGGTAAATTACCTGAAGGAGGAAATAAACACGTGGTTCTTGCCTCAGATAATTTACTTTATGAGGACTTTACTGCGTGAAGATTGAGTTGTGTTATCTATCAGAAATGCAGATAGTTCCATTGAAATTTGTAATGTCCTTGGGAGGCAAACCTACATTTGTAATGAGAAAAAAAGGCATTAAATGAATTTACTAATTTTAATTTTAAAAAGTAATCATTATATCCTATGTTTATTGATCTTTCTCTTTTCTTTGTGTTTTTCTAAGCTTGATGATTTTTTTTGTTTATTTGAGGAAAGAGAATAAAAGTGAGGAGAAGCCTACCCCAGATCCCCGTAACAATTTTGTTATGATGTTATCTGCTGCCTTAATGCATGTATAGTTTTTATAGTCCTACTTTGAAATTAGCCAATGTAATAAAAAAGCTAATCAGAAGTCTATAGTTTTAAAAAATAATTGTTATAGAAATATGCTTCTGGGTGATGTGAATTATCTTTTAAAAATATGCCGGTCAAAGTACTTTGATTCAAAAGGCTTCTCCTGCTTTGCTTTCAGGGGAACCTAAAGTATAAATGCAGTGTTTTATATATTTCCCCCAAGTCATTAAGAGTTCAGTTTTGCTGCTGAAGGGAGATGTAGTCTCCCATTGACCTTAATATGTGTAAGACTGGATTCCAGTAGTCCAGTAACTATATAATATGATGGTGTTCCTCCAATTAGATAATACAAAAAAGATTAATCTTAAAATAATTGAGGACAGATCAAGACATTTTGAGAAATCCACTACAGTGACAATGTGTTTATGTGGATTATCAGTTGCATGTAAATCTTATGAAGGATGATGGATAGAAATCCCAGATAGAAACAGTTGTAACAATATACCTACCCTCTGTGGTATCTGAAATTAATTTAATAAATGTTTTGGAGATTGACTAATACACAGATAGTGACCTTTTTGTTTAGGTCAGTGTGAAGTCAAATATATCTTGGAGATTAGTATTGATCAGAATAAAGCCAAAATCAATCTTGGATTTTGAGGGTCATTACACTGGGAAATAGGATGTAATACTGCAAATGTTGGGTTGTGGAAAGCTTTTACAGTAATTATGGAAAAATACTCTTTTACAAAGATGCAGTGTCTAAAAAAAACCAGATAAACCACTAAAAAGTCAGTTATTTAAGTAAGTAATAAATTCAGCTTCTTTCAGCTTTCCTTAGTTTGAGAGGTGATATCCAACAGTCTTAAAGCTGGTAATGAAGTTCCCTTTTGCTTCAGTGCTGGAGGGATTTTTCCCTCTGTGTTTGGAAGTCATAAGCTGGTGTTTAAGAAGAGGTTAACATTTGTTTTTTTGTTGGTTTTTTTTTTGTATGTGGTTTTTTTTTTTGTTTTGTTTTGTTTTCTGTTTGTTTGGGGTTTTTTTGGGGTTTTTTTAATCTTGTTTTTTCAAGTGGTAAAATCTTTTCTGTCTTGACTCTTTTCCTTAGATGCTTTGGTGAAATTTAATTTGTGCAGTTGGAGAAGTACAAGTGGAAGAAGTAAATTATGATCTTTAGTACATTTGGAATATTGCATAGCAAGTATAATAAATACAAATGAAGGGGAACAAGTGCTGCTTGCTATATCAGAAATCTTTGAACAGAACTTTTTATTTTTGTCTTTAATAGATTTTTTTGGTTGATTATGTATGGTATAAAGTCTCTGGCCCCTGTATCTCATTTAAAAATGACCTGGTGGAAATTTTTAAGGATCTTACCCACGAGTTTTCAACCGAAGTCAGTCTGTGAAGATCTGAATTGATGGAAATGTCTATCCTGTATTAAGTGAAATAATACAAACAGTATTTTGTCAAAGACTCTGTAAAAGATACAGTTTTCCCCCTTATTTTCAGAACCTGTTAAAAATGAAGGTTGTTTTGTTTCTTTTCTGCACAGAAGTCATCTTCTGATATAACTTTTTCTGCAGAGAGCACTAGATGATGTTCTCCACAATTAATTGGTACAACTGCAGTGGTATCTGTGATTATACTTTGGGCTGTCACCTAGACTTATATATTGAAGTCTCAAAAACTGTATGTAAGATGATAGATTATGCATTTATATTTATTTTAAAATAGATACGTATTTCCAATCTTAATGATGTGTTTGAATGCAAATAGAAGCCTCTACGTACGTGTGCATGTGTATGATGCAGGGACCATGTACCACTGTCCTTGAAAACTGAAGCCCTATGTAAATGCAAACTATTGACATTGGAAGTGATCTTCAAAGCTCCTTCATTTAAAGATATTTAACTATTAATAATGAGCTACATTCCAGATACATTAGTCCATATTCTAAGAGATCAAAATGCCAAGATTATAGATAGCATTTCTCAGGCTATAAAAGTCCTTTTACCTGGGCAGCTCTTCTTATCAGTGGGCTTCTCTTGAATTTCTCATAATAGTTATACTCAGAGAAAATCTGTGGTGGGTATATTAAGAAATCTGCCTCATTTGTACCTGAAATAAGGCTTTGAAATGTATTAGCAGAAATTTCTAGAGAAGACTAATGTATACCACCTTTTGCTGCAATGATAGTTGCTTTGGATTTAAGGCTGGCTCAGCCAAAAAAAGGCAATGAATCACCAAAAACCCCAAAGTGTTTTTCAGAATAATATTGCTAAATAATCAGAATGAAGCTCTTTTTAAAAATATCTGAGAAAATTAGACTTTTAGTGTAGAAATATAGTTCTTCTTACTGAAATGTTTTGGATGAAATTTGCAAGATTATTTTCCAGTGGACATTCCCACATGGGATAGTGTATGGGTCAGTTTTACTAAGTAGGGAGTGTTTGTCCACAACTGCTCCTCATTCCTCTGTTTCAAGTACTAATAAGAGAAGATACTAGAATTGAATTAAAGAATTATCATTGTTTAGATTCTCAAAAGAAGTAATTAGTATAGTAATTATATTATAACAGTAAATTTATATATTCTGAGTTTCGATGTTTCTGTTTTTCTTCAATGAAAATAATGGATAGTGATCAGAAAAAATAATGATTTTTCTGTTGTGCTCAACCTTTATATTAATACTTGTTTACTCTAGGAATTATTAAAGAAAACACATAAAGTGCTAATCTGCCTTGAGCTGACTAGTGAGCCCCAAATGCTTGTGAGTTCTTCACATCAATCTTCTCAGAGCGTGGAATTCAAATGCTAATATATTTAATATGTGAGACCTTTAATGCAGAGAAAAATATATATTAAAGAGTGATGCAGCCACCTGATTATTTAGTTAGTTTTGAAGAGCCCACTCAAAATGGGTCAGGCTTGCACTATTTGAGCTGACTTTGAGAAAGTTTGGAGGCAGTAGGTAACTTGACCTATATTTTTGAACTGGGACTTTAGAAACTGGGCTGAAGGAAAAATCTTGTAAACTTATTTCTATGCATGGAAATACTGAGGCTTGGACACTGACTTAATCTTGTTCCAAGAATTCGTATATTAAATGTGCACCTGAGTTAGAGGCTGCTTCATTTCTTCATCTGAGAGATTTCAGTGAAGTTCATTATAATTTTATCTGTGTAGGAGCAGAGGAGGCTCAAGTTGCAGTTAGCCAGGCACGTGTCTATAAAAAGGTATTGTATGTCTGAAAAGTGGTGCCTCCTGATTTTTAATGGTTTGTTGCTTTTTTAAGTAATGGAATTGAGTGTTCTAGAAGTAAAACACTGTTTTTTCTTTTAAAAAGATTAAGAATGTTGCATAACTGATACTGTGTTGCAAAGTGCTACTGCTTTGATTGGTGTCACAAGTCTCCGGTTTTGCTTGAGCTCTGCCTCCGGTTATGTTAATATGCTACAGTGTCTCAGAAAACAGATCACAGTCCAGATCCTTTGCCTATTGTGCTGTTACCTGTTCATCACAGAAGACACAAATTGTCTGACTTTTGAGTCTGAAAGATTTGTGGAAATTTCAGCTTGGCAGGAAATTTTAGCATGACATTGGGGATGCCTGCTAGTGATGTGATTTGGTGTATTGCTTTTTTAACTACTCTCTCTACTTTTCCCAAGTGGAAAGATGGCCACCAGCATATGAAAAAGTTTGAGAAAGAAGAGGTGTTTACCCTTAGTTACTGCAGTTTTTCTTTTGCTGATCTAGATTGTCCTCTCTTAATTTTTCCAGGCCTTTCGAAATCCTCTACTAAGTCCCAATAGCTCTTATTTGCTAAGATTTCTGCATAAAAGAATGGCTTATTATCTGTTTTTCTTATATAGAAAACACCTGTAGTGCTCAAATTGATTTACACTCGGGATTTTTGGCACTGACCACTAGTATTATGTTGTAATTGAGTATTTTACATGCTGACTTAGTGAGGCTTTACAACTTTCCCATGAGCATGTGTGAAGACCACTTGAAAACTGAGGAAGGTGGGTGTAGACATCATCGAGCACACAGAAAATGATGGCATGATCTGATCAGCTGATACCAAAGAATTGTAAAACTTTACTCTAGATGGGCTCCTTTTGCACCACTTTTATATTCTCTTTACACCATTTGCAATATGTTAAATCGCACTGCTTTGTAGGTGAACATCTTCCAAGTAACAGATTGTATCTGAAAACCACTACATTTTTCTAACTCAGAACCACAAAACTACATTTGTTACAGTTTTGCCTGTCCCATTCAAGTTTTTAGGAACACTTGGGGCTATCACTTTTTTTCTTCAGTTTTCTAAAAGAAGCTTGTCAAGACATGAAGAGAGCATCTTAACTCTCTGTCGTGATGGCAGCAGATTTGGTGACCCACCTGCTTAGTGAACTTGAAGATTCGTTTGAAGCAAACTTATTTGGGGAAAAGAGCAAGTATTTTATACAGTTTTGCTACAATCAGCTTTCTAGTGTCAATTCTTTGTATAAGAATAGAAGTTTTACTCATGGGTAGCAGTGATATTACATGCGTCCCATCTGAATGCTGCAGGGCCTTTGTGTATGCTTGAGGCATAACTTGTCATAAAAGAGCTACTGATGAAACAAAAGCCCTTTCCTATTTTTTTTCTCCTAATTACCAAATAAGAAGCACAGACAATGAAGACTAACAATGCTTACTGTACTAATGTAAAAGTAAAATCAAGCTGTTTAACTGAAGTAATTAGAATATTTTTGCGGCTTAACTTTTGTAATTTTCTTTTTTTTTTCTTTAAGCTTTTTTCTGTGTAATACTGTGGTTAGCCCTACAAGCAGTTTCCTAATGTAATGTCTTTATATGGACTGAACCACAGCTTAAGTATGGCAGGCAATTGCAATTCAGTGCATGTGGTGTGGGAAGAGTGACTTTGGGTAAAATCAATTTGTGAGGCATTTTAAAAATTAACTTCTTTCATTTTTGTTTGCTTCTTCCTCATGAACAAAGGAGACTTTCTTTTGGAAATATCAATGTATGCTAATAAGTAGAAAATTCCTTCACGTACTCCAAAAGAGGGTTACAGTACCAAGAAGAACCGAGATTCTGGTTTCAAGCTTCATCAGCTAAAGGATGCCATTTGAAAAAAATTCTGCCTCAGGTCATAGCTAAAACATTTATTTAACTAGTCTCATTATATAGCTTTATAGACTTCCAAGAGGAATTAATAATTCAAAAGGACATCTGTTAGTAAATAATTTAAATAACCATTTTTAAGCTAACAGTCATTAGTTACCTGGGTAATATTTCTGAAGAACAGTTCTCCAATAGGAAAGAATGTGTGGCAAAAGAATAAGAAGAGAATAGTTTGACAGTCTTCAATAGATGAAACACATTCATAGTATTTAATGATTTATGTTTTACTGCCTTCTGTAATCCTCATTTTTAGCATTTGAACTTCAGAGTATATAGTGACAATGAATTGCACAAAATTAAAGCTTCTGTAAAAAACCTGTTATTTGCATTTAAGACTTGTCAGTATTTTTATTAAATGGCCTCTAGTTTGTGAGCCTGAATTTGTCTTTCATACCTTTGATTTTATGGGTCTCAGCTCTAGCCACACTGTGTGCATTTCTCTTTCATGATGAAAGATAGTTTTCTTTAATGTAAAAGTCACAGTATAATATCTGAGCATCCATGTTGCTATGCCCTAATGTCTTTTCTAGTTCTTCTCTGTAATGGTGTAAAACAAACAACAACCAGAATCTGAGCTACTTTCATAAAGTCAGATTTTGAGGATTCTTGGTTTGCTATAAAAATCTTTTCCAATTAAATCTCCGCCCACTCTGTCCCATTGCCAAAACAAATACATTTTTCTCTGCTGCTGGATATCAAGGAGGCATTTTCAGATAGCTGTTCTTGATGACTCTAAAATTCCATTCTTATAGGCTGGTATAGAGCCCATCTCTGTTTATATGTGATTTGGGTTGTGTGTGTATATTTTTGTAATGTATCACTTTGTGTTTATAGTTAGTGGATTTCACCAGTAATTCAGCTTTCCACACTTGTGTGAAAGCCTTCTGCAACTTTGATCATTCTGAATTATTAGCAGGTGGGTTCTTCCTTCATTATCAATTTTTGAACAGTTAATTTTTCTTCACTTACATGCAGAAGTGTAAATATCTCTATCTATAGATAGATTAAATATATTATATTTTAGAGGTCATATATCCATACGATGTATTTATACTTATGTGATATCTTGTAATGAATTAATACATTTCCTTTATAGATGCAATGTATCTTCTCATTCCTGTATAGTTTCTATCTTCTATTGTGTTCTTTGTGCTGCTGTTAAACACACATGCAATAGATATTCATAACTGGTCTATTTATGTTGAATAAAATACCAATTTACACAGAAATGTGTGTATATGTGCATACATGAATTCATATATTCCATATTTGGTTTTATCATCAGTATAAAAGCACAATCATGTCTAATTTTAGCTTTACTAGTAATTTTCATATATACTGCTTAATTATTACAGTGCTAGTTTTTTAAAATTGTCAGAGACAGTTCCTAATTTTGTAGTGATTTTTTCTGCTATCAGAATTATATCAGTGTTGCATGAGAGCTCATTGTGGGGCCCCCAAATCTAAGACTTACACAGATGCTTAAAAATAGCAGCTGGCATCAAAACTAATTTTCAATAATCCCACATCTACAATATGGATTCACCTGGAGACAATATTTTTTTGGGGGGGGGAAGGAGGGCCTGGAATATAAAATTAAATTATTTTTATGAAGTTTAAACTTTGTAAAGCTCTGGCTCTGTGGTTTTAACTTTTGGTGCAGTGGAATGGAGCAATTGTGATTTACGAACTATTCACTGTAACTTTGCAAGTTTTTGGAAACAGCTGTCTGGTAGAGAAGTTCCACTACTGGAAAATATCACTGAAGCCCAATCTGCAGATATCAGTGACATTTCATTCCACTTGTCTCTTGTTGCTCTCTCTCTACAACTACTGTTGTATCTTGGGAAGATTTAGTCACAGAAAAACCAGAAGTGTTCATTATTGCCATGGTCCGTTCATTAACAAAGGACTCTTGACAATAATTTCAGAAGGCTAAATATGATTTATTAAAATGACTCCATAGAGGATTTCTGGCTATAATGTGCCCAGGTACAGAGCTCAGATCCTTACTTCTTCATTCCCTGTACCAGAATGCTAGAATGCTTACAATATCAGAGAGATAACAGTTCTTCACCTCATAGGTTGAAAGAGAACTCCTGTCTCCCATTCCTAGTAGACAGGCAGAGGAATCTAAAAATGTCCTGGAATCACACACCAGATATTTTGTTTACAGAAAACTTATACAGAGTAAAAAGACGGTAAAAGATGCTCTCCCATGGGAAAATTTTTCTGCAGGTTTGCACACAGAGAAACTTATAATATGTTCTTGCAACAGTTCATACCTTCTTGAAGTAGTACAGGAGCTGCATAAGGACAAGCAGTATCTGCATGTGTGCATTCACCACAGGTGCCAACACTGCCATGGGAGCAGCATTCACAGGCAGGGGGGTTCGCTGGAGACACTGGGATGTGCTCTGGGATTTGTGAATCCTCACCTGGGGGAAGGTTTCTCTGCCTGGCATGCCCTGCACTTACACAGCAGAGCAACAGGGACTTGCTGGCAGCTGTGTGCTGTCCATGGGCCTGTGGTGAAGGGGAAGGTTAGAGCCAGGCCAGCACTGCTCCCGTGCTATGAAGGGTTACGATCTGGAGTGTTTTGTTTGCAGACTGGCTTGTTGTCTGTATGCAACAGTAATGCCACTTGATGTCATTCCTGGACACTGTCAGATACTGAGAGGGCTCTGTGGGTGTTCCATATGGTTACTTCTTGGTGGGTTTTGATGTGCTTCCACACTAGGAATCTATAATTCTCATCTAGAATATGGCTCTTAGCCCATGGTGGGTAAGGACATCCTTGTTTGTTGTTTTTCTTGCAGTTGAGTGTGACAAAGAGCCTCTGTTTGTTGAGTAAACTCAGTAAAGAGTTCAGCTGTGTCTAAACACCAGTATAAGGGAATATCAGGCTCTCCAAACAACCCAGAAGGGATTATACCAATTTTATTTCCAGCTGAGAGGCTGTATTAACAAAATAAATAATATTGAAGGAAAACAATGACCTCCTCACTTAATTCAACTTGGGGAGTTTTTTAAAATGTGTTTGAAATCTGGATGTCACTTTTTAAGTCTAATTAGATCTGGAAAGATGTGTGTGAGATTGAGCCAATGTCAACCAGTCAGCCTTGCACTGCAGTGTTTCCAGCAGAAAGTTGTTGCAAAGAGAAGCAGAGTTTGGACGAGTTTCTCTTGCTGTTTTGTTTTTAATTTGATTTATTTTGGGTTTTGTTTGTTTTTTCTTTTCTTCAGAGAAGTGCTTCTTAAATACTATTCATATGCTGTGACCTCCTGTGTGATATTGATTATAATTAATGTTAAATTAGGGTGCATCTGCATTTAATTTTAAAAAGAATGAGCTGGAAAACATTGCTTAGGCTTGTAATTGTACTTTGTTTTCATGCTAAGATGTGTTGCTTTTTGTTATGAGAAGAACCAGATGTTTGCATGTGTCTTGAAATGGTCCCATTTAATGGATGTGGGTGCTTTTATCTGAGTTCCAGTTTAAACAGTGATGGCAAAGCTTAGTCTGAAGGTTTTGATAACAGTGGGAATTCATGTAGGAATTATCTTTTCTTGATTTAATCTTGCCTGTCAGCTGTGAAGTGTTGTGCCTCATGGTTTGCTGTTTATTAATTAGCTTTTGTCTGGTAAGCACAGGATGGAAAGTTACTCTTGTAGACAAAGTCAAAACCTCAGAGGGCTGAGGTAATGCCATTTCTTACCCTCAGCCTCAGAAGGAGCCAGGATAAGCAAGAAATGTTCCTTGTCTTCTTCTGTGATGCTATTTTCTCTATAACTCCTCATCTAAAGGCAAAATTGCTGGGAAAAGTAGACAAATTCATATGAACTTTAGTTTCTCTTGTCCAAGAATCTGATTTATGTGAGAATACTTTTTGTTTGTTGGTGTTAGAAATTGTCACTCTCACTTTTCAGCCTTCTGATGTTTTCATTCTTGTGATAAAGTTTCTCACGCTGTTTTTTGTAAACATGCACATGTTTTTCTAACTGTCTTTTTGTTTTTCATTCCTTCTCCTGGGAGGAGAAAGATAGACTTTGTCATTAACCAGTGTCGTTAGAGAAGCGGTAGCTTCACCTTCCAATCAATGATCGTTTCCAAAACCCTATATAATGAAAAAACCAAAATAAAGTCTCTCTCTTCTTTGCCTTCTCTCGGGTGTGGCTGCATTTGTCTCTGCGTTTCATGTTGCTCGATAGAGTGACATGAAATAATCAAAATAATTAAGACAGAGGAAGTCTCTGTGAGTGTTTTTCTGCGAGAGGTAATTAAAAATGAAACCTGTGATTAAAATTTAGTATTTGTTAAATTATATTCAGTTGGGTTGGTAAGAAGAGGAAGGATCTAGCATTTTTATTCCTTTTTTCCTTTTAAGTTGGAAATTGTTTTCCTGCATGGATGGGGATTTTTCTGCAAGAGGTGGTTGTTTCCCTGCATTATATACCATATCTGCTGAAACAGACTTGCTTTTCTGTGTGCTTCTGCTTATTTTAGCATTACAAA
The DNA here is from genome assembly GCA_013399835.1 of Leptocoma aspasia. NCBI lineage: Eukaryota > Metazoa > Chordata > Aves > Passeriformes > Nectariniidae > Leptocoma > Leptocoma aspasia. The sequence continues at coordinate 1,588,207 of VXAX01001640.1, forward strand.
AATGAATACATTACTTGGAGGTACAAGATGACACATCCTTGTCGTCCTTTCTACATAAGATTAACATCCACCTTCACTTTAAGTCAACCAGAAGTTGTACAGAAAGTGCTGTGCACTTGTTAAACTCTGGATGAGACCTGAACTACCTTCCGTTAGTAAATTGTTCTTGTTACGGGTTTTTCTCTGGCTTTAATAGAAAATAGGATTAAAACCTGCTGAACTTTAATCCTGTTATAGCATTTTGTTACCTCATGTGGTTAGCTGACTCCAAGTTAAGTATTCTGTGACAAGTTTGCCAAATTTGTCCATGCCTGGTATCTCTCAGGAGCCAGTGTTGCACCACTGGTCCCTCTTTAGCCCCTTGCTGTGAAAAACGTTTCATTTTCTTGGTTGCTCTAAATCACAATGCCTTGATTTTAGCATTTTTGTCGTCCTGTTGCTCGTGGCACTGCAAGAAGCTTCTGGGCCAGCACATTACTCATGAGCCCTGGGGTGGAAAGGGCTGATCTGCTCCAGTGCCACTCCCCTGTTGCTGCAGGACAGCTGAGGCAGGGACCCTCGCTTCAGCTTCAAGGGGCCAAGCAGTGGCCAGAGCTGCACTTGTATTAAAGCTCAGTCACCTGGGCAGTGCAGAAACACCTCTGGCAGCTTTTGCACCAGCTGCTGCTCACAGGCACTTGAGGAAGCTCACGAGAGCGAGCTGCGTGTGGTGTCCCCCAAAGGTGCAAAGCAGTGCCCATGGTCTGGCCGTGCTGCCTTCCCTGCAGCTGCCCCAGGTGGGGCCAGGACCCTTCAGGGCTGCCTGTGCCCCTCAGGCTGGCAGAGATCTCTCTGCCATTTAATTGGCATCCCGTGTTCCCCCAAGGCCCTGGCTGGCTCCCTCATCTCGATGCCTGCAATGCACAGCATGTCCCTCTGCAGTGCCACACTGCCTGTGACTTGTCATGCTGGCCTGCTGACATGGACCCTGTCCCTCTGGGGGTCCTATCAGCAATGCTGTCCTCAGGATTGTTTTTCAAGACGTGGTGATCGGTTTAATTTGCTTAAAATTTGCCATAAGGAGAAATAGGCTATGAGGTCTTTCTTCCTGGGAGGAATTTGCACCAGGCAAAACCTGTCACAGAGCATTAGCTGCACACTATCACACTGTGCTGCTAAGAAAAAGAGCAAGTGAAACTAAAATAGTTTATGTTGCTGTTAAAATTTCACTCCATTATTCTGTATATTACATGTGCTTTTAGGAAGACCAGATTATTTAGGAACCAGGCTGGTTGGTGCTTTAAATCCTGAAATCTCAGGTCTCTGACACCTTTGTCTCTGCTGTGGATAGTTTTGTTGTCGCATAAAATCATGAATTTCAATGGGGAGTAAGAAGAAATGTAGCTCTCAGCATGTGGAGAACCTTTCCCACAGAGTGGGAAGCCATAGAATAGATGGATTTAATACACCAGGGTGAACTTAGTGACCCTGATAAAGACTTCTTCTGAGCCCTTGAAGTCATCTTTAATGATATGATCAGTTTTAATACTTGGTGGTGGTTATGCAAATTTAGAGACTGAAATAATGCATGTTATAAGATCTAGAGCCACTGTATCTAATACTTTTGACTAGATCTGGCATGAGATAAAGTTTGCCTACTTGGACTTTTTAGAAGCACTGTTTGTCTGCTAAGCAGTCTTTAGTTTTCCCCTGGAATCTCTTAAATTACTTGTTCTTGAATCAGTTCTGGGGAAAGAACACTACTTCATAACATAGCAAATATATATTTGTTCCAAAGGGTAAATATGTGGTTTTGAAACCGTCTCTTTTTGACGAATTTTCATCTAATATTTAATACTCAATGCAAATTTAATAACTAAAATTTATTTTGTTTGAATGGGCATCACACCAAAAGAGTAACATAAATAGCCAGTTATTGGTGTTTTATAGGAGGATTAGGAGAGAGAGGATCTGTAAGACTTGGGATCTTTTATTGTTTTCTTTTTTTCAAATCCATGATAAAACTGATGCACCTTAGGCAGAGTGTGTTAAGCTGACACCTGATCAAACCCTATCACTCTTTACAGCAAAGCAACTTCATAATTTGCAAATATTATTAATTATTAATAGTGATTACATTGTGCTCACTTCTGGATTCTGCAAGGATTCATCACCAAAAGGACCCCTGTACAGCAGTACTGTTTAGCAATTCCATGTCTGAAGTTCTGTTTTATATTTGCTACCATGTTTTTCATTAAAAAACTCATATTTTATTAAAATAATCAGACAATCTTAAAAGCATTTCAATTATTGGCTGTTGAGATATTGCCTTTTTTATATAATTGTCTGTATTGTTGACCTTTCTGTGACATTTGCAGAATCAGTGTCTTACTGAGTACAGATCTGTGGGTCATCTTTTTTTTGTTGGCTGGTTTTGTTTTAAAAGCACCATTAGCTTAGTAATTCTAAATTTTTTACTTTGTAATTGTTTGGACTTTTCCTTTGTTAAGGCAACACTAGAGATCTCTGTTGGCATTTTTAATACTTTGGGATGCCTGCTTTCTGTTTCTGAAGATAAAAGATTGTACAAAAATATTGTACAAATGGTCGTTATTTAATAACTTATTTTTTAACAACTGGAATGTAATAATCACTGTAAAACTGATACATCATTTTACTTCCTTTATATGCAGGAGAACCTTTTGAACTCTTCTGCCTTTTGGCTCCTAAAGGAAACTTTATCAAAAGATAAAAGCTTTTAACTCTGAAATCATTGCTTGTTAACATAGGTGTGCCTTTTATTTAACTATGAGAGCATCAGCAGAGCATGTGAATTTGTGAAAGGTGGTGCTTTCATGATCAGACTAGCCAGGAGAGTATCAACCATAGCCTTAAGAATTCCAGTTTGGTTGGGGGTTTTTTGTTTGGTGTTTTTTTTTTTTTTTTATGTCTAATGAAGCTTGATCCAAATAGATCTGGGTTTAAGTGTAAATTGAGCCACAATTCACCTTTTTCTCAAGTCTATCTGTGTTGGTAAATTGGGTTGTGTTCAAAGCTGGAGTATAGAAAGAGTAATGTTGAAGTGTTTTAGGACCTGCTCTGTGAATTCTCTTTGAGGTGATTAGAACAGACAGCTCCTGTCCCTGAAATCAACTCTACTACAGAAGGGATTTTGGTTACTGAGAAACATCACAGCAATAGAAATGTTTCCTTTAGAAAACAGATTAGCTCCTCTCAGTTAAGAGGAGAATTTCTTTACAACATATCATTAATTTTAAAAGGAGTAATGTATATTCCAGTCAAGACCCTGTGGATATTTTCATTACATTTTCTAAACATTTGGGAATATTTAGTATTATTGGAAATATTTTGGATTATTTTACAACATTCTTTTTATGTCTCTTTTTAATGGTTATAAATAAGCATTATCATATTTTAACTTCTTAATTAAAGTACATCTCATGATTTCAAGTACTCTATCATGAACTTTTAAGGAAGTTGTTCTATTGCTAGTGTTTAAATACTGTTCACTACTTTTCTTAATCTCTCTCTGTTGTTCTCGGGTGGTATTTTTTTACTCAGGGAAATGAGCTTGGATACTACAACTGAATGTTGATACAATTAGTGCAAGCCCAGTCTAATTTGATTTTTTAATGGTTTTCTTTCCTGACCTGAATCATAGTAAAGAAAAACCGCTGTGAAATAAATCCAATAACTTCATGAAAAACAACATGTCAGTTGGTCAGAGCAGGGTGCTGATAATACCATATCATCATCAAGAGTGTTTACTCATCAAGAATAAATCTTATGAAATCTCTTATTTGGGGAGTAATTTAATTATTTGAGTAATATTGACATCTTTGAGAAATGTAATATAAGTAATTGTTAAATATTTAAAAACTTGGGTGTCACCGTAATTTTGAGAAATTTTGTCATTACCTGTGAGATTACGGATTGGCATGAAAACATTTATTCCTGTAAATAAAGCAGAATTGAGTTGATCATATTGGTCTGTAGTGGGTTTTAATTTATGAGGAAGCCACAGTGAGCTGTTCATGCAGCTGTACCTATTAAAATGTGTCGCCCCAAACTTGCCAAGTGTGAGCTGTGGCACCGTGTGTCTTATGGTGAGCTCTTTCAGAGCAGAGAGAGGGGACCCTGGGAGGGACCATCACGAGGAGATGTTGGGGTCAGCGTGGGCTGGGCTGTGTGGTTCTTGCTGCCTGCCTGGTGCTGCTGACAGGAGCCGTGCAGGAGGCACAAATGACATCTCTCCCACAAATTGCTTTCAGGCTATTTACTGTAGAGATGCCTTTGGATCCCTGCTGGAACTGCTTGGCAGGGCTTTGGGCTTTGTACGTTGAAAACAAAAGCCCTTTCTCTCCAAGGTATAAGTGACAAGTTGGTATTGAGGCAGAGCCTTCAGAAGTGTGTTTTGTTCATCAGCTGTCGGAATGTGGGAGGCTTCCTCCCTTAACAAATGGTAACAAAACAGATAAAAACCCTTACATGGTGTTTGATGACATCTTTGAAAGTCTCATGGAGGCCTGTTAACAGTTGGTTATATGTGGGATTGTCTTCCATGTAGTCCTTCAACAAAGAAGTTACAAAAATAAATCCCATCAGTTTCTCAGGAACATGAAAATGAAGATTGCTAAGAACCCATGAGCAGTCTGTTATAACAAATGAGTACCAGGAGATGTGGGCTTGCTTCAGGATCTTTGCTACTACAGAGCATTTTAAGACAAGTGTTATAATTTGATCATTAAAGGAGTAGTTGAAAATTGTATCAGAAATCACAGAGCAGTTGTGGATATTATTTGTGTTTGGCTGACAATATACCAGGGAGAGAATGTAATGATACATCCTTGTCATTCAAAGGCTTTATTTTTAGTCTTACTTTCACAGCTGTTTTCATCTCCACCACCGTAAATCATTCATACATCATAAACAATTTAAGTTGTGCGTGTTTGTTCCTGAAGTATGAATTGGAGTATAAAATTCACATTATCACCTTACTGGTATCAATTTAATACATACTGGTATCAATTTATCCTTAGGCCCAAATCCTACTTGACTCTCAACTTGTCTCCTAAGTAATAAGCAGCATGAAATGATACCTTTCTAGTGACTGAAAGACTTTCAATTTTAGTTTAACTTAGATTTTATTATTTGATGCTTAATATGTTCAATCTTTCTCCTTTTGCTGCTTTAAAAAAAAGGTGTAACAATCTGGATTGATACGAAATCCTACATGAATTTCATAGTTAATATTGCTGGGTCCTAAGGCTTCCCATGATTGCCAAAAAGTTGAAAGACTGTTGTAAGTACAAGCTTTGTCATAAAACCTAAAGCAATGCAGAATTGATTTTTAGTACTTAAAAACTCAGTAAAATGTCCCACTGTAAATTTTGAATTCCCATGTTGGGACCAGGATATTGAGCCCATTGTTTTCGGACTCACAATTGTTAAATGCACTAACAAGGTTACTGCTGTTACTTCAGAAATTACACTGTAGCCTGTTTCTGTACTTCAACTCTTAACTCTTTCCACAAGAGGCTCAGAATTTCAATCCTTAGATTTTAAATTTTTTTATAAGTGTCCTCTTCCAGGGTGTTTTTATTCTAGGGATTACAAAGGGGGATTTTACTAAATCCTCTTCCATTCCTGTCAACAAATAAACCATGCTATGGCTTTCCTGATGTTCAGAAAGAGGAAAAAAAAAGTGTTTTAAGTTTTTCTGTGTTGTGATATTCTGCAACACTTGGTTTGCTACTGTATGCGCTCACTCTTGACTGTGACTGGAATTCAGCTAGGGAAGTTTTTAGAGGAAGGGTCTTGTTCTAAGAGTTCTCATGTGAAACCGAGGCATTTTTCTCTGTTGTCACACAGGAGCAAGGTGATTTTGCACACCTCATTTATAGCTAAATTTGGGAAGCATAAGTTACATTTTAGTGTTTGTCAGTACTGTTTGACAGACATTCCAGTTACTGTCCACAGAGAACTCTCCTTGCTTAATAAATGAATTTAGAAACTGTCATTCAGCTACCAAAAAAATGTTGAATTTGAATCTTTAAAAATGGGCTGCCACAAATAAATTTAATTAGGACATGCTGTCCCAGAAAAAAGTCCTGCTTGACTTTGAAGATCTGGAATAAAAGTAGTTATTAGACAACAGCCAGCTACGGGAGAGAAGAAGCAGCAGATTTTTGGTTGTGAGTTTGTTTTTTTAAAATTTAAATCACAATATTTACTTTTCTTTTTCTTGCATGTTGATATATCAGTTCAAAGTATAGCACAGTTCAGCATGAATAAAACTTTTTTGAAGTGATGGAAAATGGGGCAGTTGTTGAATATAGTACTAGCACCACTGAACTAACAAACAGTAGTAATATTACATATTAAGTTTTGAATACTTTGTCCTCTTGCCTATCCTGTTTTAATATTTAATTGCATGTAATTGAAGAAAAATTATCATATGGCACAAAAGCTGTCCTGAATGTTGTTTAATCAGAATGTGCTGCCTTCTCTCATATCCTACATTTTAATGTAGGCATAAGCTTTTCAATACAATCTAACTAAAATATTGATTTTTATTAATTTTCATTTCAGAAGACAAATGGATGACACTATGATTTCCACTGGGTCTAACTCACTAGATTTTATTGAAATTCACCACTCTCCATACTGTAGCAGTGAAGTTCTTTTTGACAAAATAAGAATAATTTCTGTGTTCACTTTTTTAATGTTTAGTGTCACTGCAATCACCTGATGAGATTCTAAGGTTAATGACCGACTTTAAGGAGAAACTGAGATTGTCATATCTACCTCTGAGTTGCATATCCAGTGTCTGATTCCCAAGCCAAGTAATTTGATAAATAAGAGCTTGATTTTTGTTTTATATTTTTTGGATTCTGTCTGGCTTTTTATTTTTGTTAATGGACCTGTCATGTTCCTACATCTTTTCTGCAATTTCACGTGGAGATAATCTCATAGCTAAATAACCTTTTTCTGGTTGTATTTGTGACTGTATGCTCAGAAGAAATAGTTGGAAGTTGGGAGACCTATAATGGAAAAAAAAAATCAGGAGAAGAGTAAATGCAAAAGTGAAGGGAGGATAGAAATAGAAGCAGCCTGTCTAATTGCAGCTTATTCAAACTCTCAAATGCTTACCAGGAAAACCTGAATTCCAGTTTTGATCTGAAAGGTCAGAGGAGTAGGACTTGTGTGTAAAATCTGTGGAGTGATTCCACTTCCAGTATCTGCAGAGGAGGTGGCAGGCAGATGGGTGGTGGGGCATTGAAGGAGAAATGACATGGTGACAAAATTTGAAAGGTATGGAGGACATACTAATCACCTTTGGGGTTTGTGGAGAATGTGTTGTTTTCCATATGAGTTTGTGACAGTGTAGCACAGTGAAGAGATGTGGCACAGGTTGAATGGAAACTCACACAGCCTGAGCTCATGTATTTATTCTGTAGGTCTTAACACTTACCTGGCATAGCAGGTCCAAAATAGATCACCAATAGGAAAATTACATCTTGCTTTTTTCCTCCCTTATTCTGATAACTGTGGTGTTTTTGAAACTCCAAATTTTTAATGGAGAAGTGCTAAATTAGTAAGTGCTAAAATAGCTGTCCCTGAGCCAAGGTTTCACACTCTGTTTTACATCCCAGACTTGTAAGGTGAAGCCTTGCTGTGGTGGGGTCGATCTCTGTTTGGTCCCTTTAGAAGAGAGACAGCATCCTGCCTTTTCATGCCAGCTGGTCAAAGGAAGGCTGGAGATCTGAGTGGGGCAGGGTGATAAATCTGGAGAGTGGGACTTGATGCTTCTCCTTCCAGGACAAGGCCATTGTAAGGGACTCTCATTCTCTGAGGAGCTGCTCCTGTAGTAAAAGCTACATGAGCTGAAGAGAAACTAAATCTTTAGTGGCTCCCTCTTTGCAGTGTCTCCTGACTAGGTAATGCAACAAAGCTTTGATGGTTGTATTGCTGGAGGTGGAAAAATACCAGAACTTTTCTATGACTTGATGATCTGCTTCTTCCTAAATACAGTTTTCTGCCTTCATGGACTGTGTTCAGAGCAGTAGTGTAAAACTGAGCTAGTTTTAATCTCCTTCAGCACCCTGGCAAAGATGCTTCAAGAGATTGTGTGTCATATGCTGGATAGCTTTCTTCAGAAGTGGTGCTTCTTTCCAATGCTAGTGGTTAGTTACTTTATGAATTGAGCTTCTGAAATCAATCACAAAAATCAGAGTAAGCCTGAACGGGCTCTTTCAAACAGCTCTTTTAAAGGATATATTCCAGGTGTCCATATGGATAGATTATTTTAACCTCTTAGTACAATAAAATGCTTATATTCAGTTAAAACCATCTAATTGGTTTCCTACTAATAGTCTCTTTTTCTCCATAAAAAGATAATAGTACATCTTGACTTTTATTTTATTGCAGTCTGGCCTAACTTCATTAGAGAGTGCTTAGCTTGGGTAGTAGCAAAGCTTAGTTTCTTACTTGCATTAATATAGTAGTAATAATTCACTGAACAAGCCTAATCCTGTGAGAATGAGAGTAAGGTGCAACATGAACGTGAAATTACACGTTGTAATTTAAGATTAAGTGTATGTAGCTTTTAGACAAAGATTGTTCCTGTATGTGCAATAGGAAGGCCTGGAGGAAGTTTGGAAAGAAATTTGCTAATTTATCTAAGATAAAGGACATTCAAAGACCTCTCCACGGTGGTATATAGGCAAGGGCACCTTGTACACACCAGCTCATGCTGCCCTTGGTTTCAATTTTCATAGGTGTTTATTTGTTGCAGCCTGAAAGTGAGTGGAAAGTGAGGAAGCTGTGTAGGATTCTGTCTGAGCCTGGCAGCCAGCAGTGCTCACAGGGACCACAGCTATCTATTTGTTCTTTAAACACCACCTTTTTTGTCATTCACATGACTTTAAAATGATGAAGAGAATATTCCAACAATTCACAACTAGTGTCACTCAGTAGAATTTGATTATATTTGAGCTGTACTTGTGAGGGAGCTCTTGGAAAAAATCTCAGATGGCAAGACTTTCTTGGATTTCTTCCATGTGGAATCCTAACTGTGGCTTAAATCTGTATTGCATAACATTTGTTCTGTGGTAGATTAATTTCTTAATTTTTATAGTTGCATAAAACAGATTTATTTTCCCCTCAGTCTGTCCAACTTCCTCATGGCAGACAGGAATTCTGAGCATTTGAATATCCTGATATTCAAATCCTTTTTAAAAGGATTGAAGTGTCACATTGAAACTTTTATATAGTTTCTTTACTAGGCTATCAAGCATAAGACTGATGTGTTGCATTGTATTCCCTTCCCTGGAAGTGCTTCAGGTAACGTGGTTATGTGCAAGATAATTAAGCCCTAAGTAATACAAAGGAAGTGAATTATGTAGCTAGCTTTGGTATTTGTTCCTTGCTTGATCAAGAAATTGGGTTAAATGCAAGGTATGTGTAGAGCCATGTGCTGTACAGTAACACAAACCGTTTTGTTTTCATTATCACTCGTTGCCTGTTGGTTGGTGTGAAGGTTGACTTGGATTCTCATAGTTAGTAATCAAACTTGTCAATAATCTCATTGAATAGATTAAAATAAAGAAGCATTTTGTGGAAAAGGATTGTGTACATTTGCAATGGTAGGCAATATCTAAAATAAAAAGTAAATATTTTTGAGATTTTTAATGAAAATCATGATATTGTATAATTTTTTTGTTACTATTTTAAAAATTATTTTTAAATGCATAATATGACTGTCTTCACTAATGATTCCTCCTAATGGGAAAGCAATAAAAAGATAGAGTCCTGCTCTAGGGTATTTGAAAATTGCCTCAAGTTTTCTAAGTAGCTCAAGGCATTTTGACATGATAAGTCTAGGACTGTTTCTGTTTTCTGTTTGGCAGTTTCTGTTACAAATTCATGTCACATTTTGTATTACATTTGGTAAGATAGAATTTACATTTCCTCCTTTTACATATTCTGTGTGAATAGGAGATACCTATCACTTAAGAGGTAATAAATGATTATCTGTGAGTAAAATTTATCTTCTATTACCTCTTAGCTATTTGTGATATTGTTATGTATGCCATGTTATGGGGATTGTAGATTACTGTGATGACAAAAGCAAATAGAACTTAAAATAATTCATGTGAAATAAAATAAGAAAATGGATAAAATCCAAGAACCCTGTCCTGCTATTGAAGCAGATTATTTCATTTGGTGTTCAATTTCATCATGGAACTATTGAAGTCATCTTACAGGCATATCTAAGTGAAAGTTGGTTAATAAATTTTGTTGTGGTCTTTGACTAGAACCAGCTTCAAGTAAGAGGGTGGGGATTTTCCCATGGTGGTTTAGGGAGCTATTCACATTACTTGCATCTCATATTTACTTTTGCTACTATGTTTGAAGTCAAGAACCTAACTTTTAATGAAGGTACTTTTGGCTTGCACCCTAGAGGAGATTTACTTATGTTATATATGTTAGCTAGGTGGTGTGAATAGCCCTCATGAACCAAACTGTATATCCATGGTCATTCAGTCAGCTCCAGTGCACTCAGCAGGATTGCATGGGTACAGTAGAGATCAGAATTTGTTCAGTATGCTCTATTAGCATATATTCTTTCATTGAGAATAGTAGCCTATTATATTACCCACTCCTTTCATGAAATCACAAGGATGTGTGTAATGAAAACGATCACTATGGGATTTTTTTTTTTCATGCCTGGTGAATTGTTTATAAAGTCCTTTGTATACCCAACAAAAACCCCTCTCACTGGGAGAATTGATTTGGGTGAGTATGTTAATTCTGAGGCCAGAGTAAGACTGTATGGTCATACTAATCAGTTAATTTTTAAAAGGAATTCCAGTAAAGTAAGTAATCTAGGCTGAAGATGTGAGCAATACCGGATACCCACCATAATTGGAAAAAATTGCTAGGGGCAAAATGACGTAGGGTGAAATTAAGCTTTTCTAAGCCTTCCCTAGGGAGAGGAAAAAGAAGACGTTTGGCCTAAATTTACATTCTGAGAAAATCCATTTTAATTTCTTCCTATTAAATCTAATGTTACTTTTCCAACACCTGTTTGGAGCCTCTGCTCTTGGAATAGCAATTTGTTAAGAAACTGTAAACACTGCAGAGGCACTGGATATGGTAGCATTCTCTCACCCAAAGTTAAAAGTACTCATCTAAGACTCAGGCTTCTTTTTTGCTAATATTTGAGCTATGTGGGTTTAGGTGTAAACATCTGGTTTTGTATGCTTTACTAGTGTTCCACACACCCTTGCTTTTATATGGAATTTCTTGTAGAAGATCCTAACATATTTTGTTAAACAAAATATGACTGTTCTGTACATAAGAAGAATGTGAAAATGAAAGATGGATGTTAAAACCATGCGTGCAGAAGCCTAATCTGAATGTATGTTGTGTGAGAGATTTGTGCAGTGGTTTCCCTGCTTTCTGAGAGGTAATTACCATGACAATTTGTTGTTAGAAGGCTTAGAATGCGTATATGAAGTCATCATTGAGAGACTTAAAAAAACTCCTGTTAAAGCAAGTGAAGATTTGTTGAAGGAGAGAACTGCAGGAATAATTCCAGTGTCAACAAGACCTATTTGGTATTTTTCTCTGCACGATGCACAGATTTTTCTCTGTGCATGACGGTTGTGGAATGAAAACCCTCCGTGGGTTTCAGGAACCTTGGCCAACAGTTCCATACAAGAGAACTGAACTGTGTTGCAAGCCGTTTGACAGTGTGTCTTTGTTGTAGATAGCAGTAAAACACAAAAAAAAAATTATTGCCTGAAATGGGTGATGGGTGTTAAAAGCTTTGTCATACTCAGGTCTTAATTCAGAAACAGTTTTGAAGAAATGGAATTTGTACTTCCTGTTTAAAGCTCATTAAGTTCTTTTTATGGCTAATAGTGTGTTTTGTTCAAGGTGATGTTTTGTGACAGCCAAAAATATTTTTAATTTAAGGTTTGTTTTGTAGATTTGTTCATAGAATAATGGGCATCCTCTTTCAGCTTGGTGCAATTGTAGATGTCAGGAAAGAGAAGAGTTAGAACTAGAGGAACATCCATCCTTGTTTTCAAATTTACCAGTGATTCAAACATTTTGTTTAGTGATAAGATTTCTGTTTTTGTCCAGAGGACTTGTATCCATGGTTCTGATTGCATAGACTAGGGGAAAAAATATTTTCTGCCTTCGTGGAAGCATTCTACAGCATAAGATACTACAGTTAAAGAGTTAATTGTAGTTGGGATAGTCATTCTTGCTCTCTCCTCTAGTGAATATTCAGTATTGTCTTGCAAAACTGGCCAGATCTCTTTGAGCAAGGTCTCATGTGAATGACTCTGGATTTTGATCTCCACTGCTCCAGGGGAATACAGCTCTTACTGTAGCTCATAAAACACAACCTGGTTTTTTTGTGCAGTGGATTCTGAATGTTAATGCCAATATCTTAATGGATGAGAAGCTTCCTGGGAGGCATTAATGTTTTGTGACAGGAATTTCTTTTGCAGGAGATGGCCCTACTTTAGGCACCATGTTAGGTAGGTGCTTCAGCACATCTAAAGCTTCCATGTTGCCCTTTGTTTTACTGTGCATCCTCTTTGCAGTAATTAGTAAAAAGCTATATGGACTTCTGTGAGATGGCTTTCCTCAAAAGGAAACACCGGAGAATAAAATAATATGTTGTCCATAGGAGGCCCTAAATTGTGTTTCCTTACCAGAATAGTGATAGTCTTGGGTTGGAAGATGAGTTAAAATATTTAACAGAAGGAAATACTCATGCGAACACCACGAGGAAGTATCAATTATTAAAACTAAGGTATATGATGAACTGGTCATGCATAAAACTTACTTCAGGCCTTATTATTTGAAGTAGCTGAATGTTTTCATTATATCCAGAGGCGTTGTACATAATTTTTTTTTTTTTTTTACCTCCTGCATTTAATCAAGAAATTCTTTGCTGAGGTCAAACACTGGACCAGACTTCATAGAGAGATTGGCGATGCCCCAAATATGACAGTGTTTATGAGGCATTTGAACAATGCCCTTAAAACCATATTTTTCTTGATCAGCCCTGAAGTGTTCAGGCAGTTGGACCAGATTACCATTGCAGGTCCCTTCCAGCTGAAATAGTGTATTCTATTCAAACATGAGCTGTGAGTTTGGTCTGCACTGAAAGTGTAAGTTATTCCTTCATACTGATGTATCTGCCATACTCCAGAGGGTCTGGAAGTGTGCATTCCTTCTGAAGTGTAGCTGAATGCTGTCTGCCTGGTAGCACTGAGAGAAGGAGACCCCTTGGAATGGTGTAACTTTCTCCAGAAAGTGGGCAAACAAAGCACTTTTGGTTTCAAATAAAATTGAGAGCAAAGATGTTCCAAGAGGATAAAACCAGGGCCCTGAGAATGAGGGAGACACTTTGGCCAGTCTTGTGTAGAGCTGTGGGATTCTTATTTCCAGATAGAGGCTGAACTATTTAAATAAGTAAAGCAAGTGTAAAAATGACATATGAGTGATACATTCAGTTTTTCCCGTGCGTGTACACGTCTGTATTTACCAGCATTAGTTCCTCTGCATCTGTAATGAAATTTTTGTCTGAAATTCCAGACATTTTGGCACATTAGATAGAGAAGTAGTTTGGAATTCCAGGTCCTGAAGCTTTTGCAAAGGAGTTCACGTGCTCAGTCTTTTCAGCCTGTCCAGAACATGGCAAAGTGTGCGCTAGTTTTCAGTGAAGCAGAAATGACTGTTTATCTCTAGGAATGCTGCAATGAGATCAAAGTGTTGGGTGTTGGACTCGCTGCACTCTGTGGTGGGTGTATGTCATGTGTCCCAGTCATGCTTCAGAAGGGCTTTTCTTATGAACCCTGGATAACACACAATCTAACCCTACTGAAGAGTTGTTCTGGTTTTTCTCTTTCTCAGTAGTAGTCTATTACGGGGACATAAAGCAGGATTTTGTCATTATCTATACTTTTTCTAGCTTCATGCAGCTCCAGAAATGAGAAAAGGCCATTTTAGGCCTTAAAAGAAATGTCTTTGTAATGTCTTTCTATATAATTTTGCTTTTGTCAGTAAAAACATGCACTGCTGTGTTATTATTTGGCCTGAGCATTTGCACAGATTATATGGTGCTGTCACAATTTCCAGTAACTTCAACAATTTTTTTTTTCTTTTAATAGAAGAATAGAACCAAATGACCCTTGACCCACAATTTTTTGTCATTGTTTTATTTTACATGTCCCACACTAATCAGCTTCCAGATGTGTTCCAGATTCTTGTGGTCTTTTGCTGAGCCACACATTCAGAAAGGGTTTCATATTTTACTTACTTCTGGATAATAGAATATAACACTACATGAAGTTCCATGATTTTTAAAAATAGAACTGCAAGCTCAGCTAACATTTGGATTTACATTCACTTAGATACACAAGTATACAACAAAAATGTGGAGAATGTGATCATTTGATAGAATTAAAAATCCTTAGATTCAAATGCTTGTCTATCAATGGTTTGTACGTTGATCATTTTTCTTTGCTGTTTTTAAATTTAATTTTATTTTTTAGTTGAAGAAACAGCTAATTTTTTTGTATGCTGTTTCCCTGGAGTCTGGCTGAATGAGAGTCTTGAACCTGTTAAAAATGCTTCATTATAGTCATCTCTGCTACTCTCTTCAGTGTTTTTTAGGAGTAAGTGCAGTTGTGCTTGAAAAAAATGTAATATGTTTCCAGCACAATGAAGCACAAACAAAGAATGCTTAAGTGGAGATTAACTCAAAGTTCTTCAATGCCAATGGATTTTTTTTCAGCAATAATCATTAAATAAATAATCAATAAACAAGGCATAGCAATATGCAGACCTTCAAATGAAAAAAAATTCACAGCATATAGAAAAAAGGATGAAAGAATATGGGGAAAACACAATCAGTTTGTAGTAAACCAATGTATATGGCTTTGACCGCTTACTTAAAAGTTGGGATTTTTTTTAGAAATTATTTATGCATAGTTAAGGTTTTGGGGGTTTTTATTTATTTTGTGCATGTGAAGCAGATGAGTTGGGAAAAAGGAAGAGGGAATTGTTTCTATTTTTAAAGTATGCATCCATGAGTTAAAAGCATGAAACATTCTGCAGTGTTTGTAATTTCAAATTAACGTGTCTGCATTTTTTTTCCTTCAAGAAAACTTGGGAATTTGATGGATATGAAGAGAACTTCTCTGCCCAGCACTGTTCTAGAATGGATTTCAGTACTTGATATTTTAGACACAAATGTATTTAATTGGTCTTGCTCTCTCTCAAAATTTCTCTCTCTCAAAACTGGTTGATTCTTTTTTATCTTTTCAGTGCTACATCCCTAGTCACCTTCTGCAGACCAAAGAGTTCCTCCAGCTCCTGACAGATTTCTGGGCATTTAGAGCTCTTGGCCATTCCATTGTGGCTTAAATGTCTTTGCGTAACTCGTTTATCTTTACCATTTCCAGTCACAGCACTTGGTCTTTTGCAGGTTTTTTTAATTCTTAATGTGTAATTTACATGGGAAGGAATAGTCTTGGCCTTGTCATTTCCCTGCCCACTGAGGTCTGCCCATTTTTCTTTCTATCTTCATCTCTATTTATACCTTCTATCACATATTTTTTTTAGCATTACGTTAGTCCCTTTCCTGGAAAATTTACTTTGTTATTTCAATTTTAACATTTTAAAATGCTTCCTCTGGAGATAAGTATTGTGTACCACTTTTGTAGAAAAGAATATATAATGATCTATCATATTTGAAATCAGTCTTTGTTGGTAACCTCAGACAGCTTAAAAATAGGATTTAAACTTTTTTTTATTCATCACTGGTTTTAGGCCTAATTTTTCTTTGTATTTGAATGTTCAGATTCATTTGTATTCACGGTTATCAAGTTTAGCTAGCTAAAGAACATTTTTGTCAGCTTAGAAGGATATATTTGACTTATCTTTACTAATCTCAAGTCCCATTTGTCTTTAAGTCTCCAGACATCGTGATTTTTATCGTAAATTCTTTCATTCTTATTTTAGCAGAGTTAGCATATAAAAAAAGTTGCTGCAGGCTTATCCTGAAACAGCAATGACATTGGTTTCCCAGAACCACTGTGTGAAGCCGTAGGGATCTGCCTGTAGGGAGCCATGTAGCTCTCTGCCTTAATCCTTTATTAAGATCAAATGGGGCAAGGACTTCACTCAGTATTAATACTCTTACTTTTTGAGCCAGAAACACTCCATTGTATCACTGTAATAATGTTACCAAGGGTTCCTGACTGATTGCAACCCAGAGGCCATCTCATGCTATGCAGTGATTATATTCTTTCTTTAAATCTGCTGGGTAGTCTGATCTTATTTCTTTCCTCTCTTTCACTATCAACCATGTGATTTGAAATACTTGAAACATGGTGGGCCAATCTTCCCTTATTTCCTTCCTTATTTAAAAATAATTAGTTAGGAAAGACATTAATGTTGTTAATAGCCTGGGATTTTAAAAAGAATGCTGCACTGGAATGGAAGTTGTTCTTTCCCTTAACTTCTTACATCAGAAAAAAAAGATTTAGGTAAGCCAGATATTGCTAAGACAGTAATGTTTACACAACACCAAAAAAAAAAAAAGAATTCTGTAACTCTTCAGTTTTCAACCTCTTTGTAGTTTAGAAAAGAGCAAGAACTGTAATAGTTACCAGTTAAGGTTCCAGCAAAACGCATCAGCTTGAAGATATTAAATAAGAAACCTCAAGCAAGTGAAAAAAAGACTGATATAGGCTCTCTTCCTTGTATTTTGCTTCTTGCTGAAATGCTGTAGGCTTGCACTTAGCAAGTTAGACCCAGCACATTTTTTGTGTCTTAAGGACTTTAAAAAGTCTTGTTTGCCTTTGCTGCAGTAGAGTGGATTTCAGGCAGGCATCTCTAGGTGGAACCTTCACACCACCTCTTTATTGGTGAGCACTGAGGGTCCTTCCTTGGGTCTTGCTTGGTCTGATGGAATGATGTGTGGGGACCATCGCTGAAATAGATGTTTGGGTACAAGAATGCTTATTTACAAACATATATGTATATATATATATATATAAAATGATAGCTATGTGATAAAAGTAATAGAACTACTAGTGCTTTTAGCATTAACTGAACATAATTAATCTCCTTATCAGCTGCAGTGGACATTAGCATTTGAGTTTAGTCAGTATGAGCTGAAATTTTCTGAGAGCCATGCTTTCTCTGTTTCTATATATAACTACAACAGCTAGAAGAGGCTGTTTGAGAACGTTTATTTTGTCTAACCAAGGATAGCAAGGTTTGATTGTAGCTTTATTTTTTTGGATTATTCTTATTTCCAGAGGTTATACCATTGGACATCATATGGTAATATTCTTCCTCATCTTCTACAAGTTTCTTAAAAATATTTTAATGTCCTTCTTGATTAGATTATGTTACTGGATTTAGGTTTAAAGTGCAGTCCCATACCTGCAGCCTTCTTAAGTCAGAATGCCTTTGCAAAGTCTGTATGTAAATATTGCTAATTCTTTCAGAATTGATAATGTGTCTTAGTATCTTTCATAAGGATGGATCTGTTTTTGTTGCCTGCAGTGTTGGTGTGCATCACTGAGTTAGCATAAGCACCACTTAGAGCTGGAGGAGACAAAGAGGCACTTCAAGGTGTCTTTCATCTATTCTAGATGTCTGCTTCCAGGGTGACCGGCCTTGTTCACAAGCTGCATTGCCTAGGAGGCTGTCTTAGATATCTACCTTATATCTACTTTAAAATAGATTTTTTTGCATGATAAAAGGTTAATCTGAAGACAGGAGTGTTCAGAGAGTGCAGCCTTCACTTGACAGTTTTAAAATTTAGGGCAGCCCATTGCATGAGTGCTTGGTTTAGATTAGGTTCAGCATTATCCCAGGAAATAGGGAGATATATAGCAAAGAATACCAAGTACTTTCTAAGATGCTGGAATATAAATGTCCTGACAAGAATGCATGGGTGAGAAAGATTAATGCTGGGGGGTAAATCTTTTCACAGAAGCTTGACATTTAAACCTGATCTGCCAGAGAACCAGTCATGGATATGAAATCCAAATGTCACTTTTGTGCTTGTGGGTTTGTTTCTTTATGTTGTGAGTATCCAAAGCTGTAAAATATGTAATCAAATTTACTACAGCAGTAAAGTTTGGTTGTTTTTGTTTGATTTTTTTTTTGTTTGGTTGGTTTTTTTTTTTTGTATGTGTGTGTCAAAATAAGGAAATCATTGTAGTGCCTACTGAATTGTGACTGTCAAAATCAGGAATCAAATTATTGCAGGTATAATGCACTTTCTGGAATCAATTTTGGACCTTTTCGTTCCTCGTATTTGGACTTGCATGGTTAAGGCAGAATATATATCAGTCTGGTTCATAAACTTATACAAGCCTGGGTATCTGTGGTTTGTTAGATATTTTGGTTTTATTTTTGATCATAATGTACTGTATATAATATAGTATATTGTAATATATAATATTACAATTTTTTCTTTACTATCAGTGTGATTATAGAAAGCAGTGAGTACTGCTCATTTCTTTTGGGTGTTTTACAGTACTCACTTTGTCAAGAATGGCATAAATTGAAAACCTTTAGGGAACTCAGTGAGAAGTGTAATTCTTTATCTCCCTGGAACTGCAGAACAACTTTGATAGAGTCTAGCATTCCCAGCCACCACTGGCACCTAATACAATGCAAAAGCTAAAGCTGAGGCCAACAGGTTGACCAAATTATAATGCTACCTACAGTGTCTTGCTTGCTTGCTAGTAATTCCCAAACCCAAATATCTATGCATAGTTTGTTTTAGGTAATAAGAATATTAATCTGTAAATGAACCTCTGAGATGCAAATATAATGTGCTGAATAAATATCAATTATTATTCATTAAAATGCAAATGCAGATAGGCACTTTAGAGACAGTTTAGGTTGTCAAAATAAATGAAATAAAAGTCAGGACATAAGTAATTAGATACTTACAAGAGGTGTATAATATTTTATCACAATTGCTGGACCAAGACAATATAAGGCTCCTTTTCCTTCAGCTTTATGTTGCAGCCTCACAACCACTTTTTTCTCCTATGACTATTTAAAATATTCAGGTACAGCATCTCATACTTAAATTTTATTAGACGTATTCTAAAGACAAATTTTTCTGTGGTAGTAAATTTTAGCTGTATTCCTTCTGCTCACCTTAATGAATTCTGCAGTTAAATCCCTGTGTGCCATGTAAAAAAACCCCTAATCTCAGTTTACAGAACAGCCTGAATGGGCAATATTTATTTTAGCACTTGATGAGCATATGTTTTCTAGGTGTACACAGGTTTTATACCTTCAGTTCAGTACTCAAGTAAACCATTAGGCCATCTACACACAGAAAATGAGAATGAAATTTTGTGAATTTTTCTTCTGAATGATATGAAGCAAAGTTACAGTAAGCACTTGTAAGGGTGTTGCTCAATTAAAGATGATTTGTAGACACTGTTTTGTGTTTAAAGTGCTATCACAAATTGTGAACAACAAAATTTGGGACTTTTGTGACATGGACACAAGTGTAATGTCTCGTTATTAACTTTTGAACACCCTTTGAGGTTATGAATTTGCAGTAGTCTACCAATGGCTGTAGATTGGTAGACTACTGCAAATTCTCTTGGCAATACCAAGAGATTGCACTCGGCCTGGCGACAGTGCTGTTATGGCTTTATTAAGCCATGCCTGTGTGTATGTATACTCCTGCATCAGTAATGCTAAGTAGAGCCAGATGTCAGCATTTAACCCTTCATTGTCTTGTGAGTTAAACTGAGTAACATGAAAGTAATTGTATGTAATGTTGGTTAGTGATCTGTGGAATCCCTTGAATCTAGATGGAAATAGAATCCAAATATAAATTGAATATTGGTACCCTATCTACTAATAACAGCATCCTAAAGCAAATTAGTTTAGAAACTATAGAGAACATGAATTTTTATGTTTTAAAACTAACTTATTAATTTTTTAAATGAGTTCAAGTGACTGATTTTCATGGTCTATTTCATGGTCTATTGAAAAGTTTCTTGTGGTGTTTTCATGGAACAGTATTGTTAAATTTGATCAAGAGCCTCTTTTAGGTGTTATGAAATAAAGTCTAATAAGAATTAATTATCTTTTAGTAATTTCTGTTTCCAGTATGATAGCACCAAAATGGGAGATTATTTTAATGTCATTAGAATGAATTAACATATATTTGGCAAATATAAATTGTTATCCAAGTTTTTAGTGAATTCCAAATTACATGCAAATTGCCCTGCTGTGAGTGTATTTTTCAGAGGGCAATATCCAAGGTTTTTCTGTTTTTGTCAATCCCTGAAGCATAATGTGAAAGAACCATTAGGCAAAATCCCATGGGAATTGTTTTGCTGTTTCCTGAAGCCAGAAATTCAGTGGCATCAAATCCAGATACAAAGTAGATGAGATAGTGATCTGGAATTGTAATGATGTGAGGAAATGAAAAGGTACAAGAACTAAGTATTTCATTCCACTATGCTGGTTAAGTACAGGAAAGGAAGAGGAAAAGGAGAGTTGCAATAAAACGCTCTGTGTAAACACTGAAGCAGGAGTTGGATGATTGCCCTCTTCCTTTGTGTATATTGACCCTCAAAGTAACAGGGGTGGTGTTTGTAAATTTTCATACTGGTGTGACTCACTATTTGCATCTCTGCCTGCTATAAATGCCTTGAAATAATAAAAAAGATGGCAGATCTCATTTTCATATGGGGAAATACTTAGCTCATGTTCCTTAAATGAGGCAAAGGGCACAGTGTGCTGTAAATGATAGAAATTAAATTCTCATAGTGGTAGGAATTAAATAACACCACTAGTGAAGGCTAGAAATAAAGATCCCCATCCCCTCCCCTTGTGAAGAACACAGAACATGGATAAAACTTAATTTCTCCCCTTGAGTTTACTTCCAGTTGTTGCATCAGGACCTTGAAATACTTGTAACATACCATTGACTTTATTTTACCTTTTTACTCATTCATCTAACACCTTCATCCATCTACCATGCTGTTATGATCTCTGCTCAGATGAACTTGTCTCTCTGAAAAGCAGAATATTTTATAATGGATTTTTAAAAAATTGTATTATTTTTCATTTTGATGTCATTTAAAGACACTTAGGTATGGCAACCAGAAATGTCCCTATTAGGCCTGCTTGGGCCTAAGGAGACCGTGTTAATAAATCTAAAGGAAACCTTCCAGTGCCAAAGTGTTTATAGCTCTGGTGAGGATTCTGTGATTTGAATTTATTTATTTAATGTAAGCCTTTCTGTAAAATTGCTATTTCTGAGCTTGTTATTATTCTATGTGTGTGTGTTACGATATAAAGTACATTTGCAGATGGGAATATTAGATACAGATAGTATATACACACAGTAAATGTCAGAAAAGACACAAAAGGAAGAGAAAAGAGCCAAAGTGAATTTGGACTGCTTACACGTCTGAGAAACAATTTCAAGACAGATTAACATATGCAAAATTAAGAGATGAAGAGCTGTCCTCATACTTCAGCTTGGGTTTAATTACATAAATGATTCTTCTGATGAGCTGTTTGGGTCTATTTTATACAACTTACAGATGAGGTTCCCAAAGGCTTGGAAACTTCTCAGGATATTCATAAGTGTAATGAAAAAGATCACCAACTCTGTTACACCCAAAAGAGGAAAAGGAGAAAGAGAGCTGTTGAAAATGCTCTGTGTGTGTGTGTGGGCATGCTCTGGACATATTTTACCCCAGAGAACTAGGACTTCTGTCAAAAGGAGTTAGTTAAAATGATTTGCATGAGCTGCATGTATTCATACAGTTCAACTCTATGGAAGGTGAAAACACTAGATATAATCTAGGATTATTTAATGGATCTACATAACAGTTACAGAGTGCAACAGTGTGCCATTGATAATATTGCTGATATAACAGTTGTTATGGAGCGAGGTATTTTGAAAATAAATATTTTCAAAACTGCTGTCTACATCGGTGGAAAAAAAATTGTGTAGAAAAGAACTACCTAGCATTGACCATTTCTTTTGAAAATCAGCAGATATGAGTCAAATAAACATTGAAAGGCTATGTTCTAATTGAAAATGAGGTTTATCAAATGATGATTAATAAAAAAGAAAAAGCACAACAGGATGAGAAAAAATAGTGGTGACAATAGTTTTGCAGTCTATCAGCTGTCAGCAAAATAGTGTAAGGAATTGCTTTGTAGTTTACAGGTATTTTCGCATAAACTGATTACAAAGTTAGCAAGCACAACTAAAACAAAACTAGTACTTATGAAAAGCTGTACCTTTTGCAAAGGAATATATCCTCTTGTGAACAGGAGGTCATCACATCAAGTCTTAAAAATGTTTGTGGCAGGTCCCTGTTTCCTGAGTTTATATATTTTAGTAATTGCAACTATTACAGTAATCAGAAAATTGTCTCTTTTTAAAGTCTAAAATGTTCATATTAACTGATAAGCTTCAGTGTATTAGAATAGTAAACTGGAATATTCTGGCATTCTGATTTTAATAGTCATCTGTCTGTTTTAAAGTCAACAGTACTCATGTTCATATTTATAAGTTTTGGATGCTGTATTGGTATCATGGTGTTTCATTGTGCAATCTGTTGCAGATTCTTATCATAAATGACAGCAAATGACAACCCTTCACTGGTTATGCATTTCTTCTGAATGCTGTTAGTGGCATCACTCTTTATTAGTGGAACTCAGAACTAGTCATGTTTTTTTAAAAAAGTTATAACTCAATTATGTGGCAGGAGGAGGGAGAAATCTACATCAACTGTTTGTTGCATTAAATCATTGGAGCTGTTTTTAAGTCACAAAGGTTGGAATTGAGCCACAGGAACATGTGTCCTGCTTTTGCAAATGATATGTCTCATTTTTAAATACTGCTGTTGTGTGAGATTTAATAGACCTAATTGGCCTTAGGGATGAACTCTGAAGAATTTCGACTTTGAACTTAGGAACAGAAAAGGATCAGAACTTTCTCTTATTTCCCATGTATCAAATAGAAGAAACATAAAGAGTTACAGTTACTTAATGTGAATTGTATCTTATTTCACAAATGTAAATCCATTTATTTTGAAATGTCAGGAACAGAGAAACCACCCTCTAGCAGAAACTCTTTTGTGTGGACTGGACTTGTCAGCATTTTATTATAATTCCATTCTTCAGGCTATAAAATTTTGCTTTAAGCCAAAAGCTGGATGTGAAATATTAACCTCATGATTAACTTGATTTATCAAATTTGGCTGAATTTGGCTTCATTTTGGTTGGAGGTTCTACCAAAAAGAAATTTGTTTATTTTGACCATTTGGCTCTGTGCATTACTCAAATTACCGCTTGTGTGTAACTGGCTGGTTTGTGCTGCTTATGTGAAACTCTTGGAGTGTTTATTTTATATGGCTGACATTTTTATGGGTGAAAAATAAACACTAATATATGGATAAGATATCTCCCAAACTAACTCAGCTCAGTTAGACTTCTTTATTGCTCCAAGGACCAATTGACCTTGGTCTAAAATTCCCTGAAAAAGAGTAAATGTGTGTTACGGTTTAAACCTGGTGGGCTGCTCACTCCTCCAGTGGGATGGGAGAGACAATCAAAGGGTAAAAATGAGAAAACTCAGGGGCTGAAAGTAGAGTTTAATAGGTAAAGCAAAAGCATTGTGCAGAAGCAAAGCAAAACAAGGAATGCATTCAGCCCTTCCCCTGGGCAGGCGGGTGTTCAGCCGTGTCCAGGAGAGCAGGGCTCCGTCATGTTTAACCTTTCCTTGGGAAGAAAAATACCATCACTCCAAAAGTCCCTTCCTCCTTGCATCCTTCTTCCTCCAGTTGCATATACATGGCTGAGCATGATACCACATGATACGGAATATCCTTTTGTTCAGCTGGGGTCATCTGTCCCGGCTGTGTCCTTGCCCAGTTTCTTGTGCTTCTTCCTGCTGTACGAGCAGGAGAAAAGGCCTTGACTCTGTGTAATCACTGCTCAGCAATAACTGAAACAGTCAGGTGTTATGAACGCTTTTTCAGCACAAGTCCAAGGCCCATAAGGACTACTGTGCAGAAAATTAACTCTATCCCAGCCCAAACCAGTACACTGTGTGAATTCAAAGAAGACTAAAAGCCCAGTAAGATGAATTTTCACTTTGATTACTGAGAGAGATTTGCTGCTGAATGAAGGTATCTAACTCATACTGCCAATGATGTAAAATAAACCACAAAGAATATTTCATTCTGTTTTCCAATGGGCTTCTTGCTTCAAGTCCTCAACTAGGAGGTGGCATGCTGATATACAGACCAGCACTGCTTTTAGATAATACCAGACAGCTCCTTATTTTAAAATTTCCTTATGAAGAAAAAAGGAAACAGTTTTTGGAATGTGGGACTTCAATAAAATGTTCTTATTCACAATCGTGATGGTGCAAAGGACACAATTGTCTCCTTTTGCTGCCATTCTTTTAGAGTAATCAATATACAACCATAATATTACTGCTTAAATGTGAAGAGAAGCACTTTGTACAGTAAGATCTGCCTTATGTTATAACTTCTTTGCCTCGAGTTTTGACTACATATACACTTCCCGAGCCTGATTTATCTTTATTGATTTTTAACAGGACAAGCTAAAATAGGGTTGGAAACTGTCAAATGAGACTAGGTATAATCACAGAATTTTCTCAATGTAGGCAAGTATGTGCAGCTAGGGGAGAAGTCCTGATTGTGGTCCATCTTCTTATATTGAACTTGTTCTGCTCTTCTGTGTCCTTAAGATAAAATAGGGAGGCTACATCAGTTGTAAGGCTGAGGATTTCACTGAACTCCAAAATTGGGACATAGAGCAAATGGAGCAGAAGAGAATGGCTAACAGTTGCTATTTTTTCTGTTTAGCTGGCATATTTCTCATAGTTAAGGAAATTTGGAGGTGTGATTGTATAAATGCAGAATCATTCTGTCTGTTAGTGCCAATGTTCTGCACTTAGTTTACTGGATTACATTTGTATCACTTGGTTTGCTGGGCCAATTAATTTGTCAGAAAGTTGGACTTTTTTGATTTTAGTAAGCTGCTGTAAAAATTGAATCTACATTGTTTGGGGCTGTAAGGCCTGACAGGCAAAAGATGGTGTATATTTTTTATTTTTTAAAAATAGATTCAGACTTAAAATAAAAATGTTTTTCAATATACTTGGAAAGGAATGGGCAAGACTAAGCCATGATTCAGAGGAATGTCCTTTTAAATTAAACCTTTAAGATGGATGTAAGTAATGTGCTCAGATGGCATAAATTGGAAAAAAAAATGGGAGTAGAAAAGGTCCCAAACAGATGCCTGGCAGCAGTTTTTCACAGAAACAAAAAATGTGTGGAATGTCCTAGACATGATTATGCAACTGAGAGGTAAACATTGGGCTGCTTAGGGAAATTCAAAAGTATTTAGGGGCACATGAGACACAGTAAACTTTGAAATGTAGGAGCTGTTAAAATATACTTCAAATATCTTCAAATGTTCTTGGCTATGCAGAGATACTGATGCTGAATTAACTATCACTTTTACATGGTTTAGGTTATCACTATCTCTCCTTTAGTGAATCCTCAGGGGAGCTTATATGGGTAATTTGTTCAATTTTTGCCTTCTTTTATCTGCTTATTTATAGGTTGCTTCTGAATTCATTACATGGACATTTCCCATCTTTATGGTATTGATTTAACATGCTCTGGAATCATGATGGTTGTGAAGTCCCTGGCTGGCAGTGGAGAATTAATGTTTGGTGTGGCAGAAAGGTGCGTTTAATTTGTGCTACTCACTACTTTCCATGTGGAGTATTAGCTTGTTTCTTTCCTAAAACCCCTTTGATTCTTCTTACAGAAAATTTGAAATATCTCGGATCAATAGCAATTATCTTTGCCTGAGATGTAATTTACAGATAGAGCTGCAATCTGCATGAAGCAGTTCCACAAGTAGACTGCTAAAATGGACATGATTCCTATGTGGATAACAGAGAACTGCAGTTTATCTAAATGAAATGTAGAGAGTTTAAGGTTTATATTTTTGCTCCAGTTATAAATAGGTCTGAGTAAAGAAAGCTAGGAATGTCTCTAGGAAATAACATCTAACTTGCTATTCTGCACTTACATTGTGTCACAAGTCAAAAATTGATTGTGAAATTGTACAATTCATCATAAGTGAACCCAACTTTGGGTAACATATACTTGACTTAAAAAGTAATTGTAGGTAAAAAAATAATGTTGCTCTTTTCATCTGCAACTTATTCGTCTGTATAGTTTGACCATAAATCCCACAATGATCAAAGTTGCAAAGATTCGTTTCTGACCAGGATATAAAAGAATCTTTCCTCTGAAAAGCCTGATTTTTAGTCAATTCATGATTTTTAGGAAGAAAGCCAGGAGATTTTTATGGAGTCACTATTTTAACAGTCAATAGGCTGACTAGGATAAATTTCGTGCTAATTATATTTCAGTCTGTCCAAACCTATTTAGTCAATTTTACATAGTGGCTTCTAATTTATTTACTTTTCCACTGTGACAGATCTGACCTCACAATAAAGTTTACACATTACTTTCATAACCTGCAAACCACTGTATTTTTTCTAAATTATTTGGTTTTGTTCAACAAATTTTGGACAAAATTCTATGAAATATGGGGAAATTATGGGGCAAAAAATCCAGTGGTAAGGAGATATGGCTGGATTGTCTAAAAGTACTAAAAAAGCTTAAATTCTCTCAAACATCATTAAGAATCTTTTTATATTAACAATATAAAATATGCAGAGCGTATGGTGTAGCTGATGCATTATTGACAGTTAGTTGTCCTAACAGACAGATGTGCTGTCATTCAAAATTTATGTCAGTAAAACCAGTAAAATACTGCAAACATTAAAATATTTGTTTATTATCCTACATAAATCATACATCTAACATGCTGTTATGAATATTATAAAACTTCCCTCATTGGTTTTGTTTTGGGCTTTTTTTCTTGTTAGAAATAAGAAATAAAAACTAAACAAAATGCTAGTGATTGCATGTTAGCAACTGAAGATGAAATAAAGCCAGTATGTTCAGGTATTACCATGAGAAAGCAAGGGAATACTAGTCTTTTTGATTTCTGTATTGTAGAAAATAATTGGCTCATTATCATAATAACATTCGTGTTCATGGTATCAAGGTCAAACAAAATAATAGTAACAGTAGAGGGATGTCATTTTTCTGATTCTGGCAGATATTAATTGAGGTTATAAGAATTTGGTGGTGCTGAAAAGAGACAGGTGAGTATCAAACCCAGAGGACCTTCACTCTATTGCATATTCTTTACCATCTGTTTTGGGAATTCCGTATTCAGCCATGGACTGGGAAAGGACGAAAAGTTACATCTCCTTGTTTTCCATTTCACTTCTTTAAAAATGCTGTTTTCAAGATAATATTATGATGGAAGGTATATTTTTTTAGCTTAAATTTAAAACTTTGAATTTTTATAACGGATAAACATGGTTTTCATTAAGTGTTAAAGAACTGAACTCATTATTTAGTCTGGTACAAATAGAATTTCTTTGGTCATTAATGAAAATCATTAATAGTTTCAGCAATGAGTGTTGGCTGTTTTGTCTCTGAAATCTTTTGTAATAAGAGGAACCATTTACTTTGCCCTTTTAGTGATTAAAAAAAAAGAAGTCATTTAAAAGATTTATGCCAGTAGAACATGGAGAGTATTAAATGAGCTTCACATTGGTTCTAAACGCAATAGATATTTAAGTGAACAGTATTAATGGATGTTCAAAGGCATTTTGATTAGTTCGTGCAACCAGCTCAACTTCCTAATAGGGAAGGCATGGTGATAAATGTGTTAAAAGAATTATGTTGATTAAGCAGTGTTGCTCTTTTACACAGTCCCTGGCAATGTAACAGCATATGAAGTATAAAGTCAAAACTTTACCAGCTGAATCAACACAAGAATGTTTTGTTTGGGTTTTATGTAAAACTCTTGTTGTGATAGTTAGAAGTTACTGCTTCCTAAGTTCTCCAATATCTCATTTTGCTTTAATTAAATTTTCTACATGTTAAATAAATATTGGATGTAAGTTTGAATTGACAGTAAAGTTAAAAAATCAAACTGTGTGTGTGTCTTAAATTACAAAAGCAATGATTGTTTTCTGAGTCCAATTGGCTGATCTGGTTTAGCTAAAGCTTTGCAAAAATGTCATCTTGGTGGACATATGGAGCTGGAAAACATCATCTGATAGTTTGTCAAATGTACATATGTGTTTAAGAAAATCTCAGAATGGGAACAGTTTTTGCTTAATGAGTGAAACTTCTGCCTCATTCCTTGATACATCTGACCTCAGCTGATCTCTCACAACGAGGGGAGCATCACAGGAGAGGTCCAGGGGCACCCAGCTACCTGGAGTGTCCCACACAGCCCCCAGCAGCCAGGTAGGGGTGGGCACTGGGCATTTTGGGCTGCTGGAACTAAGGCCATAGCAATGTGACTAAATGCTGGAGTCTCAGCCCTTAAAAGATGAAGAAGTGTTTGCTGAAGGTGACCTTTTGTCTGAAAATGAATTGCAGGTGTTACAGTGATAGAAAAACATGTGGTTTTCCTATGTTATGGAGGTTTTCACTTTTTTTCTTTGTGCTACAGAGCACAATGTCTTCAGCAGAGTATGATCAGTGGCAGATTGATGAAACTGTTTGAATATAGCTATGCTAAATGTTTGGTCTTTGATAATGAGAGGTTTGTTTCATTTGTTTTAATCTTGTGTGTAAATGAAAGGAAAATAATTTTTTTTTTCAGATCACCCACTTAAAGTGGGAAAATAACTGAAATGGCTGGATGTTTCTGTTAAAATGTGTGTGTGTCAGTGCTTGGCTAAAATTATGGCACTTAAACAGATTTACATTTTGAACCGTCAAAAAAAAAAAAGCATTTGGGTTCCAGCTGGTAATTAACTCCTACCACCTTTTCCCTGGCCTCAGCTCCTCTGGCAGGGTATGTATTCTGGAGGGAGGACCTAATCTGTCTTTTATCCTCTCTAATTGCTCCTATAATTGGATGTGTATGTCTATACCCACTGCAGTGGTTGTGGCCCCATCTTCCATCTCAGGAAGATGGCATTACTGAATCACATCTGCCGCACCTGGCACAAGGATCTCAAGTTTAGAGTGAAAGTAGAATTTTACTTAAACTTAGTAGGATCTATGGAAAAGGAGAAGAAAGGACATCTAGGGGTTTTATTGTTCTATTGATTTATTTTGGTTTTGCCTTTTTTTTTTTTTCTTTATTTTTGTATTTTTCCCAGTTTCTCTTATTTATTCTCTGGGAGCCTGTGGCAGTTGGTGTTGCATTTGCTCAGATCTGAGTGACATGACTTTTGGCCATAGGCTGCATCAAGTCTCACTGCAAATATCTGGTTACCTCCTGACCAGCAGCTAACCCTGCTCTCCAGCTGCTCAGTGAAGAAGAGTATCTCCTATTTACCCATTAATCAGTGTAATCAGTCACTGGCTTTCTCACATCAGTCCTGTGCCTTCACCACATTGACCCCACTTTTATTCCTGCTTTCCCTGTGCCTGTCAGGTACTTTGAGACCTGGGAGTCCTCCCAGCTTCCTATGAATCACACTACTTTTCAGTATCTGGCAGGAAGAATTATATCGCTATCCATGGACATTGCTACAAGATGCTTTTAATGAATGCCCAGGGTGTCAAATGTTTGAAAGTGATGTAGGAGGAATGCTTCTTGCCAGTTTGAATAAGTATCTGAAATCTGGGATTTGCAGTAAATATACAGGTTCTCAGCTTGTCTGGGCAGCAGATGCCTGCCTGCAAGAGCTCTGGAAAGAGAAATTAAGCTGTGGAATGGCTGTGCTTGTAAAAAATTGTCAATATTTGCCTGCTGTGCTGCTGACAATTTTTAGTTCTTCTTGTAAAACGTTCCCTAATTAACCACTGGCATGAGCTGCTTCATGGGAATTAGATGTCTAATTTTTCAGAAAGGAAGAAATGTTTCTCATCCAACTGGGAGGAATTGGCAGCTGTGCCCAATGTCTTGATATTGCTAAGTCAGTTCTTTAACTGAAATGGAGAGTCAGACTAAGGCTTGTAAAAGTTGCATGATAGTTTAGTTTCTTTCTTATTGGTGCGACATGTCTGATATGCAGCTCCGCTGATTCTTGCTCTGTACTTTTATGTGGGTTTGCATAAATATACTGCTTGAGCTGAATCACATTTCCTTTGCCCTTATATTCTCCATGAGCAATGCAATTAAACAGCTCATGAGAAATGGTATACTGGTGGGATTTGATTTGGACAGTTTATAGCAGTTAAACCAGTGTATCTTAGGCCTATCCTGTGTTGACATAAAAAGCTCACAGAGAAAACTACCTTATTAAAGGTATACATCTGCTGTAATGTGTGTAATTGTATGGTACTCTTACACCTCTTAAGAATTTTTTCCCTATATACACACCTGCTTTGTGTAAGAGGGAAACTTCTAGGATATTAAGCATGCTCACATTGTGTTAATATTTGAATTTTGGCACCAGAACTGGTATTGACAGTTAGTCCATGCTACAACATGCTTCTCATGCTTCGATAATAGTGGTTTTTCTACTTACTAATAATAGGGGCTTGAGCTTTGCTCTAAAATGAAGAATAAAGATGGTTGAAAAAGATCTCAGGTGGAGTAATTTTCACTAAGAGGGAAGTCTGGGGACAGCAGAAAGCCTAATCTAGGGTCATTCCTGCCAGACACAAGAAAGTATTGTAGTGAGATTCTCATGGATAATACCTTTATAGAAATAGGATATTTTATAGCAGCTACAAAATTAAGACTTCAAAAAGGAAGGACATGGGCAAAATCAAAACTACTGCTTTGCTTCCTTCATCTGTATACACAGGTTGCCAATATTCTAATGCATGGTGGGAGCCTGATTCCCTGTTTTCTGAGGAAAAGGGCTTCCATGTGCCTGGAAGTAGTAAAGCAGCAACCAGCACTTTGGAATTGGCTTTTCAGAAACAATGCCTCTTACTGAATAAATTGATACTTCTCATTGCTCTGTTTCTTGCTGTTTATTATATGCATAATGTTTAGAGAATATGTGGCTGTAATAAGTAACATATTTTTAAATAGTTATATATTAATTATTACAATGTTATGCAATAATGACTATCACAATATTTAATAAATGTGTTGGAAACTACATAGGCTAGCTGAAAAATAAATCATTTTGAAACTTGAAAGCTGTTTCTAAGAATGTGTGATGACTTGCAGATTTTTAAATTAATTGATTGGAACCTTTGTCTGCTTACTCAGAAATGTGTCCAGATTAATAAAGATGTACAACACATTAAAATAAATTTGTAAATTATTTTCTGTGTGAAAGGTTTGGAACAAGAAGGATTTCTCTTGCGTTATATTTGCACCACTTTTTATGTTTTGAATAACATTTTCAGATACAAAGTGGCTCCTCAGAAATACCATAAAATGAGAAAAGCTTAAGGGCAAATTGTGCCATTAGTGAGTGATGGTAGCTCTATCTGGCAGTTCAGTAGGCTTGAATAATACAAGGCTTATGTGATTTATTATCTTACAGTGCTGAAGTAGTCTACTAATACAAATGTTACCATTTAAAAAGAAAGTGAACTTGCTAAATGGAAAAGATAATGTTTTATTAATTTTTCTTCTTGGTTTTATATTCTTGTGCCCTGCAGCTCTAGTGCAGCTGCTGTTAGTGCAAATGCAAATACCAACTTGCTTAATGGGGTAATTAAAGGCAGTGGAGGAAAGTTATGTAATGGATACTCACTAAGTGTAAAATATATCCAAACCATACCATATGATATTTTAAACACTGGAATTGTTTCCTGAGATTGGAAAGGCATTGCATATTGCTTGTGAAATAGTTATTTTTTCCTGAAATTGGATGTAAAAAAAAGTAAAATGGTCTTCCTTAATTTAGCAGAATCTAATTTTTTTTTGTTCATTTTACTTGAGTAGGGTAGTTTGACATTTTTTCCCGTTATTAACCCAGCTTCCCAATATAGTTAAAAAACAGTGTATCGAAATCCTGGCTAGCAGCTGCATTATTAGAAAGAGCATTATGGATAAACAGTTTTCAGGAAAAATGCTTTGTCTTCAGATTATATTCATCATTGCTCTGCACATCTTTGTGTAACTGAATGCAACTGAGGACAGACTCCAAGGACACAGAGCATTGTGTAGTTTAGCAGGGGAAATAAAAGCTGTTTAACTTGTTCAGAAATCTGTGATTAGGTAACTGAAGATTTTTGTTTTCACAACTGACAGGTTTTGAAACTGGACTTTGTCTTTTTAAAACTACTGTGCAATGTTTTGAGACAGTTTCTAGTACATTGGACTTCACAAATCTTTCCAAAGACATAGTATTCGGCTTACCCACTAGAATTACTTCCTTTAGTAGCAAAGTGTAAAACTCAAGTGTAAATCACAGTCTAACCATAGTGATAAAGTTATAAATACATAGAATTCAGTGTACATTTGAAAGGAGATTTTCTGTATTTTAAAGAACA
Organism: Leptocoma aspasia; assembly: GCA_013399835.1. Classification (NCBI taxonomy): domain Eukaryota; kingdom Metazoa; phylum Chordata; class Aves; order Passeriformes; family Nectariniidae; genus Leptocoma; species Leptocoma aspasia. Next base: position 1,620,831 of record VXAX01001640.1, read on the forward strand.
AAGCATAAGCTGGCTCTGCTATTAAAATGCATGTGTATGGAACTACAACATATTTTAAATGAATTGAATAAAAGTTTGGACAAAATATATGGTATGGCCTCAAATCGAACCAAGGGAAGTTTAGACTGGATATTAGAAAAAACGTTTTTCATGGAAAGGGTTGTCAAGCATTGGAACAGGCTGACCAGGGAAGTAGATGAGTTGCCATCCCTGAAGGTGTTCAAGAGATGTGCAGCTGTGGCGTTTAGGGACATGGCTTAGTGCTGGACTTGGAAGTGCCATGTTAACAGTGGGACTCCAAGGTCATAAAGATTTCTTCAGCCTAAATAATTCCCTGATTGTCTTATGAAGTGTTAGATTTGGTACTGGAAGCATTGGAATGGATGCTCCCATGGCATATGAAACTTGGTCTTTTTGCTTTAGGTAGGATCCAGTTTGAAATGTTTCAATCCTGAACTATGTCAGTGTCACCTACAGTTTTTACCCTCCTTCCTGTCCTCAAACCACTCTCCTGTCCAAGTCAGCCTTTTCTAATTACCTTATATTATCTTACCTAATATTCTAGTCTGCAAATTTATTTCTACCATCATGTGTGTTTACGGAGACAGTGTGGGAACAAAGGGAATCCGCTCCAGGTCTGCCTTGCAGTGACAAAATTAAGTGCCAGAAAGGTCCAAGCTTGGCTGCTGCAGCAATGCTTCTCATGCTGGCAGGATTACACCTGTGTAATGAGTCTCATACAGAATGTAGAGTGCAGTTGGTGTGATGAAATCTTTGATTGCTGTTCTGCAATCACTGCCTCTGCTAGAAATTCCATGACTTGTGATTCTCAAACTTTTATTAGAATTCTAGGAGTTCTTGTTTTGAGTAGATTGAAAGGTATATCTCTGGTGCCAGACATTCTCTGCTTGCTAAACTTCAAACTCTTCTATCTTGAAAAAATATTATGATAGTGGTTTTTAGGGAATTCATTGCCAGATGTTTATTTGTTAAATTGCGGGTGTTCTGGTTTTTCTTTTTTTGTTTGAACTAACTTCTTATTCCCCACTCCATAAATAGAACCCAGGGGAAAAAAACCCCTGAAATCATGACCACAGGAATCACCCTAAGGAATATGTTTGGTTGCAGAATAGCTAGATTAATTTAGTAATAATCAACTAAAATATAGCTTTTCAACAGAAATTGTTAATATCAAACACGCATTACGCTCATTAGCTATATATTTAAGGCTAGCATTTTAACTGCAAAGCTTGTTATATACATTACAGAAACATTCCCAAAAACATAATTTTATTATTATGGAGTCTCTAATAATTTTATTTTGTTACTGTAGGAAAAATAGGATTATGGTTTTCTCTTTCTCTTGGAGGATGTGGTTGGTGGGAGGATGCAATTGGTAGATTTTAGTGCTGATGCATTTCTTACTTTTCTGTTTCATGTGCTTTTCTCAGCTATCATGGGAAATTTAACTTTGCCTTTGTCGGTTCTCCTTCATGAATGCAGAAGGTAAATCTTCATTTCATCTAAAAAAAGAAGTGTTTCTGCAGATTTTTCATTTTGGGAGTATTTCCTGCAGGTTGGCTCTCTGGGCTGTGAGTGCGCATTGCTGGGTCATGTCCAGCCTTTTATCCACCAGCACCCCCAAGTCCTTCTCATCAGGGCTGCTCTCACCCTGCTCATCTCTCAGCCTGTGTTGATACTGGGGGTTGCCCCCACCCAGATGCAGCAACTTATGTTTGGTCTAGTTAAACATCAATTTTATATATTTTATACCCTATTTTATATGTGTTGTATATACCCTCTAAGGTATTTTAGTGTTATCTGATAAAGATGAGTAGCCAGGCTTTGACAAGACATGGGAAGTGCCTAGTGGAATTCTAAATAGAAATTTAGTATCTATCTAGAAGAGAGAAATAAAAAAACTATGAAGGAATATGCTTGAGCTGGATTGAAAAATCTGTTATTGGTCACACTGCAAAAAAACCCAAATCTGGGATCATTGTTGAAATGTGTTGTTCCTGTTGTACAGACCTGTTTTAGGAAACAGTGATATTTTATATTTTACATAATAGCCTGACTTTAATTTTCAAAATCAGTGCCCATGAAACTTGCAGTTAATAACTTGTTTTTTAGAGTTGCAGAATAATCTGGACTGGCTGGTAATATGTATTTATGCAGGTAGAGCATGATTTGGTCTAACAAAGTCAAAATGATGCCTCTAGAAACAAGAAGTGCAGGCCTTATTTTCAGAGAGCTCCTGAGCTCTTGACTGAGGAAAATGATGACTCTAGAGAGGGCTTAGGGAGTCAGAGAAGAAAAAGTAACTCCTCAAGAGCAACCAGTGTGACAAATATTAGTTCAGTCTCTGGCTGTGAAATAGTGCAGGAAGGACTAATAGTCAGCATTTAGTAGAAAGACTAAAAGACATGTTTTAATCTGTGAAATCAATACTGGAAGTGTTCTCAGTGATTGATGTTGATAGTTTAAAAGCGTGCAGAAGAGCAGGAGAAGATGTAGAAAAATATCACATAAATATTGCTTGAGGAAACTGCAAAAACCCCTGTTTATTTCATTGATAGCAGCCTTTAGTATTACTCGGTATAAGATGCATAAATTCCTTCAGACAGTGAATAAATATTGGGGGCTAAAATATTCTGTTACAATAAATGTGTTTTTGAAAACTGGAATGGATCACAAGTAGTGATATGGAAATATCTGGGGGAGTTTAAGGTTATTATTTAAGGTAATAACCAAGCAAAATCTGATCCAGTAAACCCTAGGAACATGTGAAACTCTGAGGCAGCATATTTTGCAGACAGTCAGAGACGTGGTGTGTGGAGTACAAGTCCATCTGTGTAGTAGTGGACACAGAAAAGCTAGACTGGGATCCGGTAATTCCAAGGCTGAGCTGAGATTCTGTAACTCCATAATTTTAATTCCATAAATCTCTTCTTTTGGTGAAGAGCTGGATTTTTAAATTATTTAAATAATGATGATTTAAATTTGTTTCTTTTTTAAGTAGTTGATGGGGCTTGTTTTGGGAGGGGAGTGTTGTATAAAAGTTATAGGCCAACTCTTGATGGTAAGGAAAGTTCCATCCTTGACAAATATCTTGCATTATGCACTTTGGTTATGATCAAATGGGGGAACTTTAGGTATGATGACAATAGCTTCAATTAATATAATAAAAATCACTGCCTTGCTGGGTGATAATATACACATATTATCCCATAGAGTCCAACCCTAAGCTCTCAAACCTACATTCCAGCCTGGCTTCAGATCATTTTTGCTTGGCTGTGTTTTTCTGTGTTTGATTATTGTTGGCAGGTTGCAGAGGCTGTTCTCTTCCCTGCCTAGCCAGATCTCTCCAGTTGTATGGCATACTGGGAGCATGAGAAAGCTTCAAGATGACCTGGAAACTATTACATGTTTATGATCCAAATTTTGTAAATGTTTCTCAGTCCAAACCAGTGATTGGCTGGAAGGGAAGCTTATGAAAAGCATGAGAACAGGGAATAGAGTGCTTTATGAATGGAGGTGCTGAAGAACTGTAATTACCATATAAATAGGATTTTTTTATTGTTACAGAAGGAAGGAACATACTCCAAATCTGGAAGCCAGATAACATGGGCCTAATCTAATTTAGGTGTCTGTAGCTGAGTTCATAATATGGCACTTCTTCTATATTCAAAGTGTATTTTGATATTTTAAGGTAAGATTCTTCTGACTGGTTTTAGAAATATACTTCCAGGCAAGATAAATTGTATCTGATTGACTAGGTCTTTATTGACTGTAATGAAATATAGCTGAAATGTAGTTAACAACAATGGACACTGATGAATCCTATTCAAGATATGTATTCAGAACACCACAGGCAGTGCAATATTGCACATTTCCATCAAAAATGCATGTACTTCTGAAATAGTTGTGAGAAAATTATACCCATTCTTCCCAGCATAGCAGTATGAAAGTTCATGCACTTGATTAATAGAGAAAAAGAAATCAAATGCATTGTATGGTTGACTGATTTATGCTGAAAAATGCTCTTTATCTTTGAACTCTCAGATTGCAGGTCAGACTGGATTGTGTAACTTTTGTTTCAGAACATTCTGTGCAGATGTGATTGAACAGATATGTGAAGAAAAGAGTTCTTTCAAACAAAAGCTCTAGCCATTGTCTATCCTGGATACAATTAATGTAGGCTTGAGAAGCAGCCCCAGTCCTAATAAATTGCACTAAGCTTTTAACTGCTATTTTGGAGGGAGGGGAGATAAGTTCTGATGAGTGGTTCTGACCCGTCTTCCTCAACTTTCTCCCCTTCAGAAGTATTTTACCTGAGCTTCCTTTTTGTATTTGTTCATGTACCTTTCCACACAGATGTTGAGGCTTATTTATATTCTTCAAAGAAATAATTATACAGGAAGTACAAGTGTTTTAAATGACTGCCAACATACCCAGGTTAAACTAGACATTGTTCTTTTCACCTTTGTTAAAGTTTTTTGATTAAATAGTGAACTTCTAAAAGCCTTTTGTTGTTTTTCACTTTTAACTTAGGTATTGAAATTTAATGAATTTATACTTTTTAATGAGATCTTTCATATGAGTTGAAGTGTTAATACCATGAATATGCGATATATTAAAATAATAGAGCTTTGGTGACTTAGTGAAAATAAGCAATGGGACAACTGTTTTTTCATCAGCTGGCAAGTAGGCTTCTATATCCCCTAAAAGTTTTTAGGCAAGAGATTTCAAATTTAAGAGAAATTATTTAAATGCATAGAGGAAAGCCTTACAATGGCCTTCCTGGTCAGTCTTGAAACAAGGAAAGGAATTTTTTCTTCTTTATAGTAATATTGAAGTATTGAAGCATCTGTGTCTTTTCCAATTTTGTGGGGAATGTAACTGTCAATAAAGTTCAAAATGCAGGACTGAAGCAGTTGAAAGAATATTTATTCATGAAAAGTACAAGATATAGCATCAATGGACAGGTTGTGGTAGCTTTAAAATGTCTGTGGTAGGAGGTGAAACAGAGACCTTTAGAATTCAAGAATTTCTGTTGATTTCTACTCCTTTGCTGAATAGAATAAAAGGATGTAAGCCCCAAGTGGTCAGGGGCTTGGGTTTCTTCTGCTGTTTTGAACTATTAATTTTAACACTTTGAGCTAATTGGATGTGTGAGATGCAATAATTAATTTAACAATTTAGATATGTTTACTGTTATGTCAGGGAGTAAAGGAAACATCTTAAGTGCTGTGTTGTGGTATGTATCCTCCTGAGCCATGGAAATTCCATGGGAATTCCATGGAAATTCCATGGAAACACTGTTTTGAAAGCTTAAAAGCTCTGATAATGCTTCTTGTTAATGAATCAGCTCATGTTTATGTTCAGAACAGTAATTGGCAGTGGAAGAGGTATCCTTTTTGGTAATTAAAAGTGCTCAGATGCTGTAGTTTGATGCGATTTCTTGGTTATTCTCTACCTGCTTTTATACAGTTTCTATTGGAATTTGCATGGCCAAGCCATTATTCCAGATTTTACAGGAGTGCTGAGTCCTGAAACTTTGCTTGCTGTACGTACTGGTAACACCTGTATATGCACAGAACGGGATTTGGGACTAGATTTGCCAAAATGTTGCATCATTATCTCCCTCAGTAGCTCTCAAGTATTTAACCTCCCTTTACAAATGAATAGATGTTTAGTCATTAAAAGGGAGGTGTTGTGTTCTGTACTTTGGCACAGATTTTCATCCTGCCTGCGTAAGGAAGTTTGAAAGAGTTGAAGAGTTTGGCAAACAACCAGAGCTGCCAAGAGCTTTGTGGTTCCTAGGACATGACTGCACCTGGCAGCTTTGAGGCACGTGGCTGAGATGGCTGATGCTCAGCCTGCAGGTGTGTTCTTGCCCTGCTGGGGGTATTCTGCTTTGCTGTAGAGATCTGCTCCTGACCTCAGGTGTTAACCAAGGCGTGCTGCCTGCTGGTGTCACATGCCCCGTCACCCTCAGATGCTGATGCCCTAAAAGCCATCACAAGCGCCTTCCTCCCCAGCATCTCCCTCAGTGGCCAGGCAACCACAACTCCCACTGTGCCACCACCCTTCCTCACAAATGACCGTCAGAAAATTGTGCTTTCAAGCACTGTCTGTATAAACACATGTGTAAAGTTGTTAAACCTGCATAAGGTAAGTTGGTTTTTGGTCAATAACTGGAACTGGTAATTAACTTGGAAAAGTAGAATGAAGGCCTAATAGAGTTATTTTTGCAAGGATTAAACTTAAAACTTTTAACTGAAAGATGCAAGGAAATGTAAACAAACAAAGGAAAATAGTTCTGTTGACATTTTATTGTACAATCCAAATTAGCGTCTTTATATTATAGCCGTAGCATGCTTGAAATTATTTTTGCAAGCTTATTTTTTTTGGTTTTGTTTTGCTGGTTTTAGAAATAAGGCAGGTACACACTGAAGGACGAGCAAATAGTAATTTCCAGCTTTTTTCTGCCTTCATACAGTGAATGATTGAGAATGCTGCTTCTGAGCACATTTTGTAGAAGTATGTTCAGTAGTCTTGGCTTCCATGTCTGCCAACTAGCCTCTCTGAGGAACCTACATATAGGAAACATGCATTTATATGTAAATGCATGGAAATAATCAGGAAAATGAAATAATAAATAAATCTTCTTGCAATACAAGGTGAATTGCAAAATAGCTTTAGAGGTATTTGTTATACATATTCAGTCTGTAACTAATCTCAGACCTCTCTTGTACAGCTAAATATTTTTTGTTGTAAGGTCTACTGTATGAATAGAAACACATGTATTTAATTTAAACATTGAGTTATCTTATTTTTGCTTTCTTTGGTAATATTTAGTAGCTTCTCTTTGTAGTTCATGTTAGCTTCATTCTTTTTCTGTTTTTCTGCATGAAACAAGATCCTACACACAGTTTGATAACAGAATCTTAAGGAGAAGCATGTCCACGGGTGCTAGTAATGAAATTAAACCTTTATCACGTTCAGTATATAGTTTGCTTGGACCATAAATTAATTAAAGCACTATGTAATTCTGTAGGACTTCCTGTGGATTGGCAAATTTATGGATAATGGATATGGTTTATGGATAATAAAGCCATCTCTGTATTTTTTTGTCTTCTGTGTTACAGTTATTCCTTGAGTTGGTGCTCATATATTTTTTTTTCAGTGACAGAATCATAGAAGTCAGGACTACAAAGAGACATTCCATCACTAGTAAGAAATCTGCATGGATTTTGATTTCATTTTAGTGTTAGTTTTTTTTTTCTCAGTACCTCTTACAATAAATTGTCTGATAATATGTTCCTTTTTTACTTTTATCTGTAATTCAAAGTGTCAGTCTGTCTTTTCAGGATTAGGACGTGTGTTCCATTAACTTTCATGCCTCCCTGGCAGTTTTGATAATGAAATGATAGATGTTGAAATAACAATGAGAGATAAGTATGAGAACTCTCCAGGAACACATTGTACTAACATAATGCCACGCTTGAACTGTCTGATATTTTTCTTACACTGTAAACTAAGAAAAAAAACCAACAACAAACTCTTGGTAGAATGATGGAGTTATATGAATCCATTTTAATTTATATGTGCTCTCACATATTAATGAAAGTGTTTATAAGTTTTATAGATAAGACATAAGTCATAATATTACAACTTATGAGTTAATAAGAGTTTCAAGCACTAAATAGAGTCATAATTTTGCAGTCATTTATAGCTTAGAGCTTAGAACTCTCCCATTTTGCATAACAAAATTTGCCTAAAATACCTTTAGTGACCTTGACTGGGATATTTCACAAAAATGCATTTGGATTTATTCCAAATTCTATTATTATTTTGAAAACAGTAGAAGCTACTCATTATGTGAATTTCTTAAACAGTAACCTATAGTTTCAAATGACTGAAGACTGAAACCTTACTAATATCATTTCACTGTGTGTGGTCATCATTCTTGAGATGCTTTATTATAATAATTAGAAACCATGGATGTACAATGTATCTTTATACAGATGTCCTCAGTAAACATAAACTTTATTGTAGTGCAAAATCATGGGTTCTGAGCAGCAGCACTGACTGGTGCAAGACATTTGTCTTTTCTGTGAAGTCCCATTTCTGAGCAACTAATAGGGCTGCTTAAGATTTTTGTTGGTGATCAGCAGGTCTGCTGATGATCCCGAGCTGGGTGGTGCTGTGTCAAAAGACTGGAGGGAAGGGATGCCACCCAGAGGAACTCTGGCATCTTTGGGAGGTGGGCCCGTGTGAAAGTCTTGAAGTTCAACATGGTTGGAACAATTTCAAGCACAAATACAAGCTGGGTGGATAATGGATTGAGAGCAGCCCTGAGGAGAAGGACTGGGGAGTGCTTGCAGATAAGAAGCTTGACATGACCACACGGCATGTGCTTGCAGCTCAGAAAGCAAACCACATCCTGAGCTGTATCAAAAGCAGCATGGCCAGCAGGTTGAGGAGAGTGATTCTGCCTCTTTGCTCTCATGATAGCCCCAAATGGAGTTCAGCTGCATCCATCTGTGCAGCCCCTGGCATAAGGATGTGGACCTGTTGAAGTGAGTCCAGAGGAGAGCCATGAAGACGTTCAGAGGTCTGGAGCACCTTTCCTATGAGGAAAGGCTGAAATAGATGAGGTTTTTCAGCCTGGAGAAGAGAAGGCTCTGAGGAGATTTTATAGCACCTTTTGATAACTACAGGAGGCCTGCAAGAAATCCAGGGAGGGACTTTTTACAAGGGCAGTTATTGCTGTGGTCCGTACGTTGACAAAGGACTCTTGACAATAATATCAGAAGGCTAAATATGATTTATTAACATGACTCCCTAATTCAAAGGATTTGGGCTATTATCTGCCCAGCCCAGAGCATCCGAAGCTGCTGCCTCAAGATCCGTCCAAGGAATGCTAGAATAGCTTACACAATCAGAAATAACAACTTTTCACCTCATAGGCTGAAAGAAAGAAAACTCCCATCTCCTATATCAGGAGACAGGAGGAGAAACCATCTGTGTCCTTGAACACAGCCTAGAGATTTGTTTATAGAAACTTGTACGGAGTCAAAGACAGTAAAAAGATGCTTTCCCATGGGAAGAATTTTCTGCAGGCCTTCATGCAGGTAAACTTATAATATGTTCATGCAACAGGCAGGTAGTGATGGAACAAGGGGGAATGGCTTTAAATTGATAAAGGGTAGATTTAGATTAGATATTAGGAAGAAATTGTTTATTGTGATGGTGCTGAGACATTTGAAACAGTTGTCCAGAGAAGTGGTGGCTGTCCTATCCCTGGAAGCGTTTAAGGCCAGGTTAGATGGGACTTTGAGCAACATGGTGTAGTTGAAGGTGTCCCTGCACCTGTCCCTGTCCCCCTGTGGCAGGGGAATTGGAACTAGATGATATTCAAGATAACTTCCAACTCAAAACATTCTGTGATTCTAGGAATAAGATACAGACAAAAAATAATTTTAAAAAAGAAAAGAAAATATAAGCCTTAAGTCCTGTTTTGAGAATTGTTATTCCTGTTAATATCTAAAGTTAAATTTACTGTTGGTGCACAAATCTGTGCAAGCTCGTCCCACAACTGTAAACACTACTGGTCTGTAGAATGCAGCAATGGAGGCTGTCTGGTCTTGAAAATATTAGTTGAAAATATATGGAAGTACTTCTCTGGTGTAAGGATTGTCATTTACTCTGTACTGAGAGTACAACTGGTGAATGACTGCAGCATTACCAAAGAGATATGAAAAGAAAGTTTCTTGGTGTGGAAATACCTATGGGAGTTATTTATGAGTATTGTAAAGATGAAAATCTCTGTTCAACAAGAAGTCACTGAAGAAGAACATGAGCTAAAAAATAGATCAATGTTATGGTAAGAAAACTCTGAAGACAGAAAGCACAGCATTTTAACAACCAGGCCAGTGCTCTGTTCCAAAATTAAATAAATAAATGCATTAAAAAGGCAAGCTTTGGACAACCTTTTTATTTTTCTTTCTTACTACAGAAGATGTTAGAAATCTGAACTTCCACAACACTGCTGAGTTTGGAATCAACCCTGTTGATTTTGCATGGTTTATACCTGCCTGAAATCAATGAACTACGGGTCCAAAAATTAAATCTTCTGAGAATTAGATTTCAGAAAGAAAATATCTGAAGTGTGTTCAGACTAATCTTGCCAGTAGTTGAACATTCTTTGCATTCTTGTAGTCTTCAGAGTACACTGTAAAACTTAGTAAATTTTAAAATGCTGTGATGGCAAGTAGGAAGTGGTCATCCTCTTTAGCCAAAATATCTAAAAATAACCAATAATATGACCAACTTATGAGGTGTTCCACAAAAATAACGTTATTTCAACCATTGTTTTGGTTAATTTTTCCTCATTGTCTCTTTCTTTTCAGATGATCTATTATTTTTGGTAAAAATAAATTCTAGGGTCTTACCAAACTGAAGACATTGAGATATGATGGGAGATCAGTTCACTTTACTATGACACAGCTTTTCTCTTGTGAATTTACTTATGCATATTTACTTGAGCTTGCTGGGTATTAGAGCCAATATCTAAGCAGTCCACTTAAGCATACCATGTTCACCTCAATTTGGAGAAAATAGGTCAAATTCTGACATATATTGTGACTTCATTAAATCAGAATTCTCTTTCTGCTACCAACAGATTGATAAAAAATTTAACTTGAAAATATTTAGGGTTCATCACCTTTGCTAATGTTGGGAGAGGAGCTTCAGCTTCAAGCTTATTGTAAAAGGTAAGAATTGTGTTTTGTGCATTTCTCTAATTGTGTCACATTAAATGAAAAAAGGGTTTTGCTCTGCTTTACTTTAGAAAATATATTGTGCATATCAAGTTCTGTTGTTTGTCACTGTAGGAGTTGAGTTTTGTCCATTGGGGCCAGATTGCTGCCAGTATAACCCTTCACCAATGGCACAGGTAAGGTGGAAAGATGTCTTTAGCTGGAGAGTACTGTAAGGTATATATGTAAATGTTGTGAAGTCCTGCTTTATAAAGGCAGGAGCAATTTCTCTTATATTCAACCCTGTGTTAGTGCAATAATGAATGGAAAACAGAAGGTAGAAGCTAGAGCAGGGCAAGAATCACCCACAGATCTGTCTGAATGATCTTGGAGGTCTTAGTTTGGACACAATGGTCTGCTTATTTGTAAAGGGGCAAACCTTTGTGGCTTCACTATGAAGAAATGTACTGTCAGCTCTAATGAAAACTATTGGTCTTAGAAATTACATAGAATAACTGAATGCTGTTACAAAAACACTTCACGTCAGAATATGAAAATATTGCTTATTTGTGCTGAAAATAGTCATATTCCAGATGTTTTATATGCATTCCAAACATTATACTTACTTCTGTGTACTGAAAATAACTGCTTGACAACATATTTTGTAGGTAAGTACATAGTAAACCTTGCTTCTCTTTCCCCCATGGTGTATCACAGATGGAGTAAATGGGGCTGTAACTCCCCTGGGTTCTTAAAAATGCACTGCCTTAGTTCAGATGCTGTGGCTGCATCATTGCCTTGCTGCTAAAACTGTCGGACCCAGTCTGGCATACCGGATGCAAAGCCCTGCTAGATTAAACTGACAGCTTTGCTTAAAATCTCTTTATGGATTGTTAATCACCAAAACAGAGGCTATTCTGCAAATATTTACTGGGCTGCAAATGTTCTTATGGCTGGATAATCTGGTAGATTTGAAAGGCGATGGTGAGCGGCTATTGTGAATTGGTGAACAGCTATTCTGAATTAAGAACCATATAAAATACCAAAGTAGTAGCTATAACAAGAGTTTTGACTTATCTAATTAAAATTCTTGCCTTTCAGCTTGGCATAAGTCTCTCCCTGGAGTTCAAGGAAAGATTTCATGATTTATTCTTAGAAGCATCATTTTTAGATGACAGGAGAGAGGATTGAAGGGAATAAAAGCTTTGTCTAGAAACACTTTGGATGTGTTGAATTTCCTTTTTTATTTGTGATGTATGTTGAAACACAGTTGGAATTCATGGAAATCTGTCTGCTTCTACATCCACCTTCCTTCTTTATTTTTACCACAAACTAATATATAATGGGTGGATCTGTGAAATCTGTTTTAAAGATTATTTTTTTCCTCACTTTTTTTTTCTCAGAGGAATTTTCCTCCCCCTCAATTGTGGTTTGGTGTTTTGCTACTTACATAAGTTGGTATAATAAAATTTAAACAACATCTTAATCCAGTTGAGGAGTTTGTTTCCTGTCAAAGGATTTGTTTTTAAATCTTGGGTCTTACTCTTCCCTTGCCCTATGACAAATATATAGAGGAAATTAATGTTCCAATCTTCTTGGAAAGCACATTTAACAGGAAAGGGAGGACTATTTTTAAAGTAGGAAAGTAAAGTGTTAATTGTAATAGGATTTTGTATAATTACTATACAGAATTAACCTACTGTATAAACGAAATTATATCAAGGAGGTGTCTAAATAGAAGAAATGCAAAGTGTGACATGTAGTAAGATACATGTTTTGCTAATTCAGCTCATAGATTGTATAAATATTTTGTGTCATTTTGGTCGTTTCTGAATCCTAGTGCTGGCTGAAATGTCTGGAAACTTTCATCTTTTATAAAGTTTAACGTGCACAAAAAAGACACTACTTTTTTGTTTTTGAAATCGTTAATTTAGCTGAAGCATTTTCTATGTTCAAAATCCTGCATCACAGCCACAGAAGTCCCAGCTGAAAGCAATCTAATGGCAGAGGTGAGGAAGGCAGCAGTTGAGGGATGCTAGAAAGATGAAGGTAGTTCTTATTGCAACCATGTGGCTAAGTGCTTTTGACTCAAAGGGATGTCAAGTAAATACTTTAACCCATAAAAATAGAGTGCTCTTACAACTTAGCTCCTCTCTGCCCTTTCAAAGTGTGAAAATGACTTAATAAATTTTGAAGTATTTTAATTTCCTCAAGTTTCCTTACATGTTTATCAGACTTCCACTATGGTTAAGGTAGTAATTTGGAATCAGGCACAAAATAAAAAGATGTTTTATGAAGGTACCATTAACGTAAAACTTTGTGGTAGAGTAGTGTCTCCACTAGAGCCAAGGTCCAGCCTCTCTAACACACTGCAGGTTTAGCTGTCATCTGACGGAGAGTGGAAGGCTTCCTGATGCACCATCCACTTCCATTCCCAGGCCCCCCTCCACAGAGGGGTCTTTTCCCACAGCCCACAGTCTTGCCTGCTGCTGAGCCTCTTCAGCTCATTCATTGTCCAACAAGCCATGGCAGCACAGCAACCTCAGAACTCTCACTCTTTTGCACTATTTAATGGGGTGGTTAAAACTTACTGTTCTGAAGTTATTTTTGTGGCTCTTCTGTTTTGGACAGCACAAGCAGAGGTCTTGCACTTTTCCTGTGCTGATTTCCTGATTCACAGTCTGTGCCAGCTCCCACTAATATCAGGACTGGGGCCATTCCAGTAATTGTTTTGGATGGAGAGCAGAGGAGGAGTCCTTGATTAAGCTCCTTTTCAGCAGATTAACCTTTTATTTGCTGGTCTGTCTTCTAATTGCATTTTTGTTTACATAACCTGTAGTTATGGTGTCATTACAATATAACTATGAAGGTTACATATTACAAAATTACTTTGATCTTTACTAAATAACTAAGAGGCAGTGTGATGGAGACAGACATATTCCTGGAAATTTAAGCTTCCAGATCTCTGTTGCTACAAATCTCTCCTTTTTGGGATTTGTAGTTGGAGAGCTATGTCTTTAACAAACTGTCAGTCTGACCAGCTATGTGTAGTGAACGTCTGGAAGCAATTTCTTTCTAAAGTCTTTGTTTTTCTTTTTTAACCTTTCTTAATGGACTGTCAGATATAGTTGGGTTAATAGCTAAAGGACTTGTAACTGTTATCTTCAGTAATACTTAGTGTTAGTTGTTTTATTACCACTGTGAACAGAGTGGATGAATGTGAGATAAGTCTTATATCTGTTTCAAGTGGGGGGATTCCACAAAGATGTTCAATTCACCTCAAAACATGCTTCTCAACGTAGTGAAACTGCATTGTTCCCCTTTTAAATTAAAGGCACATCTGAAATGTGAATTTCACAAAAAATCAAGGTTTTAAAAAATTATTTTAACATTTTAATTTGCATTTTAATTTTTATGAATTGAGTGATTTAAATATGTTTCTTTTTGGGTTTAAAATTACAGAATTGTATGATAATGATAAGTATTACTTAGGTACAAGTTACACTTCTGGTACTGTAGTTCACATATTTTAATTTGCTCCAGTATGAATTTATGTGTCTTTTAATGCTGTGATTTAGAAATGGTGTTCCCACTGAAACATCCCAAACCATGTGCAGCTTTGACAAAAGTTTACCGCTAGGCTAATATCACTATTTGGAAAAACAAAGACAAAAATAAGGTAACAGTGTGCTGTGTCAAACATGTGATCTTGAACTGCAGTTGTTTCATGTAGCATTTCATCCCTAGAGTGGAAATTACATTAGGCCCATTACTGTTGTAGGTTGTGTCATTTATCAGCCAGCCACTTGTAACATTGCTTTTTTTCTGGTAACTACAAAAATGAATACCTATTTTCCTTTCTTTTTTCTTTTCTGTTTTATGGGTTTGGTGTTGGTTTGTTGTTTCATTTTAGTGTTAGTTAATTGTTTCAAATACAGAAAAAAAAAAATTCATGGGCAGTTTCAAATGGGTAGGAGAGCAGTAGATTGGCCTGAACCTGGAGAGTGAGAAAGTGAACAATGGAGGCATGTTTTCATTAGATTAGAAATATTATTCTTTGGAACTCAAGGTGCAAATTATCCTGTGCCATAATGTTCTTTTCAAACACTCAAGATAAAATTTGCATATCTAAATTGGATCAGCTTGAATGGGTTTCCCTGCTGTCTCATCCCCTCAGCTACAGTCTCTCTGAAATGGCCTGCAGGTGGATCCAAATAGTAAGTTTTAAGTCTATTTTTAAGAGCATCTTTGAAATAATTTTTTTCTTTTAGTTTTATATTGATTTCTTGCAGTGAACGTCAGCAAAATTTCTCCTATGTCTCATCTAAGTATAATCTACATGATAATTAGAGGTTTAAATTTAGCTGTGCTTTAAGAATAACAATTTAAACTGGGTCAATAAAATTACAATTGTTTCATATTGTTAAAATAATAACTTTCCCTTTCTCTTCCCTTTCCCCCTTTCCTTTCATCTTTAACGTAATGTTTTATTATAAATAAGACAAATTTTGCCATCCAAGGGAAGACCCTGCAAACAACCTTGTTCTAGAATGCTGGGCTTTTCTCCTGTTTTTCAAAGGTAGACTCACTGATACTGTACTGATTTGAGTTTCTGTTCCTCCTTTCCATAAATTCTGACAACTTTGGTAATATTTTATTACATTAATCAGGATGGAAGTGTATGTATTATTTTCACTTCTACTAAAATAATTGTGTTCTTAATAGATTTTTATCAAGTATGAGGGGAGACCTCATGGTCTGCAGCATCCTCATGAGGGGAAGTGGAGGGGCAGGCACTGATCTCTTCTCTCTGGTTACCAGTGGCAGGAACCAAGGGAATAGCAGGATACTGTGTAAAGGGGTTCTTAAGCTGGATGTTAGGAAAAGGTTCTCATCCGAGACGGATCTCTGGATCCCTGGATCAGGCTCCCCAGGAAAGTGATTACAGCACCAAGCCTGGCAGAGTTCATGAAGATTTCAGGCAATGATCTTATGCACATGGTGTAATTTTTGGACCAGGAGTTGGACTGTATGCTCCTTGTGGATTTCTTCAAACTCCGAATATTCTATGATTCTATTATTCTAATTAATTTCATCCAGCTGCTCAATTTATTTTGTGTTCGTTTGGTAGTATGACTTCTTCTGACGTATCAAGGAAAAATAGCAAAAGAAATAGTTTAACTTCTGTGAGCAACAGGGCTACAGCTCAAAGACAATATTTCATTTCCTGTAAAATAGTTAGAAAGTTTTAAGGGTAACATTTTTACCATGTCTCTCTGATGTATGTAAAAAAAATGAGCATAATCTTAGGTTTTGATGGTTTCTGTACCAAGGAATAGATGACCTAAAGCTAATGCCAGTTCATCTATATTTTACTAGCTGTGCATGTATATTAACTGCCAAATGTTGATGTAAGAATAAGGAGTATGCTGTCAAGATGGTCCTTGGGCTCCATTGAACAAACAAACAGAAGCAGGAAAAGGGTTTGACATCAACAGAGCACCTCCAAAGCCTCTGTCCGAGGTGCTGAGGGTTCATCTCAGCATTGGGGGATGGTACCTCGTGTGCTGAGGGACTGGCTCAGGTGGGTGAGCTGTGCTCACCTGCCACCATGGTGCTTATCTCAAGGTTATGTTCTGGGTGGGTTTGGGGTTTAGAGGCCTTTGGTTTAGGTTTGGGCTGGGTTTTGTGTGGAGACAGGCGTGCCAAACCTCTCCCCTGGAGGGATGTCCCTTGAGTGGGCTGTGATAAGGTCATCTCAATCCTCCCGGATTGGGAATCCTCCTTGGTCATGCTGAGAGCCCAGCATGCTTTGGGGTCCCATGCAGATTCTTTGCAACCCATTGGTTTTTGCCCCTTTGTACCACCCCCGCTTTTCCCCATAAAAACCCCAGTTTCCGCCCTGCTCGGCAAGGAGCTGCCTGACACTGGTCCCCTTCGCAGGGCCCCTGGAATAAAGCCTCATCCTGCGAAACTGCCAAACGGAGTCCTGTCTCTTTGTCCCTGTGTTAGCCTGGGACCTTGCAAGGCAGAACTGAATCACTAAGGGCTTGAAATCACTGCTAAGAGCTGACTGCTGCCTTGCTGAGGTTACCTGGTGGCTGAAGGACTGCCTGAGACCCCTAGAAAGTTGTCCCCTGTGTGACCTCTCTCTGGAAGGTTGCAGGGTCCAGGTCGAGCCCTCAGATCTCTGTCGGCCACCACAGCAGTTTTGGAGTTTTGTTTCTATTTTTGTTGTTGCTGTTGTTTTGTTTATGTTTTGGTTTTGTTTCTAAACTTCTTACCTGGTCTATGTAGAATGTCAGAGTGTTATAGAAAAATCAGATTTGGTTTGGTAGTTTTATGTACAGGTGGCTGAATCTCAACATTATCAACTCTCTCAGTTTATCTACTGGCCCTAGTTCAGGTTGGTGTTTCTGTTTCTTTACATAGGAGGTCTGAAGACTCTATTCAGTTCTATAAACAGTTCTCATTTATGTATTGTTGGAGTTTGTTCCTCTTTTTCTTGCCCAAGTAATTGGAAACTTTATGAGAATAGCCTAGGATTACTGCTGTGTCCCATGGTGATGATAATACTCGTATATCAGTCAGAGAAAAAACCCACCCTAATTACTGTTTCTGGATGCAACTTTAGCATTGCATGTGTTTTTTTAAGATCACGGTAATGGCCTTCTCCCATCTGAGTGATATTCAAGGAGGTGTGATTGGCCTAAACACCAATGACCATGTCTAACTCATGGAGCCTACACAGTTATACTATCACAGTAAGAGATTGATGATACTACTTCTGCAAAAACACCTTGGATATCATTGGTGCGGGGATATTCCTATGGTTGTTCTTGGATTGTAGCATTAGTTCTCTTGCTTTAGGCTTTTAGGGAATACAACAAGGTCTAAATGTTATTTCTGGCATGGGGAACAAAAAATACCATCATTTGGGGAGAAGATTCTGATTGTGTTGTGATGGGAGAGGAGGAGTTGAACTCTAGACAAGAGAGTGCTGTTGTGCTCAATTTGTTAGTGGACCAAACAAGGAAGGATGGGCTCTGTGCAGGAAATCTCACTTGTGCAAACACAAACATGCATATCTTGGAAGTCACCTGTGCCCCACTCAGCCCTGCATTGACTTGGCACAACTGAGCTGAGGAGAGGAGAGAAGGCAGCATTCTCTGTAACTGGTCCCAGGGTCAGGCTTTGGGCAGTGGATTAGTGACAGCCTGCGCTTCTCCACGCTTGGGCACTCTGCATCTGCAAGCTACTGGGCCTGTGTCTAACCTGTACTTCCCTACAATCTCTGTGTGTGTGTGTTTGTGTGTGCTAGCCAGACAGCCACAGACCACCAGTGAAATCAGCCCACAGTGCCATCAGGTTGCACCTTTACTGGCTTTCAGGTGTGATTCTGGCACTTGCTGATTCATGGCCTGTACTGGTGTTCATAACATTTTAACATAAAGCACGTTTCCAGACGTCATATCATGGATACCATATTGTAGTTCTGAGAATAGATTGAGTAGAACAATATTTTTGAATATTGTAACTGTTTAACTTCATTTATATACCCACATATGTTAACATAATATGTTCACCAAACTATAGATATGGTATGTGGCTTTCTATGAGGAGTCTTAGGCAATATGGCATCATAGTTTAATAATCTGTAACAAAACTGTAATGAACTTCCTTACTGTTGTCTGGTTAATCCTTAGTCTTTTAAATTGCATTTAATGTTTATAATCCAATGCGTTTCAGTAGAGCAGACATAACACTTGTGCTAAGTGTCATTTCTCATATTTTAATTCTTAGTGCTTACCAGCATGGATTATTAGTTCATTAGGGAAAATCAGGATACAGAAAAGTTAATTAATAATGAAAGAGTTGTTTCTGTGTAAGACAAGAAGTACCTTCAAAGTTTTCCAATAATCTTTGTTAAAAAATAGTGTGTGTTTTGCAAAGAAGTCATTTGTTCTGTGATAGTGAAGCTAATTATTCTCAGCACACACTAGCTGTGTCAAATTGCAAAAAAGAACATCAGACTCTGTATGTTGTAGGAATTAAAACACCATCAGTTGAGTTAATGAAGAGCATACAACGAATATGATCTCATTTTTGTAATGCAGTTTAAGTGAAAGCCTTTTAAAGAACTGTTGCAAAAATCATAATTTAAGGGGAAAAGAAACAATAAAACAAATGTTTGCTATCTGTTTTAATTACTTTCTGCTTAGAGGTATGCATTATGTTTATTTATTGTTTGATTTCAAATTATTTCTCTTAAATGGTTTAAGAATACAGTGGCTAATGATCCATTCTGAAATCAAATGAATTGAGTCTTCTGTATTCCATTATACAAAGCCAAAGAAACTAATTTTTGATTGTTTCATTGTGATATCATGTGAAGATCACTACTTGAAATTATAGATTAGCATAAGCATGGGAACCTGAAACAGAATATGAAACACAGAAGAAAAAGGGAATTAGTGCAATTTTATTTTTGTTGTCATATGGGAAAAAATGAGAGTGGATTTCTGAATTATGTACCAACCATGAATGTAGGGAAAATGCCATCCCCTACTAATATTTTAATTATTTTTCTTTCTGTAGAATTGCTTACAAAGACAGCACTATGAAAACCTCCCTGTAATAGATCTCCTTGAAAATTTTAAATGTTTGGTGGAAAGAAGATATTTTGTTCTGACCAAAGATAATAGCAATTTTCATCTTGCACACATGTAAGAGAGATTGGAAGATTTTTTCCCTCTTTTCTGCCAAAGATTCAAGGTGTGTGGCTCTTCCCTGTGTCAAAACTATGTATGCATTTAGAAAACCTAGGATATGAAGTCAGAAGCCTGAACTCTTAACAGAAGCAGGGAACATTTATTGTACTTCACCAGTCCCTTCAGATATGAAAATTAAGTATTGGGAGTTTATAGGAAGCCCTGTCAAACTGCTTATCTGCAAATCAAGAATAATTTTTCTCAGAGATCACTGCAATCAAGTAACTCAATACAGTTAAGTTTTATATTAGAAAAACCTTGATTCACAAGGTTGGAAATCAAGCATTTTGTTCACTGCCAGTCAACCAGTTATTGACAGAGAGGGGATTTGGTGTAGGCATATGCATGTTTAAAGTGTTTGACATAATGGAGTTCTTTCCTGAATCCTGTCAGTATATTACTTTGCTATGGCAACCCTGTAGCTTTACAGGAGATGAATTTATTGAATTGCACCATCCTTAAGCCTAAGTGAGGTACAACGTGTCTGGCTATTCAGCAAGTTTCAGTATTTAAGATGTAATCAAAGACCATAAGATAGTTAACCTCCTTTAGCTAAGACCATGTACAATAATCAGATTTGGGCAAACTTCTACATATTATCTGTAGAAAGGAGACTAAAATGATCTGGGGATTTAACATTCAGTTATCCTCCAAGGTTTCCAAAGCAGGTTGCTTACAATGGTTTTCTAACAGTTTTTAGAGGAAGCAGAATATATTTTTTGTTTTCTTCGTATTTCTTCATGTGAAAATCTGAATTATTTGGTTTTGGAGTTGATAAAGAAAAAACTAAATAGTAATATACTAGACATGGCTTTTGTACATATTTAAGGATTGAAAATACCTCTGAGTCAATCTGTCTGATGGAGACATTAATATTTGAACATATGTAGAAGTGTCTGCAGGAAGTGGGTGGAGGTGGACCTGGTGGTGAGAGTATTTTAGCAACATATTGCAAAAATTGCTATTTTCCTTTCACTGTGTGGGATGTCTTAGAAAAGTAACCTTATACTTAGGCACTGATACGTCAGCCAGACAAATGAAGTTGTGTGTTGTATCTGTATTTATATATGGGGGCTAAGAGAATTTAAGCTGACATAAATTGTGTTAATATCTAGTTAACATATTAATGTTGATATGTGTATTTAAATCATTAGTATGAAAGCATAATATCTCTTTTTTTCCCTACTGATACATCTAGGAAACAGGTTTCTATGTGAAGTTTGACTTTTGCTTAATACATGATGTATCTTTTTTGTGCACTGGTAAATAATATCTATCTATTTACCTGAACTCAGGTTGTTGTTTTACTTGAACTCAGCATCATTCAAACTTTGCCACTGTGGTTTCAAAGTCACACTTCAAACTTTTAATGCTCTCTACCCCACTTTATCTGTGTAAATTGAATTTCCTTGTCGCAGGGAAATCGTGCTCTATTCATCTAACTGGATAGTAAACACTGAACAGCATGCTGATCTAGAGACAACTGCTTTGCAGGTTTCTATAATATTTCAATAACAGTTCAGTCTCTGAGAATCTCCTCCACACCATTTCTTCCTTCAGTGAGCAGTATATCAAATGAAGCTATCTTATATTCTGCAGAGAGTGTATAGATGCAACTGTCAGTTATTTAGACAAAGGTTAGTTTTGAGTCTCACAGGAAAAACTGTGGAAGTACTGGAGCTCACACTAACAGTTAATTGGAAAACTTTTAATCCTATTTTCAGATGCACAAATGTAATAATGATTGGAGAAAACTCTCTATGTCTTTTGTCATCACAGGGAAAAGCAATGGTGCCAATTTTATGAATGTTTTTCCCGTCCTGAAAGTGTCACATCACCTTAAGCTTGGTTTGATCCCTTTTAATGAGGCTTTAGTTGTAACGCTAATGCTGATAATTTAGGATACATTTTTCAGCAGCACGCAGAATGTATTAAGTGCATCGTGATGTATATGCAGAAAATTCAATTAAATGTGGTCATGGTATCAGGTTATCTTGGTGCACAGGTTTGGCTATGTGCTTTATTTTGCCATAGAAATATTGGTGCAATGAAATGAAGGCGAGGATGGTGCTCAGCAGCAGAGGAGGAAGAAAAGACAGCACTTGGGAGAATGGGAGGTTTTGTTAACACAGCTCAGTATTTTGCAGTCTTTGTGTTTTGAAATGATAACTTGCTTTGATTAATATGCACTCAGAATTTACTAACTTTGTGACCTTCCTTATTTAGATTTAATTTTTGCACTGTAGTTTGCTCCAGAGTTGACTTTAATGAGTGACCTGTAATTTTCAAGTAAAATTGATCAGTAGGAACAGATTTGCCTTCCATCTCCCAGTTCAAGCAACTACCATACAATGGAAGTATGACAGATGGAACAGACTTGTGAAGTTTTAGACAGTATTACAGAGGGAAGGCTTTATTTTTATCTCTTTGTTTTGAGATACTATCTTTAAGGCTGTAACTTTAATTATAACCTATGATTCTGCAAAGTATTATTATTAATGATAAAATGGGGTTCTATCTTAGTAATTATTAAGTTAGCAAATCCCAACTGAACCTTATTTATTAATTTAGAACGGTGTAAATCTCACTTCAACTTACCCTATGTCCAAATGGTGTGAGATAGATTAATCAGTTTACTGAAGTTACATTCTTCTTGCTTATTGATCTGTTGAAGCCAGCACAAAACACACAGGTGTACTTTTGGCCAGCTAAATTAGGACTCTTAAGAAGTTAACAAGTTATTAAAAGGTATTTCCACCTATATTGTGTTTGCCACTGCTACTGAGTCTGTGCATTTCTGGAAACCACTGAATGTATTGGTCAAGTTAAAAAAAGCTGGACCAATGAAACAACTCACTAAAGGAATCAGCCTTGTTTAATTTTCTTGTTAATTTGTATTACTTAACTAATTTGAGAATTGATAACAGAAGGTTTGAGTGATTTATGGCCTGAAAAAGAAGACCAATGTTTCCCTCCTTGAAAATGGAAATTGGGTTGTCAGACATTTAGATGAAGAATGATCAATCAATAGGATTTTAATAAGGAAAACGTTTAAAATTGACTGAAGGTGGCTTTTGTTTAAGGTGATTTGGTATGTGCATATTACTAAGATCTCCCTGGAGAGGATTTTCAAAGGCAATAATGGGCACTGATTTTCTTTGTTTATTTCATTCTCTTTCTGTTCCTCTTGCCCGGGATTTCAGTACTTACCTCTCCATTGTGTCTTTGAAATCTCCCTGCCTGCTCTTCAGGTCTTATGAAAAATTTTACTTATTTGCATTTAAAACTGTGAGTTTCAACACCTGTTTTTCTACAGTGAGCCTGTTGTCTGGATAAGCATTTATTTTCATGCTAGACATGTGGGCTAGCTGTTCCCATTGATTTCAGGAACACAAATTTCAAAAGTATATGCGTGCATTGGAGGAATAGAGTTAACTTGGAAAGATCCATTGAAATCCAGTATTTTGGTTACCTCTTGGAAAATCTAGTATAATGGTCTTGGAGTTAAAAACTAAATGGTCAACTGGGTTGGTTTGTTTTCTCCATTAGTGAAGTCCCTATTGGCCTTTCTGAAACGAATGTAACTAAAGTTAGATTAAAAAGGCTCCACTCTGTGTGCAGTCCTATTCACATACCTATACAAACTGTAGACCCACGACTAATTAAAAGAGTAAACAGTATATAGCACAACCACACAAATTCTGGTTGACACTACTTCCTTGCGTATTTTTTTTCTCCAGTTAGGTTTCTTATCCTGATTTCAGCCTGTTTTCTTGGTTCTTCCTATCCTATCCTATCCTATTTTCCAAGCTTTCTATCCTAGTGACTTAGAAGCCACCATTATGTTCCACTTTTGTATCCAATCTGATTTTGTTTCCCCTCAGCATGCTGTAAGCAAGTGCATACTGGTATCACAATTACAGAGGAGGTTCTAGTTTGTGCAGACTTCTCTTTGGAGGTTGTGGTGGGAAGAGCACACTGATTATTCCCAGCACAAACGAAGTTCAAGTTTTTCCCCAAAACAGGGGTTACCAAAAGCTTTTAAGTGAAAAATTCACTTTTTTTTTTTTTTTGAGTTTTCCTCATGCATTTTTTTTCCCTTTTTTATTAAGGCAGAAAAAGTTATTATAGAGCCAGTTTTGATCTTCTCAGTCAGTTCTCATCTTTGGATAGGTTCTTCTTCATGTGGTTGGCATTGAAGCCAATGTAAGCTGGGCAGAAAGGACAATGTTTATTCACAGTTTAAAGCCAGAAAGTAAAATTAGGCAGTTTAATCTGACCTTCTTCAGTTCTTGGACCATTGTATTTCACAGTGATATTGATCTATTTAGGCCAATAGCCTTTGGTTACATTACCAAGTCAAAACTAACATTCTTCTTGAAAACAAAGGTGGTAAATACACTTTTTTATCGTGTATCTTGATCCAAACCTGGGTGCCTGTCACTCTATCGAGCAACACGAAACGCAGAGACAAACGCAGCCACACCCGAGAGAAGGCAAAGAAGAGAGAAACTTTATTTTGGTTTTCCCATTATATAGGATTCTGGAAACGACCATCGATTGGAAGGTGAAGCTACCACCTCTCCAACGACACTGGTCAATGACAAAGTCCATCAAACCTTTCTCCTCCCAGGAGAAGGAATGAAAAACAAAAAGACAGTTAGAAAAACATGTGCATGTTTACAAAAAACAGCGTGAGAAACTCCATCAGGAGAATAAAAACATCAGAAGGCTGAAAAGTGAGAGTAACAGGTGCCCTCCTTGACAAATTCATTGATTTCTTACTTGAATTCTTCTAGCTTGATCTCCCACCAAGCTGTTCTAGACATACTTCCTGGCTGTACCTCAGGGTGCTCTTATTCCAAAGAATACTTGTTTTCTGTGAGTATTTCATGCCAAGGATGTTGATTTTGTTGCCTACAATTTTTTTTTTCAATTTAAAAACTCACCCTATACCAATGAAAGAATGGCTAGGAAAATGTCTAGATGTGAAATAGATTAAAAACCAAACAAACACCACCCTTCCTCGCCCAGTATAATGAAACAATAAAATGAAAACCTTAAAAAAGATAAATCAGTCCAAAAATTGATATCTTAATAAAAGCAAAGAACTTATAAAATCAGAACTAGATGACGAGATGTTCCTAATCATTCATGTAAGCAGAATCTTCATTAATTTTTCAAAAATAACTTTTTCTTGTAGCAATTTTTGTAGTAATCAGGAAACACCGAAGAGTTTATGTGTTCATTATTAATATACTCCAGTCACTTTGTACATGTAATGCTTTCTTACTTCTGTGCAGCTTACACATATAACTCTCAAAGTTCATAATTTGTTCTCCAAATTCACGATCTAAAAGAATGAAACAAATTTAACAGACAGGCACCATGATACCTCTAATGTTCGCAAATAAAGTTATTCTGGGAAAACCATAAATAATTGTACTACTTACACGAAAGAGGCTGGGTTGGTTTTGTTTGTTTGTTTTAAAAATTGTAAAGAGGATGTGGCATTTACAAAGAGGGTGTGGCATAAAAATCCTGAAAGGGTAAAATCAAGGCCTCTTACCTGCTATGAAAGCAAAAGAGAAATCTGCAATAGGGTCCTATGGCATGGTCGAGTGTGACACCTAGAGGCCATGTGTTTAGGATTCCTAAAGAATAACTTCAGCTGCAAGTTTTGCACAGCACCTGTAATTTTGGACTTAAAGACTGGACTTTAAAGACTTAAAGCGGGCATATTTTGAAAAATTAACTTTTTTTTTTCAGATTTTTCATGTTTAGCGTATTTTTGTGGCTTCTCTGACTAGGATGCCTAGCATTGATGCAAACAAAAATAAGAGACTGTTTCTGAATCTGGTAAAGAGTTCTTAATGATGTGCAGCAAAGATTAAAAGAGCCCTGTGCAGCTTATTCCATCCTGAAGTACTCAATATCTAACAAAATTCTTGCAGGTCCCATCTGAAGAGAGTTATTATGATACACTTGTGACTGTAGTAAAATATCTTCATGAAAGTCAGGCTCTCACACAATGCAGAACTAGAACTTTTGGCCTGTGAGTTTGTCAGGGAATGAAGGGAACAAAAGCTTGTTTTAACTGTTATGTAAATTATTTAGATCATGGATATTACAAGGAAACATACACATAGGGAATACACTTCCCTAACTTCTCTAGAAGTTAGGGGGGACAGCCATATCACTACATCCCATGAAATGGATATATCCAAGGGCATCCTACCTCATTTGGCAACAGAACCAGATCAGTATGGTACAAATTTAGAATACTTATCAGAAATATTTGGTACTCTATTATGCAGTGGGTATTGGCTATAATAAACTCATTCTAACCATAGAGCTAAATGAATAGGAGATAGGTGACTTTGTTGTTTTTGGCAATATTTGTTATTTTCATACCTAAGAGGGGGGAAATGTCTTGGACATCAATCAAAACGAACACAGTTCAGATGAAGAGGACCTTGACTTTTTTTCACAAGAAATAAAACATTTTTCACTCTTTAGAATTTGGACTGTTCTAGTACTCATTCTGGAGGGTTTTTTTTTTTATACTAGTCTAGTACTCATGCAGAAGAGATGGTTTAGTGGGGTGCAGTTATAGAGTTTGTAAAACATCTTCTATAGATCTACAAAAATTGACTTAAACTTCTCTAAAGGTTTCTGGCTTGACCAGTCTGAAATTGAAGGCAGATGAAAGTGATGCTGGACACTGCTCTTTGTTGTGTATTGCTTACTCTAGCAAAAAATATGTATATATATTTAGTAGTCTTTGCATGCTCTTTGGCCTTACTATATGTAGAAATACAACATCATCAGGATATAAGGTAATATGATCCTGAAGCTTTTATTCATGGCTTTTCATAAAGAGAAGGGTGTTAGCATCGGACTGCCTGGTAGCAGAGGAATACCACCAGCTTGATTCTACATTGAAATGCATATCTTATAATTTCTCTCTCCAAAAAATAAAAGGTGTTTCATCCTTACTTTGCCATCCTCTAACTCTTTAATGCTAGGAAATGTGAGCCAAGTTATTCCAATATTTCATGACTAACACCTTGTCATTTTCATAAAGGTCTTTGAGGTTAGTCATACTTTTTGCAGAAAAATGAAAAGGTGCTAAGTTGTCAATGATTTGTTTGAGTAGTTTACAGACTTCTTGTGGCTGTTGTGCCTGAAATAAAAGATAGGATTATTTAGTTTGGAAAAGATCTCTAAGATCATGGAGTTCAGCCACTGACCTATCTCTGCCAAGTCCACTACTAAACCATAGCACCAAGTGCTACCTCTACATGTAAATAAATAATTGTATCTCTTGAGGGTCGCATGTTGGTGCTCTGAGGGACAACAATGACACTATTGATTTGTGATATGCATACTAATGCCAATTGTAGTTTATTTCTATGCTTTGTCTAGAGGCTTCTTCTCAGAAATACTTAACCATTTATTTGGGAATGTCTAAGCCATAAACAACTGATAAATTATGATTGTTAAGTGTATATTAGAAGATTGCCAGTAGGTTGGAAATAGTGGTTGCATTGTTAACTGGAGGGAGGTCCCATGTTCTCGGTAGCAAACAGGAGAGGGTAGTAGGGCATCAGATACACTGGGGTGTGGAAATGGCTAACAACAGCATTCCCAGAAAGGCATGTTGACACCAACTGAAACTTAAAATCAGGATATATTCCCTCTTGTTTGAGAAGTCTAATTCCTGCAGTTAGGTTGGAGAGGTTGGAGTTTGTGTCTCCAGGCACCATCCTGCTCTTTGGCCTGGGGAATCACTGGCCTTTCCCTGTCCTGAGTAATAGATGAGTGCATGTACGGCATAAGTGACTGAGTAGATCCCAAAACCAGCCCTTCAGAAATCCTTATTTTTTTTTCCAGACACACAGATAATTTTGCATAATAAATATTCCTTCTATTTTGTGTCTGTGACCTATTTCTGAACAGTTTTAGTTCATTATGGCTTCTGACAAATAAAAAAAAAGTGGAATTATTCTTTTGTGTTTCATTGATTTTGTGACCAAAATAATGGTAAAACCATAAAAAAGTAGTGTGAAGATATTTTACTTTGATAATCTATATTTTAATGGTTTTGAAGTATGCAGTCCTATAGTTGCATAAATATAAGAAAATATTTGAGTGTTTGTATATGTGTGCTTACCCTCTCTCATGATGCTGCTTTGTTCTGCTGTCAAAACCCACTTTGATTCATTGTGCCAACTACATGGATGATCTGTTCCCTGATGATGTTTCCAGATGATCTGAGTCATGTACAAAATATTCTCAGAGGCTTTCTTTATACATTCATTAAAAATTCCTGGTGGAATCTATTGTATTTAATAACTCTGAAAAGGGTGCCTTTTCCCCTAGTCTCTCTATAAACTTGAGTCTTCCTCTGGTGCATAACTCTGGCTAAAAAAGCCAAGGTTTACTCTTAATTTTTCAAAGGAATATATAAACTACGTATGTTTTAAGTATGCAAGTCAATACAGCTATTGTCATAGATTTCCTGAGAACTTCTTTAAGCCTTTAGATTCTTAATCCAATTTTTCATAAATTGTGAAGCTGGCATTATTTTTATTATGTTGAATATTCTCAAGTCCCTCTACACAGCCTGTTAAATAATGTGTGTGTGATTAGCTTAACCACAGATGTAGCTCTAAAATTGATGTAAATCCGTGAACTCATAAAAAAAATTTGTTTTAAATCAGTGTTCTCTCTAGTTCAAAGCAAAGGCTGAAGCGGAAACCATGCTTTCTAAAGTGAATACAGCATGATGCAGAAGTGAATAAAATGTACCTCCTGAAGTGCTTTTAGCTGAGGGTACAAGTTCTGGATCAGGATGCTATAAATTTGTTAAGATCATGGCTTTCTATGTATCCCTTATCAACCTATAATCTCCTGATTGTTGCCTGTTTTTCAACAGCTGAGGAACAGTAATCCACACTTGCTTATCTCTCTTAATCACAGCCTCATGGTGCTATAGCTTCCTGAGCCTTTAATTCCCTCTTAGAGGCGTAACAGAGTGGAAAGTAAACAAAGACGAATTTGCAACCTTCAACATTGCTAATTTGCTCTGATGTCAGAATATTTAAACAGGCAAGGACTTGGGAATTATTTGATCACAACTGATTTTAATCTAATGCATGTGAAAAGGCTGAGTCTGGGAAGGTTGTGCAAAATGACAGGCGTCCCAAGAGAGGTTGACTGAAGGTTTCTTCTTTAAACAACAATAGCTCCATCATTTTTCAGCTCTGGGTCCTGTGCTCTTACTGTGTATTTTTGTTTGCATTTTTAATGTAACTTTCTGAACAGGATATTGGGTTTTTTTGAAAATTCCTCATTTGCTTCCCAGTTTTTAGGTGTCAGAAGCCCAATCTTTAGGCTTGTTATAGTGTCTGTTCACTGTGTAGTGGGTGGGAGAGATGAAGATCCCTATTTAAAAAGCTTTGTCTCTTGCCACGTTTTTGTACCATCTTGACAGCCTAATGTATCCTGCATACTTTCATATGTAAAATGATTGATAACTTGATCTTCAAATTATTTTAAATTACACAGTTGACGTTTATGCATGTATATATGTGTACATACTTGCTGGATAAGAGAGGATGCTATCTTGTGTTATATATTATGTGCACACTTCATCTACCACAGAGGTGATGGGCTTACATGTACATACACATTATCATACACACATATTCATCTGTCCTTGTAGCAGATAGCTATATGCCATTACCTGAAACAGATTTGGTAAATATATGCAAGACAAGGTAGTGTTTTAAAATTTTTTTCTACGTTTTCTTAAATTTTCCTTCATAAGGTCTTAATTGTCTGTTTAGTGCATGTATAATCACTTATTTTTTTGTTGTTTACAAAATGGTCAATGCAGCGTACATACTATTGCCAGGACAAATGTCTGATGCTCTCTTAATTGTTATATATTGTTCTGTTTATATCTGTTCTGGTTGAATGACTTGTGTTTCTGAAGCATGTCTGATGATGATTTCTTCTTTTCTTCTTAGTATGTATCATTTGGGATATTCCAGGGAGAGACGTGTCTGGGAAGGCAGCCTTTTGCAGTCGCTCTCTGCCCTGAGATTACAGCGCCGGGCTATTTGTGTTTCTCCTCATCCCTGTTTCTCTCTGTCTCTCACTCTCTCCAGCTGGTGTAAATGACTGCTGCTGCCTCCCAGAGCAAGATAACCTGCTCAGTCAGCTGGAGCCCCCTGCGGACAGCTGTCTCGCTTTTAGCTGATGGAAAACTGCTATAACCGCTGAATGGAAGAGCGTGGAGCAGCCACCATACCAGCACGAGGAGCTGCTGCTGCAGCAGCAACAGCGAGCGAGGACTCTATTGTTCCCTGGTGTTAAACAGTTTTTCCTTTTCGACTGCCATGCACAACAGCGGGAGAGAGGTTTCCAGTCCCTTCCTCCCGGTGAAGAAATTCTGAAGAGGGGAGGATCGTGTGCAGAAGGTTCCGCGGTGTTGCTGCGGGCTTTGGAGGCGGCAGCGGGCTGCTGGAGGCATGGGGTTGAGCGAGGGGAGCGCTTCTCTCTGCCGCGGTCCAGGGGTTCCTGCCCTGCCCGCTCGGTGCGTGGGAGCTCTCCTGCTTCTGCTGCTGCTGGGAATCTGGGACGCTCGTGCACAAAGTGAATTTCAAACTTCATCGGTGTATTTGTGGAAGACTGGTAAGTCAGGATGCTGTGTGGTAACACAACAGCAGTGTGTTGAGTTTTTGTTGTAAGTAATAACCTTTTTGTGTGCTTTCTGCATGTGGAGGCAGAAAGTTAATCTAAATAACTAATGTTTACTGGCAGGATTATAGGGGAAAAATAGGTCATCTTACAGGATTCCACCATCCAGGCAAATATTGCAATTAAAAAACTTCCCATTTGTGAGTCTGTGGCACTGTTACTGGGATGTCATATATTTTCTGTGTCTTCTGAGGTTTTTCATTCTGTTTAGCAGCTCTGTGTTGTACATAAAGGTCAGAGCATTAGTGCCTGTCTGCAGTGAGAAGGAACAATTATTACAATTGGAGTCAGCATCGTTAAAAATGCTGTCAACACATTGAATTTTCACAAAGAAAGATATGATTCAGCACATCTAATCTTTGTGTCCTGTGCTGACATGTAATATATTCAGTGTGGTAATTGATGGGGAGTTGGGTTTGTTAAATTTAGGTTTATTCCACGGTATATAGGACACGTGAAAGCTAATGATGGATTAGGTGAAATAATCCAAGTGATGCCAGATCTCATAACCAAGGAGCCAAAGGCAAATAGGCTATGTGGATTCAGCACCACAGTAGATGGATAATTTCCCCTACTTTGATCCTAATGAGTTACGTGTCTGTTTTAAAGATTGCATAGTCATAACAGTGTTTCAACCTTAACTCTGCATTAAAAATCAGTGGGGAATTTTCCTGTGTCTATTAATATATTACATTAATTCAGTACTTAAGCAGTGATGAATATATGCATTTTAGTTGTCTTAATACAGTTGTAGTTCCTATGTAAGTAGAATCAAACTCTCGTTTAGGAAATTTAAAAATTTCTGACTGGGAAATATTTCACATTGGCTTTGGCAGTTAGCTTCCTTTCCTATATCTTGCCAGGAACAAAACAAAGCAAAAAGTAGTAGATTTGTTTGAAAAGTGATTTTTCATTAAAGGATAATACAATAAAGAGAGAGTTTGCAAATTAATCATTTGTCTGAAAAATAACTTTGAGAAAACAGTCTGTTTTCTAGGTGGAGAGACACTGCTTTCTGCCACAGAAGCAGATCAATTTACAATTACAGTGATATCCTGAATTTTTTAAGAGGCTCCATCTATCCAGCAGCTCAGAGAGGAGATTAAAAGGAAATTCATTTAAACAAGAAGACAAGCTTTCCAATAACACTAGACAGAGAAATCTGAAGAAGAGAAAATCCTTTGCAACTTTCACTTCTGACTGCAAGATGGGTTACACAATGACAGTGACCTTTTCTTCCTTTTAAACCTTTGACAAATTAAAAACAGTTTACAGTTCCATTACAGATCTGTAAGTGTTCAACACACACTCAGAAAGAGATGATATATGTGCACAGGTTTATGCAAAGGCACAGTAATGATATAACATTTTCATAAAGCATTTCACATTTACCCTAAGTTGCTAGGCATCTGCAGAATAAACTCTCCAGCATTTTATTATGTCTCCATTTAACAATGTAATGGATTGCATTTAAAAATGTTAAAATAGTAACATAGTTTGAGGATAATAATAATTCTAGTGAACTACTACTTAAGAACACGTGCAATCAGTTTGCTATGGGCTTAACTCCACTTACTTTGCACATAGTACACGTGCTCTGAAGTCATGTCAGTTAAACCAGCAAGAAGGAAACTGAGTTGGCTTTTGTCTTCTCCCCCTTCCTCCCTTCCTGGCAAAGACTGCTCTTAAGAAACTTGTGTAGGACAGGTATGATCCAATTACTTTGCCTGATGAAGAGCTGTTTCTTCCCTTCATCCTTTCTTCTGTGACATCTCTTGTCTGTTTTGCCTACAATAAGAAATATTGCAGCCATAACGTCAGTGATGGGATGGAAACATGGTGAAAAACAAGTGAGGAGAAACAACTAATGAAAAACAAGAGTGGCTCTTTTCAGATGATGAAAGACAAGATGCAGTGAGTAAGACACTGCATCTGTGTTTGTCTCCAAATTAAATTTTGGTGCTCTTTTTCTTAGCTGTGTATTGAATTCTTTTGTTTTCCTCCCTCTTGTTGTGGGAGGATCTAGAAAGTGAACTAGAAGAACTGCTGGTCAGTGGCCTGAAGTGACATGTAGTATGGGATGTACAGAGTTCAGCTAAAGTATCAGAGAGAAAAACAAGACTGAACAGTAGCGAGCTCACGCACTTCAGATGATATTTTCCTTCCCCTTCTGTGAATGAGAGAGGTCAGGGGAATGTGTGGCTGAGACTTTGTCAAGGCAATCAGCTCGATTATATGCCTTTTGGGACTTCTTATGTCCATTTTTTGAGAACCGGGCTATTTTTCTATTGAATTTAGTCTGTCATCAGCTTTTTAAAGTGCTGTTCATGACTTGCATCTGTCTTGTTTTTATTTCTAAAGGTTTTTGAAATAATGTCTTGATATATGCTACTCTGTGTCTTCTATACTGCTTTGCTGCATTATGTTTTCTTAAGGATGCCCTTGACAATAATCTGCAATGATGATGAGATTTGAGTTGAGGCATGCTTTGTTTTATAGAATAATAGTGGGGGTTTTTGTTGTTTTGTTGGAAAGAGGGGAGGAGTGTTCTAATTCAAATTTCAAGTGTTTGCTTTCAATCAATGAAAAGCTCTCAGGGGACATGATTTCCTGTTTACTATCATCCTGTGTCTACTACCATAAAAATCTGAGGTTATTGCAATACTCAACTAAACCCCCAAATGGTTAAACTGTCATATATGTATATATATAGATAATGTGAATAATCTGTTTTGAACAGGGAGGTTGAGCTAGAAGCTATCTCCAGAGATCCCTTCTAATTTCCACCCATCCTGTGATATGGGTGCCATCATTGAGTAATTTTTACTTCTCCAGCTGAAACTGCTTTGAAGTTTTGGCTTTTGTTACTTTTTTTGATCTCTTGAGAGAATGGGTATTTGGTGTTCTGGTGTGTTTAAGGGACCTTTGAATGGCATTTAAATTAGCATAGCTGATTATAGCTACAAATGATTAACTAGGTTTCTCACCAAACTTTCTCATTCCAATCTGTGCAGACCTGGTGTATGCATTTTATTCAGTTACAAATAGACTTTTTGTGAGGTCACTGGGAAAGCCATCTTGGTTTTTTAACATAAACTAAAGCAAAGTGATGAAACAGCAAGATTCCCAGAACTGAGTCATGGTGTGCATCTGGTTGATGATCTGAGCTAGACAACAGCAGCTTTTAGCAACTCATGGAAGAGAAGTTGTGGTACTGAGGACTGGTGATTATATTGGTGTGAAGCTGACACAGACCGCCAAGTGTTGAACTATTTATGTAGAAAAGATGTTTACTACATATTTTGTTCATGAGTAATTTCCTTCCTCTGATTTAACTGATTTAATTTCCAATGAGTGGTGGTTTGCTTCAGGTTCTACACTGCTATGTTGAACTTCTGTGAGTGTCTTAAAGGCTGTTTTTATTCTACCTTAACTTTTATCATTTGCTTTAGAATTTTGCTGGATATTATTGAATTTAATCTGAAGGGGAGTGGTCAAGACTGGAGCCAGGCTCTTCTCAGTGTTGCCAAGCAATAAAACAAGAGGCGATGGGCAGAAATTGATGCATAAGGAGTTCCATCTGAACACGAGGAGGAATTTCTTTATTGTGCAGGTGACCATGCACTGGAACAGATTGTCCAGAGGGGCTGTGGCATCTCCTTCATTGGAGATATTCAAGAACTGTCTGGATGCAATCCTGTCCCATGTGCTCTAGGATGACCCTGTTTGGGTGGGGAGGTTGGACCAGATGACCTACTGTGGTCCCTTCCAACCTGACCCATTCTGTAATTTTCATCTTCAAGGACACCTTATAATCTTGTGATACTGCCCACCATGGGCTAAGATGTTGATGTATCTGTAAATTTTGCAGAGAACAGTGTGATAACTGCTGATTCCTAAATGAAGACACCCATAAAGTTTTCACTTTTTTTCCCTTTACAGGAAGATGCATATTTTTCTTAGTCTGTCACGTCATCATGCAGGACATATATTTACCATTCCTTTACACAACTGACTAAGCATAGGTGCTTCTTTCCCCACCAGAAGTCTCTTTTACTTCTTTCTACCCTCTCCTTCATATGTTTTTGTTAAATGAATTCACATGCTGATCTGCGATGTGCTGTCAGTGTTGGGTGTAATGCCTGCCTATAATTACTAAGATACATATATGTGTATATATATATGTATATAATATACATATATAATATGCTGATTAATTACTGAAGAATGCACAAAATCAGCAAGCTTTGATCACATTAAAATTGCATCTTCCAACAGCTTGAAGTAGTGCACATTACCCCTTTGAAGTGGAAGATGCAGCATTGGATTAATATCTCTGTGACAAAAGAAGTCATAAGAAAAAAAAATCCAGGAGGATTTTCCATTATTATCTGTCTTAAAAGTGCTTTTTCCATTATTATCTGTTTTAAAGACTTGATCAGATCTCAGATAGTACAGATAGGTGTAGCTCTACAGAATTATATGAGATATCTGCAATTGTTGATACCGAGACTTGGTCTTTGGAACATTTGGAATATTTGGAATTGCAGTCGAACATTTCTCCTTCTTTTTAACAAGGGTAGAACTTGAAAGAGGCTTTCTGTGGGTAGCAGTGCTGTTTCAAAATTAAAGTGGAAAGAGGAAAAAGGCATTGTTTCCTGAAGAGAATTAAGTATCCATATTTTCCTGCTTATGTTGTGTCTCCTAGATGAGAACTGGTCCTTGGATGATAACTTGCTCAACCTTTGATACAGTTAAGAATCAGAGGAAAGGCAATAATATGTGTGTAGGTGACATACAGAAGATCATAGGTACTTTTGGGAGTGGAGGCCTGGAGTGAAATCAGGGGGCCAGGTGGTTTCCACAGGGGCCAGAGGGGTGTTGCAAACTCTGCAGGCAAGACCTCTCCTTAATCACTTTCTGATCTTTTTCAGGCAAAGACATCTGTATGTGATTTAGCCTTTATCTTTCCATTGCCTTGGCAAGAGGGCTACACAAAGGCCTCCTAGTTCTAGAGCTTATAAACAAGTGTTTTCTGTTTCAAGGTGTTACTTTGGGGTCTAGTGACCAAATCACTCTTCACTGCTTGATATGAACTTGGGTCTCAATACTCTTCTGATTTTCAACCTCTTGGTTTCCTACTTACCCACAGAGAGCAACAAATAGAACATCTGTACCATTGCATCCCTGTCAGGTTTTACATTCTGAGGGCCAAATCTATTTTAAAAATAGTTTAGTTCCACAAGTGGAATTTTCAACAGCTCTGAAATTCCTCTTCTCACATCTTTGGTGCCTAAAACCCATAAAATCGCAGAATAAAAAGTCTATTTTTTCCCCCTATGTATATTCCCTAGGACTGTCCTATTTTCACTGCACTGAGTGTTCCTATCTCATATTAATGCCTGAGGAGGACAGAAGTCCTAGGACTGGCAATCCAGCAGGCATTTCAAAATGTACTTAAATACACACTGACAGGAATTATCAGAAGGGAAAAGGGAGAGAGAAAAATTACCTAACCAAACCTCTGATTAAAGCACTTACCTTTCAAGGGCTGTGTAATCTTGTTTGTTGGAGCTGTTCCGTTACATAGGTGAAACTCCCCCATTTGTTCCAGTATTTATTTTTTCTTTTTTGCTTTTTTTTTTTTGGGTGGTTTTTTTTGTTTGTTTGTTTTTTGTTTTGTTTTTAAATGCTGAGTAAAGACTTCTTGCAGTAATTGCACCTTGAGACTGAAGACAGCTAAGCCTGTGTCAGTAACTAGGAAACTCCTGATTTTAAAGAGATTATGAAGAAATGATCTGAAGAGGATTAGATGCTAGGGAAAATGCTAAATGAGAAAAAGATGTTTTATCTTGAGGCCTAACTGTCAGGAAGGGGATTCACATATGATGATGAAAGAGGGCAGTGAGGACCTCTTCAAGGGAAAATAAATCCCTAGTTATGGCATGGTGAACTTCAGCTGGTGCCTGCATATCCTTGAGGAGAGAGGTCTGTCAAGATTTTTAAACTGTCATTGATTGTAAAGGGTCTTTTTGGGGAGTCATCTTTTTGATTCTCTGGTCTTCAGTTACAGAAGAAGATAAAAGGAATATTAAGAAAAACTGTATTTCATCACCTTTTCAAAGAATAAAAATTATTCAAGCAAAATGTGCTAAAGAAACATTACTGCTAAATATAAATGATCCTCCAGGATAGAATCTGATTAAGTGTTGGTTACACATACACTGCATAAATTCATATTAATTAGAATTTATCACTTTTATTACATTCTGTTGTGTGCATCTAAGCAACCACACTCTTTGCTGTCATCTCCCAGTTAAATCTGTTTTTATGTAGTCAAATGGGGCTTGTCTATCTGGGTCTTGAATAAGGACATATTCATTTTCATTAGGCATGTTCATCACTGTTGCTCTTTGCCCTCATTTATAAAATATCCTTTCAGATATTTTATTCAAAATAAATTTTGCAAAGCATGTATTAAATCTTTGATTAATGCAAAAGACTTTTAGTGCAGCCTGGCAACAGAATATTTGGCAGAGATGCAGAAAATGGTTTCTTTAAGGAAATTATTTATAAATGTTGTTTAGTACTCTTTCCTTATTTAACAAAATCAAAGTAAATATTTAAATGTTTGGACAAAAATGTTGTGCTGTGAAATTCTTTTCCTTATGCATCTACTTTGCCATATTTGAAGTAGGAAAATAGAAAAGTGTGGCTGATGTTATAAACCTCTAGTTAAGATAAACAAGTACTACATGCTAGGGTAGTACTGGTTGATTTCACTTGGAGGATGGCATTTTGAAATTCAGCTGTCAGAAAAGTCAAAAATGGTAGTTGGTAAAGTTGTACTGGTAGCTGAGGATGTCTGGATTGTTTTTAGCAAATGCCCTGAAGTGCTTATGCTAAATGCATCAGCTCAGTCCCTCAGCTCATAGGGATGCTGGAACAGGAGAATGCCTCAAAAGCTATGGGGTTTGTTCTGCAGGTTGGGATCCAGTGTTGAATTAATTCAGGTTCTTTAATACCTTATAGACCAGGGTTTAACTTTACAGTTCCCTATTTCAGTTGATGTCATTTTTTATCCTGTGTGTCCACTGAGTTCTTCAGATAACAGAAGTGTGTATCTTTTAACACAATAACTCCAGATTTAACATAAAGCCCAATTCCCATAATAGAAAGTATAGTATTATCAAAGACAAGTACGAATCAGTATTATGGGTTAATATTTTCCATGGTATAAATTAAATTGTGCATTAATCTTTGTATTGTGAATAAGTAATTTCTGGGGTAAAGGAAAATACATATATTTATCCTGTTTGTTGAAGTTTATGTCCTGGATTCACATATCTTTTTTTTCTTTTTCTTCTATTCTTCTGTGATCTTTTCAAAAACAAGTCCTCTCTTTGTAACAGGGCAGAATGACCCTTTTTCTAGATGCATGTCCAGTCAAAATCTCTGTTTCTGCTTCATACACTAATGAAACTGAAAAAAGTGGTGGGTTCCTTAGGTGGGTAGAGATATGTTAAAATTCTCAGTAACAGAAATTTAAGATCTGGTGGGTTTGTGTAGCACCTCATAGAAGGCAATGGGATTACAGAGCCTACAGTGGGAGGCAGAAGAAAAATTGACTTAGGTTCTATTTATGGATTTGTCTTTCTTCTTATGTCTGTTTCTGTCTAGTAAGGCAAAAAATTTATATGGAGTTACTAAAGTAATGGAAGAATTAGAAGAAAGAACCATATAGAGAAATTCTAAAAGTTCATATTGTTGGGTGAAATTTTCTTAAATAATCAAAATTAAAATAACTGTACTGTGTAGATATTAAAACCTAGTCAAATGAAAGTTAATGCAAGCACTTTTGTTACTGCCAGCACAAATTGTTCTCCCCTAGGAAATCCCATTGCTTACCATTTTCATATGAATGCTGTACAATGTTAAACTTATCAGCGTCTTGGATTTCAAACAAAATTCAACAGCTACTTATTGTAGCAATCAACACGTTCTCAGCATTAATTAGCACTGTGATTTTTGGTGCTGCTGACATTGCCCAAAGTCATCAGTAGAACACAATAGCTGGAGGTTTTTTAATTGCTTTCTGTACTTCGTGAGCATTGCCAAGATTGTTTTGGCGATTTCATGTCTGTGGAATAGAGAAGGAAAATCTGGTGTGTTTGCATGGATTCAGGGGAGGAGTGCCATTAAATGCAGGCCTTATTGAGTGGCCCAAGTGGAGGTTTCTTGTGTGATCCCTTGTGAGTGATGTCGCTTAGCAAGCTTTCTAACGTCCAAATACCAGTATCTTCTAGTATGGCATCTCGATATCAGCTACTTGAAGTACTTTTGGCACTTGACATTATTTGGATGCAAAAAGAGATTTCCGTAGGTATTTTGAGGAGGAAAGAGATTGTGTGACCATTCCTTGCAGTGTGTATTATATAAAGTGAGTTTGAGGGTATTAATTGGAAAGGGTTTCTGATGTAGTGAGACAAACATTTTTAAGATTGATGACATCCGCTAATCCAATGAGAAATTTCTTAATCAGAGACCTTATTACTTTCTACCTCCTGTATTATGCAAAATGAAATGTTTTTATTAGTGAACAATAGTATAACTCTCCTTATGTGTGCTGGGGAATAGCTATTTTACCACCGAGCCATTAGAGAAATAGAGAATAGAACAGAGAGAGATTGTTTTATAATGACTTGTGTTTGTACAATGCCTAGCACAATTGAATTATCTTCATTTGCCGGTGTTCCTTTGTTCCACAGCTTTATGCAAAACAACATAATTAAGACTTGTTAAAGATGCTGTTTACAAAGATCTGCAGATAATTTATTAACATTCTAAAGGAGCATCCAAATAATGTCAAGTGCCAAAAGTACTTCAAGTAGCTGATATCGAGATGCCATACTAGAAGATACTGGAGGAGAGAATTGTCTTCATAAGAAAATAGCATTATAAAAAACCTTGGAAAGCTGGTTCTCTGTGTGATAGTTCCAAAATGCATTGTTGGGAGAAGAGGAATGTTTGCAAAAGTTACTTAGTGTTTCCGCATTCACAGATGTAGCAGTCATCCTTTCTTGCAAGTAGCAAAACTCTTGTTTTGAATTTTATATGCATGTGCTTGATTATTCTAAAAGATCACTTGTGTTGTGTAAAATTTTGCTTATTTTGCAGTGTTCTACTGGTGGTTTAATCAAATATACATTGTGAGGAATTTTTTGCTTGATTTAATTTTCCTGTGATTTTTCGATCAAAATAATTCCTGGATTAGAGGAAGAGGGTGGAGCAAGAAGGGAAAAAAACATTAAGGTGCTCATAAGACTGCTACATCTTGCAACAGGGAACATAAACCTTATTTGCAAAAGTTGCATTATAAGCTAGTAAAGAGGCTGGATCTTGAATCCAGTCTCAGCTCTGCACATGGTTTGCAGTGGTGATACTGGGAATCTGCTTGTCTGCAAAGTGCCATTTGCATGAATATAGTTTTCTTTAGGTCTGTGCAAAAACAAAAGAGAAAAAATTTTCAGTCTTGAGGTTTTTGATGCAAGGTAGCAGTGTACCTTGTACGTTTTTTGTACCCAAGGTAGCAGTGCTTTAGCACATTTGTAGTACACAGCATATGCAAGCAAAAACTGATGTAGTGGAGAAGACTAGGACACTTGAGAGAAAGGAAGAAAGAAGTTAACATGAATGGAGAATTCAAACACGAAATGCATGGGGTAAGCAACGAGCAGTTTTTTTTTTTTCCTGTTGAAATCAAATATTTAAAATAGATTGTGAGATTGAAAAACTCAGGGGGCTGAGTGAAGGGGCAAATTCCTGGATGAACAGATATGGACTTTAAACTAAACTTTAAACTAAAATGACTTTTCTAATAAATCAGTCTGGAAGCTACTTTCATGCCATATATAGCTCTATGTGCATGCTTGAATATGTGATATGTATGTGATAGTCTAAAGGCACTATTGAACAATGCTGTGTGGGTCCAATGGGACTAAAAAAAAGAAAAATAGATTACCTAAGTAATCTTCTTCTTCCTGAACAGTGGCACATCTTGAATTAGTGGTCATATCTAATAAGTATATTTTTTCTATACCACTAATTCCATTTTAGAAATTCCACCTTCATGACTGCTGAGCTTGCTATTTTAAATATTTTTTGAGAGGTACACTTTGAAGGCGGTCATTGAAATGGCTTTTTTTTTTTTTTTGCTTGTTTGTTTGTGTAATCCTAAATGAAGTTCACAGTCAGGATTCCTTTTTAGATGGCAGCATTGGAAAGACTGACTTGTTCCTGTAAGATATGCTAGGTGCCATGCAGGAGATAATGAAAGGAAGAGGAGGAAGAGTGATAAAGTGACAGAGCATGCAGGGAAGATTTGTAGTCTTTAACTTGACATGGATGAATGCCTCATGGCTCTCCATACTTTGACTTGATATATGCATGTCAACACCTTGGGAGTAGTTTGAGTACCTGAACCATAAAGCCAGAAAATTCAGGTTATTTTCTGTGCTGTACTTCACATCTTTGTAGGGAGCTGCAGGAGAATGTTACTGTCTGTACTGAGTTCTCTGAAACTTCAAAAAGTGCATTTTGTGACAGATTTGTATAGGTGATTTATATATTTACTAGTTACAATCACTTTATTTTCTTCCCTTCTGTGTTAAATATACTTTAAAAGGAGGAAATATACTTTATGGAGGAAATCCAGATGATGAGTACATGTACTGACTATAACTGAGTCTTGGTTCTTTTGTCACAGTACAGATTTGAGCTATTCTACCAGATTTACTGCCAATTACATGTGATGGAAGTAACTTTAAAATTGTGTGTTTGTTGTATAACTATAGTACAACTTGTTTTTTGAGATAGCATTACTTTTTGCCTTTTTCTTACCCTAACTCTGCAAGAAATTAATTTTATTGCTCTGAGGATGTGATATAGTGAATGCCTTCTCTTGAAATCACAGAATTTTCTAAATAGCATGATTCATAGTTTCTTCTGGACAGTATACTGCTTAGTTTCTCTCTTAACAGGAGAGTAATAGGGTCTTTAAGGGTCAGGGTCCACAGAATCCAAAATTGGGTAGTAAAGATTTTACTTTTTGGATGCAGAACTAGGTTTTAAAAATAGATGTATTTTGCTGAACCCTCGCATATATATTGATGATTAGAAATGGAGTGACAATTCAGTGAACTAAAAATTACTGCAGAAAAAAGCCTCTTTAAATAACAATCTGTTGCTTACATAATGTCTTCATCACTCTCATTTAAGAAATAGATTTTCTCATATTGATAAGAGTAGTGTGTTGAGACTAGAAAGAGACAAACCAGTGAAACTGTGTCTCAGAGGAAATGACATTGTTACTGTTCACATATAGATGCTATTATTTGGTGTAAGCAATTTTAAGGAAGATGGTAGATAATTTGCTTACAAAGTAACTTATGTATCTCTTACAAAGGTTTTGTATGTGCCTTGTGAACTTGCAGGTTTAGTTAATTAAAAACACTCTTTAGTATGTAAGCCCATGTCTTTCTAAGTATGTTGTTTCTCGGATAGTATAACACACTGCTATCCAGAAAGTTGTTTATTATTATTTATTATTATTTATTATTAATTATTCTATGTATGGAATATGTATCTATGGAATAGATACATATTCTATGTATCTATTATATACATCTGTATATAATCTCATGAGAGTGATAAGTAGCACAACTAGAAGCAGGTGTTTATTAACAAACCTGGGTTTAAGGAGAAGTTGAGATGAAGAAAACGTGCAATTTAATTAATGAGAAAATGTTAAAAGGAAGAGTAAAGAACAAGTTTTCAGTCTTGTCATGCCTATATTAGTTGCTAATGACATTCCGTGTTGCAATTTCACTTCCCTTTAGGACAGACATTCATCACATTTTATGCAAATGTTACCAGAGAGAGTTATTTTGGAAAGGCAAGACAAAATATATTAAGAAGCCATAAAAAAGATGCCCTGCTTTCTGTATAATGAATCAGATAATACAATGCCTTTTTGTTAACTGATTTTTTTCATTGAGAGTATGTAAAAAATAAACAAGCTATCATTAGCTAAGGCTTATTAAATCTTCAGAATGTTATTAAAATAGTTTAATCTAGTCAGGCGTACGTGAAAAAAAAAAAAACAACAAACCAATGAAACAACCCCAAATATACAAATTGGAGTGTAGACCATAAAAGATACGTCAAAAAAAAAAAATCTTTTGTGTTCTATCACTTGACCTGTGTCAGGAGCTGAGGCACAGAGTTCACATATTTTGCTGCAATTGGTTATAAAGGGGGAGTCCACTTGAAGTAGAAGCACTGCTTTTGGTTTTGAATTTTTAAAGTAAAGATGAAGAAGAAGGCTCCCTGTAGATAGAAAATCATTAAGAAAGCCAAAGACTTTTTGGAGAATATGTTCTGTTCAGGGTGATTGTCTGTTCCCCACTTTGTATGTCTCAGAGCACACTGGAGCTTCTAATGAAAAAGTAATGCAGTTCATTAATGTGGAAAAACTTCTGAAAGTAGCTACAGTCTCACAGCATTCTGGGAATTAGTTTGAACATAATTGGTTGGATGTCAATATTAAAAGGCACTCTAATGAAAAAGAAAATGCTCAAGCTATGATAGTTTGCTGCTTCTGATGAAAAATTTAATGAGGCTGAATAATTAACCCCTTCTCTCTTCTTCTTCTCAAAATGCCATGTCTTTCCCAATTTCTGCTTCACATTTATTCTAAATATTTTAAACAGTAGAGTTTCTATTGCTGTAATAGAAAGACTACACTATTGTCTGTATGTCACACTATAGCTAGTTTGCTTTTTTTTTTTAAATCCTTTTTACCTTCATGGCTAGATTACTCAAGTAGAGTATTTGTCAGTTGTCATGCCCCTGAGCTATGACTTAGCTGAACTGTGCTTCGTGAGGTCTAATCTTTCCTGATAAATCCACTGACTAGTGTTGGGCTGAGCAGCACAGGATCTGCCTTTTATATAATGGTTGGTCTAATTGGTTTAATGTGACTTCCAACCTCAGGCTGAGAATTACTTGCTTCTGAAATGTGATCGTTGCCCAAATATGTAGCTTTCCCCTCACTGAGTTGGTTCCTAATCACTTTATTTAATAAAGTTATGAAGCACATGGAAGTTTTTTCTTGAAGAACCTATTAATAAAAAAAAGCAATATAACAACCAAGGAGAATAAAACAAACAGAGAAGACACACAAACAGGAAAGACAAAAAACTACCATGTGGACATTTTTCTCTGATATCTGAGTTTGGTATGATATACATTGTTTTCTTAGGTATATTGAACTCTATGTGAAGTACAGATAGATGAGAAATGAAACACATAGACTAGTTCTTTAAAACACAGTAGGTTTTTGTATAACACAGAGGTTTTATTAATTTTTCAGATCTATCATCTATGATTATTGTTTTTCCTTTTATCTTTGCTATATGTGATAGCTTTTAGGTCCTCATCCCCATTTCTCATGCAGATTGTATTAGCTCTTCCATACCCTACCCTTCTTTTGTTTCAGTGGGCTAATGGATGCTGTATGAGAGCTTTGTTGCTGTGACCTGGGTCTGTTCCAGCTGCCTATTCAACAGCTGCTCATTATTCTGGAGAAGAAATGTATATTTACTGCCACAGGCCTCTACCTGCATCAAGAAATTGTGGTTCATCCTTTTTGTCACGTTGTGTTAATGCATTGCCAAAGAGAAAGACGAACCATGAAGATGGTCTTATTTATCTCATGCTGTCAACATCAAAAAATTTTTATCAAAGATGAATTGAAATTTGAAGACGAAGCTTGAACCAGTTGGGTGCTTTTGTTAATGATATTCTAGATCTGTGTATGTTACAAGCCCTGAATATCAGGCACATCATGATGGCAATGCAAAACTGGATTTTAATA
The DNA here is from genome assembly GCA_013399835.1 of Leptocoma aspasia. Classification (NCBI taxonomy): domain Eukaryota; kingdom Metazoa; phylum Chordata; class Aves; order Passeriformes; family Nectariniidae; genus Leptocoma; species Leptocoma aspasia. The sequence goes on from VXAX01001640.1 coordinate 1,665,077, forward strand.
TTCAGCTATTCTCTGTAGAGACATTTGGTGCTTCAGAAAGCTGCTGTTCTCTAGAGCCTGCGGCCTCAAAGATAACCTGGAATGCCAGATAAGGAAATTGATAAAGCTGTCAGTGGTTCGCTGTGCTCTACTTCCCAGGCTATGAGCCACCTTGTCACATGTAATACTCATGATATCATCCAGTATATGACATTGAGAGATCACAACTTTTTCCTCACTTCCTAAGAAAGTGAGAAACTTTTAGTGTAGGCTTAATAAACAAAATATGACACATATCTATACCATCTCTTAACAGGAATTTTTGCTTTTTATCTAATTCAACTTAATTCAACAACTGTATGAATTTTTCATCACAGTCAAGAGAGAGGTAAATTTGAATCTTTCTAGGAGGAAGTTTAATTCAGCTAACTCTTGTAATAACAGTATGCATCTCTTTGATTTTTGCATTGGGAAGATAAAATTTCTTGGTCCAACCTAATATGCATTTACCTCCTGTGAATTTAATGTCATGTCTCAAGATAACAATGCAAGTGCTCATCATTTTTATTGGATAGTAAAGCAGGAAATAGTCTCCATGAGACAGTCCTAGATGGGTTTTTTTGCATTATATTTTTAAAATAAAAATTAATCTTCTTTAATATGTATTTTGTAGTATCACTTTCTTCATGTAGCTCAATACCCTGAGACTTCCTTTGTTACATCCATTACATTTTAATATAGATCACAATGATGGGGCTTTCCCCCATCATGGAGGCATGCTTAAACTTTCTTCTGTCTTGTTGAAATTACACCTAACTTTTCAGAAGCTTGTGTACTTGTATTTTTTTTTCAATTTTATTTAAAGGAATATGTCTTAGTTGCTGTTGCTGACACAATATCCACTCAAACAAAATGCCCAGTGCCAATTTTCTTGTGTTTAAACAATAATTTTAAAATCTACTTTAAAAAAAAAAAAAAGCTATGAGGTGAGTCTTGATCTTATTTCCTTTTCAGAAGATTCTTGGCTATTAGGTAAATTAGCCTGTATGCCTTAGTTAAGGAATAATACCTAATCCTTGAATCAGGAGAAGTTGGAAGCAGAAGATGAAATTGAGTTATGTGACACTTTGTTTCCTTTTGGTTTGGAATAATTTTTAGAAAAGGTTACTCCCTTATCCTTCAGAAATATGGGTGCCTGTTAGAATCTATTCTGAGCATAATGCCAATGTAGCTTTATCAAGCAGACCTAGTAAGAAAACAAATATGAGTTTTATATTAACATAAGTTATTCTAGCAGACTTTAATTTTTCAGTTGTAATGATGGACATTTTTTAGGTGAGGGGGAAGTTTAAAGTAGATTTTTGATAATTCTTATAGTTACTGTACATTTGTAGTTAATGGTTCAAGATCTTACTTGGTTCTTCTGATTTATGTGCACAGCCCATTTCTGTCTCCTTTTTGCTTCTACCAAGAAAAATATTCTATGGAATTGAAGTAATGAAAAATGCTACTTGCTCATGTAGTTCTTACCACCTCTGAGGTGCTTTGGTTTTGTAGGAAAAAAAAAATCTAATTTCAATGCAGTGTAGGTAAAAAGGAATTTACTCCTTGCGATAACAAAGAAGTCTCAGTGAATTAAATTTTTCCAGTATAATACCTATCATTTTGAAATTTGGTATGAGTACTCTTGGCTTAGCTGTTGGCAACAATTTTATGTCTAAATAAGCCTTTCACAGCTATTCTGTTTTCAAAGCAGAGAATGCTATGTGTGTTTAAAAATAACTGGTTTCAAGAAGAGTTTCAAAATGAGAACAAATTGTTTAAAAACCTTCATAATGGAAAAGCTTTCAAATTGAAATTCATGATAGCCATTTATGAGTCAGGCAGTTCAGTATGATTCCAAGCTTCTGCTTTTATCTGCCTTGACAATAATGCATCAATCTGCACTGCTGGTAAAGGTACAGAAATTGATCCCAGCAGCACAGAAGCAACGCCCATTTTGATTTTAAAGGTCACGCTTGTGCAATGCCTTTTGATGAATTAGTAATTAAGTAATTATTTTTTGATAATTTTGGTTAGACTTTGTTTTTGTGAAGTATTAAGATGATTTTACTTTTCCGATTCAGTATCCTTACATAGCTTTTCAGTACAATTTGGAAAGGTAAACAATCTTTCAACTGTGGGGATGTAACAAATGTATAAGCCTTCTTCTAGCACTAAGACTGCCTGCAGTTTCAATGCCATCCAACTATTCACACTTGCTAACAAGATAATTTTGTGGTTTGCTTACAAATAGGAAATTGGATAAGGCATTTTGAAATGCAGTATTTATGCTCTGCCTAGTGTAATTAAGAGTTTCTTTGCATATTATTAGGCTATTTTATTATTACTCATGCTTGTAAGAACCTATTTCACAAGTATAATCTGGTGCTTCTGTGTTTTTAGAATATTCCTAAATACTTTGTGGTGATTCTAAGTAGCCTCTTGGAAATGACTCTATCATTGTCGTGATGCCACAGAATTACTTAGTTTTCATTGTGGAAAGATCTGTGCTGTCTATTTCTCAGTGTCAGGATTTCTGACGTCCTGACAGATTATTGTAACTCAGCAGATGGTCTTAGACTTGATCTTTAATCAGTAAACTCAGACTGAAAGTTTGGAATTTATCTGCTTCATTCTTAGCTATGGACTAATAGTGGGGCAGATGGATTCACCCTGTTCAGTGGAGTTGTCATAACGAATGCTTTTTGGAACAGTAAATGTTGCTGTGAAATGCAGCTAGTGCTGCTGACATTTTGGATTGTTGTACTTGACTTTTGATGTCTTTAAAAATCCTCATTTATGAAAAAGACAATTTTATTCCACTTTTTACAAAAGCCCTTTACAGTTTTCAAAGGGAGGTCAATTAATTAACCTTGTTTAAGAAAAGATGAGCACCTGAGCACAAATAAGGAAACAGATATCTGTATTATGCAATAAATGTATTAAATAAGGAAATTCTTTTATGTGGGTTTTCAACTTAATTACATATTATGTAATTTTTTTATTACTTGTGTTAAACTTTTTCTGAACATTTGAAACAAACTGTCTAAAAGTATATTTTTGAAAAGTTTACATTGTCACAAAAGTGTATTTAAAGAATTATTTGCTTATATATGCCAAGTTCTTAACTGCAAAAGAGATTTGTGGGGTTTTGCGTGTTTTTTTATTTTTTGGGAAACACATATGTTAAAGCTGTCAATACAATGGTTGGTTATAAGTAAAACTCACAGCACTATTAATACTACTTTCTCAGCATGTTGTTTTCATACAACGTGTTCTCTTTGTGTCAGAGTATTCTGCCATTAGTTCAGTGGATTTGGTGACAGGTTGTTATAACTGCATTTCAGAATATAGAGATAAAATCATGGTCTCTATAAATACATATCTCTGTCAACCAGAACTAGCTTCTTCTCTCAAAGTGTAGAGAAAATTTTCTTCCTGACAGTTTTTTAAAAGTTTGGATTTTGTTCTTTGTTAGAAAGAAAGTTTCTAGGTAACAGGAAGAAAATAAACGTTTTCCTGATTAAACCTGTATTTTTAGGTGTGTTTCCTTTTTGATACCTTCATGCCTTCAAGTATGAGCCTTAATTTCATCATCATAAATTTTGATTCCTGAACTAATCTATCTTTCTTCAAAGCTCTTGATGCTATCCCTGCTTGACAGCGCAACCTGAAATGATACTTTCTATATTTATTCCTGGTGTTTAGAAATAATACTGTGTTACATTATGAAAAATAATTAAGTGATCCTTAAATGAAAAATACAAAGCTTACGTGAGACTTTCTTTTTTGTTGTTTCGGGCAACCTTCCCTCAGTAAGGAATTATTAATGGTAAATCATTTTGGTAATTATTTGTGATGGATTGGACTAATTATTAGTAATGGTTGCATTTCAACTCCCTCTTTCTTCCCCCTAAGTATAGTATCCTGGATATTCAGTGTTTAGAACTGCATAGGAAAGCACGCCATATGGTATTGCTTGTCTTCCCTGATTGAATGTAACAGCTGTAGCACCAGCTGTTACTTTGCAGATTCCTGAGTAGACTGTATAGATTTCATCTGCAGGAGCTCAGGCATTCACTTTCATATTTGTTTTCAGGATGGATTGCCTGAAAATTAGATTGAGATTTGTTTGAAAAGATGAAAGACATCCAAGTATGAATATTGTTTAAAAGTAAGGGTATTTTCAGTTAGCAGTTTGAAACTTTATGTGCAAAATGAAAGCATGGGACTGTCTGGCATTTTTGTAATGCATAAACTTTGCTGGTGGTTTTTTTTTTTTTTTTTTTTGCAAAGCTACGCAAGTAGAAGTAGTCAATTGTATCTCTTTAAAAAGTTAACCAAAAAACCTCTGTATGGAGTCAGGCTACATGTATTACATTTCCTTGTAATATGAATGCATACAATGCATAAATGCTACATTGCATAAAATTTTCATGCTTGAATGCTTTACATTTATTAGGACTTCAGAGTTACTGAAGTATTTTAATTTTATTAAAATAATGAAATAATGCTTTTCTCAACAGTGTAAAGACTTGGTTGCAGTGAAAGCTAAGAGGCTTCTATTGATGTTTAGAAATTTGTTAGTAACTGGATCAAAACAGCAAAACAGTTTTCTGTGTCGGAGGTTGGACTGAATTCGTATTTATTTATTTAAAGTTTCCAGTAAGTATTTCTTCTGTTGCATTTTGCTGGTGAAAAAGTCCCAGCAGAGCTAAGCAGGGACTCTGGAATACTGGAAAGAGCAGGGTATTTCCAGAGTGAGTGTTAGAACACCCCAAAAAACTTGAGAGGCAAAGATTCAAGGAAGGAGTTAGTACTCTCAAGTAGTAGCAGATCGGATGATATTTGTAGTCCTATGGGAAAGACTATACTGTATATTATTAGCTTATTAGTGTCTGTTCCATCTTCTTTTGCCCCAAACTGGTGGATGAGAACCTTTGTTCCCTTCAGGTGTTTATTTTGTGCCTTTTGTATCACTGCCTTACGTGTGAGTTTTCTGACTGCTCTCTGTCCCCCACAGAGTGGGTGTGTTGTTTCAAACATTCACAGTCATTCTAGCTGGATGGGTTATTGATGAAATTGCTGTTCAGATCTGATGACAATTTAATACAGTGCATGATAACTGAACAGAGTGACCTTTGCTGCAATTGATGTTGGCCTTTCTCCCCGTTAAGTGACCGCCTAATTTATCTAACTTAGAGGAAGTACTGTGATTGCTGCATAAACTGTCTTGGACAAAGATATCTACCATTCATCCTGAAAAGGTTGAGTGGACACTAGTAGTCAGATAAGGTCAAAGACCCTGATTTAAGACTGTTTAATTTTAGTGCTCTTTTTCGGAGGTAAAAGTACGTGATGTAGCAAAGTCCAGTCCAGTGTAGGTGAGTCTGGTGGAGGCAAACCAGTAGCATAGAAGGCTTTAAAAAGTGTCACCCAGGCTGTCAGTTTATAGGTGTTAGAACAAAATACAAGTTTCAGACTTAGACTTGCCCTCAGTTTTCACAGAAGACATCTAATTTATTAGTTATATCATAAAGTTTGTGTACACGTAGTTAATATTTCATAGAACGAGACACAAATACTTACCTTTAGTGAAGTCTGGTAGATATTGATCCGTTAAAATGTGGTATTTTGGTTAATTTATACAGGGTATTTTTCTGCAGAGTTTCTGCTGTTTCAGAACTTGCCTCATTCGAATGGCATTAACTACCACTTCTATGCTGAAGCTCAAAACTGTCAAAGAGAAATGAAGAACAATTAACTTGCATGCTTTTCTTCAACGTATATTGTTCTAATCCACAAAGATTATTTTCTGTTTGATTATTCTGAATTTTGGAGTGTTTTAGCAGGAGAAGATTAGCACAGTGATGTTATCTCCTGCTTTCTCTGTTAACCTGATCACATTAGTCCATTGTGATGTGTGCATACAGAGTGCACAGGAATTTCCTGCCTATTTAGAATATTGTATAGTATGTTGGGACTTCTTGGCCATGTATGATAATGCCCTCTCACCGCCTCTTTTTTAAATTTAATTTTTATATTTCAACCTGAAGCGTTTGGAGATACTTTTTCTTTGTTAGATTTAATTCTGTTTTAAGTCTTAACCACGGCTGTTGTGAATCCTGGGGGTTAGCAGAGTGACACCAACATTTAAGTAGATGCAAACATTGTTTCAGAATCATCTAAGTGGCCAAGTCTATTCTAACATGAATGTATGTGCAACTCTTCACTCTAGGCACCCAGTTTTCTAATATCTTTAGAAGTTAGTCTGTTCGAACAGTAACTATAGATACCAAATTACTTCAAATCATTGAGGTTGTATAATAAACTTATTTTTTTGTATATAGTTAGGTAAATTTCCCTGTGTGTTTCCATAGCAGTGGTGCATTAATGCAGAGAAGGGCTATACTTACAGAGCTGTGAGATTGAGGTTTCCTTGGGATTGTCCTAAATTGACCTGTATGAAGTACCCTAGAGTAGAAACGGAGCCACTTCCATTCCTCATCCTTATCTTGGTCACTGATGAGACATACGTAAACACAGGGCACTTTAGTCTGTTTTCCCGTGTTTTATTTTACCTTCACTCATTCCATAGGACTGTAGACACACGTGCATGCGTGTGAACAAGCTTATTTACCCAGGGCACAGTGTGACTTGATTGAAGTTTCATTACAAGCTTGTTAACTGCTAGGTTAAAGAGAGTGTGTAGATTGTCTGGGAGTTAATTAGTTCCCATCAGCAAAATTATTAGCACAGTAGGTCAGAGTTACTCCTGCCAAGTGAAAGCTTCAATAATCAGTACAGTATCTGGGTCAGAGACCAATCTGATCATAAAAAGGCTTGGGCCTGGAGGGTGCAGAGCCAGTGGTACTGCCAAGCTCGTGATGTGGAGTTGCTCCTCTATCCCTGACAGCATCACATGCTGAACATTAGCAGCAGCATTTTTTTTTTTTAATGTTTTTGCTGACACTCTGGAATATCAGTCACTGTCAGTAATAATGTTCAAGCATGAGGCAGCAGCTTGCATGATGAATCACCACCATAGGGGATGTGTGAATTGGGATGTTTTTTCTTTGAAAATATGGCTCTAATAAGGATCCCATCACAGAAAGTAGGAGTTAACAGTCAAAATATTAGAAGTTGCTCTTCAATGAGCTAATCTGTCTGAATTTGCTCACAGGTTTTTGCTCATATTTAATTCAAATGGAAATAATCCATTATTTTACACATCTATACCTCTCTGTTCTGAACCTGTACAGGGCGTCTTTAATGCTGAAGCGTGTTTGGTGAAGAAAGATGACAAGGCTGAGGAACAACCCTACTGATGTGTCTTTAAAATGTCTGTTTATGCAGTTTACCTAAGAGTAATAGGACAGGAGGGAAATGAGAATGGGGACAGTTGGTATCTTAGAAGTGGATCCAAAGCTTTCCCATTTTGTAAAGGGCAGCTGTAGTATTGCTCCATCTGCAAAGAACTACTTCTGCCAGTAATTCCCCCAGAACTGTGGGAAGAATATCCAGCTCAGCACCAAAGCAGAACCACTGTCATACATAATATATAGTTTCCATCAAAATTGTTTTCTTTCTGAGAATTACACGTATACTCACAGGAGAGCATTTGGGCATCTTCTGTAATAAACTGAAACGTAAAGGTATGGTTTTGTTTCCAGGAGGGAAAAAAATATGTGAACCAAGTTGCATGCCAGAAAATATTGTTGATGATAGTTTTGTGGAAAGCAAAAACATATGGTAAGTGCAAATGGATAGTTCAAGAAAATACTTCCCTGTTGAAAATACACTATTTTTTTTTTTACTTTGGTTCTTCCTATTCATTAGAAAAAATTATCAATATTTTTCCCAATGTTTAAAATAATACTATGAAAATATTTATGCAAATATGCTTCCTATGAACCTGTCTATCTTCCTTCTGCTTATTACTGTAGACTAGAAATTTCAAGATGTTCTAACATCCAAACTTTTACTGCTGCCAGTGGAGATGTCCCAATGCCTGTATATCAGTGCTACATCACTGTTTTTGTCTGAAACTGGAGAATTTTTTTACATTAACTATTACTTCAGAAGAATAATATTTATGTATATTTTGATTTATTACTCTGTTCTTTGTTTTATGTCACTTTGAATACAACTACGTACAGTTCAGATTTTAGTTTGTTTTTCATCATTTTATTAAAAAGTAGGTGAATAAGACAAATCAATTGGCACGGTTTTCCAGGGCAGTGTCAATAGAAGTTTCTTTTTGATCTATTAATAACAGAGCAAGGTGGCAATTTGAAACCGTTTCACATATTAGGAGTTCGTAAAAGATAAAGTAGAACATATTTTGAAAACTCATAAGCCCTGTTGTAATTAACCATAGATCCACATCCAAACATTTGAGGTTGGTTTATAATAAATTAAACTTCATAGGTGATGAGTCCACATAAGACAATGTTTAAACAGAAAAGTATGCTGTTACCTGTTCAATTTCATACACATTTTTTGCTTTGTTATAAATACATGTTCTTCAGAAAAAACTTTTCTTTGTCCTTTTCTCTGCACCAGCCAGCAGTCTTTGCTGTACTTTGTGTTTTCTGTTTGCATTCATAAGTGGTATTTTTTTATAAGGCTTAAAAAGTCACATTAAAAATAATGATTTGGTTCTCTTTGAATTGGTCTTGCAATCTGAAGCCAAATGTTCCAATGACAGTGCTATATTCGCATGTTTTCTTCTCATCTTCACATCTTTATGGCTTTTAAGAAAAGGAGAAAGAAACAAATATCTTTAGATATTCACACATCATTTTACCCAGTTACCTAAATCTCTTAAATTTTATATTTTCTGATGGTTTTGTAGTCCCAGTGTATAATTATAACACTCAAGGGATTTTTTTCTTCCCCATTTATCACAAATTTGCCACAGTCTTGCAGCAGTATTAGCAACATTTAGTGTAACATTAGCAGCATGTAAATTAGAATGGTTTTACTTGAGATTGTATTTCCTTAATTGCTGTACAGATGTTCTCCTTGACTGGTCTGGAGTATATTAATGCACTATTTAGGGACTTCCCCTTTTAGTCCTAATGTCTTATGCTTATGTGGCCCCATTCTCTTTGAGCTGGCATGATCTGCTCTCTGACACAGCCTTGTGCTGCCCTGCTGCTTGACCTTGCTTTTCTTTGTCACCCTTGTCACAGTGCTGAAGGTGCACTCTGCAGCTTTCACCTTCAAGGTTCCTGTGCTGCTGGTGTGTCTTTCCACTCTTTAAAGCTTTGTTAGTTTGTTAGGGAGCAGCTTAGGCTTGAATGGGAAATGGGTATCATTCCTTTGTTATATGTTGGGTTTTTTCACCTCTTAGTGCTATGGCTAGGAATGAAGCCAAGGTCTCTTAAAGGGCAAAGTTTTGTACAATGTGTCAAAAGGCTTCTGGAATTATTTTTAGTAAGTGTATCTTCTTAGCTTCTTAAAATGTCTTCTTCACATTCATCTAATTGCTTATTGTATGAATAAAATAGTGTAGTAAATAAGAAATGTCTGAGTATTAGTGATACAGAATAGAGCTATAGGACTCCTAACATACCAGTCAGCATCCAGCCCTTGTAAAAGCACAAATATTTGGAACTGCTCTTTTACTTACAGGCAGGCTTTACCAGGAGTTTGGTAATAGATTATTCTAATAATGAGTGGTACTGCAGGAAATGGCATATGCTGTAAAATTAATGCCTGCATTGGTATAGTAATAAGTTTTAGTAAGAAATAATAATTTCTATGTATTATTTTAAATATTCGTTGCAAATATTGCCCTGATGTTGTTTTAAACTTGTCTATCCCTTACACTGCTCCTCAAGTAACAATATTTAGTAAGCTTTAATTTTTTTTGTCATGTTGGAGTTAAATAGGCCAAAGAATTTAAAATATATAGTAAGTGAACCCTTAGACCAAAAAAAAAAAAAAACCAACAAAAAAACCCCACAACTCCATTGGGGGCCATTTGTTTGCATGCTGGATCTCAAACCATTATTTAGGGACATTTATATTTTCAGGAGAAAGTGTTAGAAAGAGAAGCCCTTGAATGGAATAGCCAAATTGGTTTGCCATGCCCTATGGTTCTCTTATTTCCTTTACATTTATCTTTCCTTCCTCAAACCAGTGCTTCTTGTAGCATATGTTTCTTCTGTTGTCATCCATTTCCGTAAGTTTGGACCTAACTGCATTAAATAATCAAATGCAAAATTTAAATCTGGAAGAACTTCAGAGACTAGAATATTTCCTAAAAAATGTGTAAATGGGAATATCCAGGAGGGAAACCTACAAACTACTGTCCCCACTGAGGGTAATCAGGTAAATGGCTCTTTCACATACTGGCCACACTTCAACATTCTCTTTCAGTTGTATATCGGTTCTTCTGCATTTTTCACTCAAAACCAATCAAACTTCTATATCAGTCTTTTAATTCCATCCTACAGCTGGAAGAAAAGATTTACCTAAATTCACAGTTTATATCTAATATTTTTTTATATTTCTTCCTAGTGTATGACCTGATACAAAATTAACCCAGTGTTTTAATTCCTGACCCTCAATCTGTGATGCTGAAAACAGCAATTCAGAGAGGAGTCTTGCTCTGCTTGCCCTGTGCCCACACTGATGAGTAGTGCCAGCTCTTGAGTGAGCATGGCACCATGAACTCCAGTTCATCAGTGTCATTTGGGCTAAGAAATTCTTAATTCAAAAGAAATTCTTTCAGTGGCTGTGGGGCCTGTGCTGGCTGCATTGGGCAGAGCATCCCTCTTTCCCCCTCCCTGAGCTGTTATATAATTGTCTGCTAGATTTTCAGGCTCTGTTAAGAATCTGGTGCAAACCAAGCTTTTAAATAGTTATAGTGGGCACTCAGCAACGTGTGAACAGAGTGGGAGAGCCCTGTCAGGGCATATTGTGTGCTTTGACATGACTGGTAAATTGCTGCTGCTCTGGAAGAAAGGCTTCCTCCATGCTTGAGTTGTTATCCCCAAGTCCAGTGCCAGCTTACAGAAGTCATAGGTTTTGGTGACACATGGCAAGTAACTGCTACGAGCCTTCTGGCAGCAGTGGCATGACATCTTCCTCTGCCCCATCTTAACAAAATCTAAACTCTGCTTAGGGGACCACAAATAGTGAAGGGGACCGATGACAGTAGTGGCAAGTGATATACTTTGTTAGACATTTGGGATATTTGAACAAGTTTTGTCTTCCTTTCTGATTTTAAGATTCAATTCATTGACTATAAACAGCAGGTTTTGGCATCCTACGTTTCTACAAATATATGGCAATGTACAGAATGTGAGAAAAATGCTGTCAAAAACTGGTCATGCTAGTGAAACGAGAGAGAAAGAGATATGAGAAGACATTTTACTTTAAATCCTGAGTAACATATAAAATACTTCTTAATAATGAATATATTATTTAATGCAATGGTTTTGGCTTCAAAATTTGTTATCCATTTAATTAAAGACTTTTATTCACAGGATGATCTTAATCAGATATCCAGATACTTGAATGTAACATGAAGCAAGATTTTTAATATATGCAGATCTAGGAGACAGGAAATGTGGGAGTGCAATGAGAGACAATCAGAAGTGGGACAAAAGAAAGCATTTGATTGCTGAAAGATAAATGCTAGATACAAAGAAAACAGGAATTTGGAGATACAAAAAGAAGAGCAAAGAATGAGAAGGGTTAAAAAAATCTAATGAAAAATTTACTGTTCAGTCTACTGACCCCTCAGGCTGCTAGAGTTGCTTTGCTCTGATAGGTACAGAAAAAGGGATAAATTCTCAGTCCTGATGTGTTTGGGGTTTTGATGTAGATACAGGGATGAGGCAAATTCTTTTAAGCTCTCTTCATGGAGGTACTGACTTGAATTAGGTGACTCTTGGATAGAAATTATACTCATAAGTTGTACCTTACTCTACTGTAGTATGGATAAATTAATTTTCTTCATGTTGTCATGAAATATAGGAATAGCACTGTTGGCATGTCATAACATCTATAGCATTCTGTGGTACAACTACAAAGGTAATGCTAAAGAGGACCCTGAAACTACTATCCTGATTACAACTTGTGCCCTGTAATTGGAGGCCAGTAACTAGCAGTGTACCACAGGGATAATGCTGGGTCCAGTCTTACTCATTTATGATCTGAACGATGGGTCAGAGTGCACTCTCACCGACTTTGTTGATTACACCTAACATGGAAGAGTGACCGGGATGCCAGAGGGTCACACTGTCATCCAGAGGACCTCAACAGGCTGGACAAATGTGCTGCCAGGAACCTCCTGAAGTTCAGCAAGGACAAGTGGAAAGTCTGCATCTGAGGAGAAACAAGCCCAGGGACCAATATTGGCTGGGGCTATCCAGCTGCAATGCAGTTCAACAGAAAAGGAGCTGGGGGTTCTGGCGGTGCCAAACTGAACACGAGCCAGCAGCGTGCCCTGTGACAAAGGAGGTCAGTAGTGCCCTGAGATGCATTAGGAAGAGTGCTGCCAGCACGTCGAAGAGGGGGATCCTTCCTCTTTACTCAGCACCAGTGAGGTGTCTCCTGGAGTGCTGTGTCCAGTTCTGGTCACAAAGATGATTGAGGGTCTGGAGCATCTCCTCTGTGAGAACCTTCCTTAATGCCTGCATATATTTTTTTGCTACACACTGCATATCTGTGTTTCTTGCAAAAAATGTATCAGTAGGAAAATTTTTAAAAAGTGTATTTGCTGTTTGTTAATTTGTGCTTTGGTTTCTGATACTTTTCAATGAAAAACAAAATGCTTGTTGAATGGGATTTTGCACAGCTCCAAAGGATTGCCATGGAAAGAATTAATACAGTTATTGAAGTGTAACCCTTTCCCTGTTTTCAAGGAGTTTCTCTTGGTTTTTTTCAATGTTGAAATTCAGAGAATAACAAAAGTGACTGTATCTGCAATAGCTCTTATTTTGTAATTTAGAAAGACGCTTTTTCAAAATGGTGTAAGAATGCTCAAAAATCTATTTACTATAGCTGAGAAAATATAATTAGGAAAACATTGTTATTGTCAACCACAAAATCCTCCTTAAGTCAATTAACTGCTGATTTTAAACTGATTTTAAAGAAGACAAACATAGTTTATGTATCCTCTGTAGATAAGTGCTGTGTAACTTTACATATTGGTGTGTGTGCATTTATGTATAAAAAAGATAAAACTGCAAGTTGCATTTGTACTCCAGTGCAGAGGTTAAGGTTTTGCTGTTAGATTTTATTTCTAATTTGCTGTAACCAGCTTTATTCCAAATAAAGCTCATCATCACCAACTTCAAGAATCCCAAGTGCTATTTTAGCACTATGACAAATCTCTCCAACTGCAAACTAAACGGAGGTAAGCACATTCCCCATTTATAGGTAGCACAACAGGACTACATTTAGATCAGAGTCTTAGCAATATGTTAGTAAAGTAAAAAGGTAACTTCACCATTAAAAGCAGACAAAATAAATGCAAATAAGGAGTATAAATATTTGAAGTATGATGTGACCTCAGATGTGTAGAGTGCATTGGAAATATGGCAAATCTATGCTCAGGTCCCTGCCTTACCTGCCTTACCCACTGTAGTCTTGTGAGTTGAAAACAAAGGATTCATCCTCACTACAAGCTGTGGCTGATCTAAGTGAGTTTCATGTATCTAGTGAAATGTTTTCCTCTGGATCTGAGAACTTTCCTGATGCACGTTACAAAAATATGTGTGTGCATATATACGTATGCATAGAAGTAACATATTAAGAATTAGTTATATACCATCAATATAACATACTATATAACACATTACTATTTTTATATATTACCAACACAATAACTATATCCTATAGATAACATAGTATTATAATACTATATAAAATTTTTAATATGAAAATTCCTAATATGTTAGCCATCTTATGTATAACACATATATACATACATGGCCACACGTGGCAACATTTGATACATTTTGGTTTCCTGACCAGTGCATTTGTTTCTTCTTGTAAGCCATCAGCTGTCAGTGTTATAATTCTTCTGTATAGTTATAAATCTTTCTCATTTGTTTGTTTGAGATAGAACTAATTAAATTGCAAGCTTAGTGGTTTGAAAGATCTGTTACATTTAGTGAGGTATTCAATCAAATTTTTCGTTCCAATGAGATGTATGCAAGTGTCAATTCTGTCTTCCACTTTGTTGTTCCTTCAATATCCTTCTGTACTGTGGCAACACATCTTTTATCCTGCTTGTCTGAAGTTTGGCTTGTATCAGCCATCACTCTTGTATTGTGCTGAACAGATAGGATTCCCTATTATTGTCAAACCCTCCTCTACAATACTTCTTAACAGGGGCTGTCTTTATCAGACTACAGTGAAAGCTCAGCTGGCGTGGCTTTTTTGCTTCACAAAGCTCAGTATTTTAATTTCTAGCTCATTAAAAACATATTGTGATGGCAATCCTGACATTTGTAATGTATTCTGTTTTAGTATCTGAGCATGCAGTTCTAGGGAGCAAAGTCAAAGCACTGTAGAAAATTGAATAGAAGGAACATTTAGTTCAGCCTTGGAAAGACTACTTAGTTTTAAACTTGTGTTAGTAGAGCTTTCATGATATTCATAGGCAGTCTGATACTATCTGTCAACTGTCAACTGTCTTTCTTTTACATGACTCTTTAATCTTATAATGTTTTAACTTTCTAATGTCTAAGCTAAGTTTCTGACAAGCAAATGAAATTAATTATTTGAGCTATTTCCCATGGCAAATTTTTTTCATTTTCTCCATGAAGCAAACTTTTTCCTCTGTGAAGTGTGTTTTGCCATAATTATGCCTTTTTTAAAACCAAAGATAGTATCTTTTTTCAGTCCTTACAGTAGGTTTTATTTGGTATTGCCCTTGTTATCCTTGTTCTCTTGATTCTGTGCAATAACTCTGGTAGGAAGAAGTCCTAAATAAGCTTGACTTGCATGATGTAATTTGATTTATGTTTCTAATGGTAGCTGATGAAATAACTCTGTACAGAAATCAAAGACATAATTCTGAGACATTTCAGAACAAAATAATTAATTTGGTTTGATATTCTGAATGTAGGCATAAAAATGAGCAAAGCCTTTTTGTCAGAACTGAGAGTCTTGTGGGTAATGCTGTGTAACAGCCCAAAATGATCATCTGTTACTGCAGACAGCTGACTCCAACAAAGCACAACAGAGGGGAAAATAAAACTAGAGTTGGGAGTGAGACCAGTACATGCTATGGATGATGTTGCTGGCAAGCGGAGTGGAGTGACATAAACAGGAACTAGAAGCCATTCTCCTTGCTTGCTTCTAGAAAA
Organism: Leptocoma aspasia; assembly: GCA_013399835.1. Taxonomy (NCBI): domain Eukaryota; kingdom Metazoa; phylum Chordata; class Aves; order Passeriformes; family Nectariniidae; genus Leptocoma; species Leptocoma aspasia. The sequence continues at coordinate 1,680,436 of VXAX01001640.1, forward strand.
TATGACATTTTAATATCATGTCTTTGACTTTGTCATCCACCTTCTGTGGGAATGCCCCATAATCCTAACAGGAAAATAAAGTCTATCGCTGGAGCAAATTACATGGAGCAAATTACAGCTAGATGAGCTAGATGGAGCTAGATGGAGCTTCTGTACACTGGTCACCATTTGCAGAGAACAAAAAAAATATGTCAGGGAGACTTTTGCAAATTTGACTGGTATTGAGTGAAAAACTGGCGAGATTTATGAAAAATATTTTAAAGAGGAATAGGATGACATATGTGTTATGCTTTGAAGGATTGATTACTTCCACTTCATTAGAAAAATAGGCAACAATGTATTACTTGTTAATTCAGCATTGTATTTTAATGCTGTAACATTTAATCTTTCAATTGCTTTATACTCTTAGCATTATGATTGATTACTGTTACATCCATCAGCACCATAAAAATATTGGTCAACTTTCACAGCAATTATCCAACCAGAACTAGAAAATAAATACAGCTACCCTAGTGTTTTAAGTAACAGCACATGTGATAATTTCTAGCAGTAATATGAATTATAAAATTCCATAATTCTGTATAAATCATAAAATAAAATACATGAAGTATTGTTTACTGGTATGTGTTGGAGATTTGACTGAGGAAGAATGATCAGTCATATTAGAAAGTTGTATTCTCAGAAGAATATGTTTCTGGCAGTACGTCTTATTGTGAACCTGAGTGAACAGGATCGTGCTGCCATTTTATGCAGTCTTTAAGTAAGAAGAAATTGCTAATTTTTTTCAGCAGCTGACAATGGAAGGAGAAATGCCACCTTGAATGAATAATTTCCTTTCTGCAGCCTGACCTCCTCCTTCTTAAATGTGAAGGTGATAAATCACTGAGTAAAACAACAGCAGGGATCCTTACTAATAACAATATTCAGCACTCTTTGCAATCACTCCAAATGCAAATGACAGTGTAGAAGTGTAGATTTTTTTAAAATCTGAAATTTGCTTTTCCCGCTAGCTAGGAAATTTGCCTAGATTGAAGGGAACCTTCAGGTGTTAGATCTTTTGGTTTGGCTTTGGGAGTGGTGTGGGTTTTGGCTACAGGCATGTTGTCTACGCTTCTGGATGGACAGAGGAGGAAAAGGGAACATGAGGCAGTAATTCTGTGATGAGAATTAATTGAGATTGAACTTTTAGTTAATGATCTGGCCCTTCTATTTCTTAGACAAAGTAAAAGAAAATGTTTAGTTTTTGGTTTGTGCAAGGTTTGTTTTTTTCTTAAAAGCCTTAGTTTTTGTTGGCACTGATTTTTTATTTTTCTGAAAAACGCCCACATCTGCAATGAGAAGTCCAAGCAAAGACTGTAAAATGGGCAGAAGATGCCTAAATAGGATAAATTTAGCTTTTCTGAAAAATTTATAAGCAATTTTGGTGTTACCTATGTCTTCTGTAAACCTTTCCTAACCTTTTAATTTGAGGATGGTAGCTTGAGAGACCTTTGTTTCTTAAGAGGAATACCAGTTAACCAGGCCTGGTACTTCAGGATGCCCAAGGTACATTTGCATTAGTGTTTTAATTTGGGACAGGAATGTGGGTTTTGCATGGAGTTATGCATTGGTCTCCATTTGCTGTTGTTCCCTTCATGCTGGAAATCACTGGGAGCGTATTAGATTCCTTTGGGTGAAACTAAGCTGAACTGTGCTCTTTGGGACTGCAGTTGATTTGTCTCCTACTCCTAAATGGAATTTGGGCCATGGAACAAAACTGGAGCTCGTCCTTGAACACATGGATTTCTGTGCTACATTGGCACTGCTTGCCTGGGAACCTCAGTTCCACCCTGTATAAAAGTAGCATGTACAGGACTGGAATGAGGAATTCTGTGATCACAGTAGACTTCTTCAGTTTCTGAGAGGTTTCTTGTAACTTTTTGTAAATTTTTGGGTGCCTATTATGTAGAATACATAAAACATCTACTTGTGCTTACTGGGGAACATGTTACTTCCTTCTCCAGTTGGTCTGGGCTGGTTTCAGTGTGTGACTGTTCATCTGTGACTGCAAAAGAATGCCACCACAGTTTATAGACAGGATCATTTTCTTTCTTTCCGAAGTGGAACTCAAATGTGGTTAGCAAACACAAGAAAAGGTATTTCTATTACAGATCTGATTTTAGCTGCCTCTTTGGAATGGGAAAGAACTAGCTTTTCTAATGAAACAATTCACTCACTAGAAACATGTCCTTTTAATTGACTTCAAATGGTACATAAATCAAGGACAGCTCTGGGAAAGAAGTTTTATTGGCTGAAAACTTTACTAGAAATTACTAAGCGGTTCTGAGTTGCCGGTTAGAGCAACTGTCATTTCTGTAGTATCAGATAATGATGTAAACACTAGCACAGCTATTCTCCATGCACAAACAAAGGCAGTATTTAGTTTGTATTAAATTCATTGTAGAAAAAACAAAAAACTTGCAGGTACAGAATGTTGTTACTCACCTAAGTACGCTTAGGTAAATTAGAAAGAATGGGTGACACACTGAATGGTCCTCAAGTTTCTAAAGATGCGTGTGAGTTGAAACTGCAGTTCAGTGTGTCAAGCAGACTTTGCTTAATGTCATGGCAAATACAGTGCAGTATGAACAGTATGAGCCCCAGCATCAATCCCTGGGGTTCTGTTCTTCATAGTGAGCACCAGCTACAACTTGAGCTACTGTTTGCCAGACTTTGAGCCCAGCAGTCCAAACAGTTTTCAAACCATCTAGAAGTCTGTCCATTTCTCATCTTGTTAATGAGGATCCTGCAGGAGTCAACATAAGTCTTCTTGAAATCAAGTTATATTGCACTGTTTTCTCCTCATGCACAGGAATGATCTTCCCTTGGTAAATCTACTTTGAACTTTCGTGATACTGTCTTATTATTCTTACTGTTGTTGTGAGTAATTTCTCAGAAAAATGTGCTTCATGACCTTGGATGTGACTCTGCTGGGCTGGCCAGGCCTCTGGGTCCCTGGATCTGGTCCCTGGATCTGCCCAGATGTTATCACTTCTCCCATTATCCCCCTCCAGTTTTCTTTAATCATAGACATGGCCTTGAAGGCACAGCAGCCTGTTTTCAGCACCCACACCTAAACAATCTCTAATTCCATGGGTTTTCATATGTCCAGTTTCTTTAAGCAGTTTATAGCTTGTTACTCTCCAGTTTGGGCTGTCACACTTCCCAAACCTTGCTGTTATGGTCTGTGAAGAGCAAGACAATGAAGTTTTGTTGAACTGTGTCAGTCATTGCCATACCATCCTTCACTAACCAGCCCACATCCAACCCACCCAGTTCTTTGATCTTGCTTTTGCTGCTGAGAGTGTGTTTAAATGAGTGCATTTCAAAGATGTGGCATACACAGCCTATACGTGTTGGGCTGTACTTCGTATAGAGCGCGTCTTGTTTTGGAAATTTGTGAATGTTTTTTAGTATGTTCAGCCAATTCTACAATATATAGCATCTATGGCCAGAACTCAGCACTTAACTGAACTTGAATTTTAGGGTAATATTTCACTTGATTAGTAGGTCAATATTTCTCTTGTATATCTCCCTTAAAAGGTATATTAATATTTTTATGCTTTATTCCTTCTCTTATCATTCCAATAATATTTTGAATGTCATGCAGGTCTCATATTGTCTCTCTACAAAAGGAAAAGCTTCCTAGGTAAACATTCACTTTTACTGTAGACAGTAATATATTAAGTTCATTTAATTTGAGTGACAGTTGCATAATTCTGTTTTCTTGACAAGTCCATGAAAATGGATGAGCCAGGTTTATATTCAAGAAAAGAATGAAGTTCCTCAGATTTTGAGTAATGATAGTTAAAATCCTTTATTGTTACAATCTATATAACAATGAATTCAAAGGTTTTCTATTCATTTGTAAATCAGAATAATAAACCCATTTATAAAGTTCCATTTCATTTTATCATTGTAATTATTTCAGCGTATGAAACTGGAATAGTAAAAATCTAGCTTTCAGGAGGTTATTAGTGATTTAGCAATGCCTGCACTTGAGTTATATTGCTCCTACGCAAAAAGCTTGCAATAGAATCCAAACAGAATGATTTGTATTAACCTTTCTCCTAATAAATATGTAAACACGCCTGAGCTGATTGAATCTGGAAATTAAAATGCCTAAATATGTTATGATACATATAGGGAGACTGAAGATTGTGTCCTCCAATATAAAATGAGAAAAGGTAGCTGATTAAGTCTGAAGGTGAACCCAAGATTTAAATCACAACTATTTAAGTATTCTGTTCAATTTGTTTGCTATTTCACTTACAATACAGAAGAACTGGCTTCTGTAAAAAATTGTAGGAGTTGGCTGTTTAAGAAGGTTTATATTCAGATGGGTAGTTTCCTATCAAATCTGCCTTTCTGTGTCTCAAAAATCTCCAAGCACAGACCAGGCTGCTGTAACATGCCTGCTGGTGTAAGAGGAACACACATGTTTTGCTGCTTATTCATCCAGACAGTCACGTAGTCCATTTTTTATTTCCAATGCTGCAAAAGCAATATTGGAAAGAGGCACAGCTCTCTGCCCACCAGCAGCCAGGCACCTGTACTACTTGTGGTGAAGCCCAGCAGTTCTTTGCTTTAGGGAAGGCTTCACACAGGGATTTTGATTTGGTTCATGTAGATTTATGGTATCTGGGCATGGATCACATGCTTGTGTTGGTATTATTCAGTAGTTCTGTAAAGTAAACTCCTCATGACTGTTGGAAAGAGTAAACTTTATTCTGGCCAACTCTGTGTATGCACTCCCTTACAGACTTTCTGTCACACTAATTGCTAGAGAACTGTCATGTCTGTATTGGTGATTTTTGAGTTAACATTGCAAGAGGAAAAAATGCTTTCAGAAGTTAAGGAGTCATTTAAGCATCTCGTGTGCTACATGAATAAATATTCTGACTGGTGTGATGCTGCCTGATCCTAAGAGAGAAAGGAGTCAGCCTTTTCAGGCTCATATTTCCTAGGCTGGTGTCTTTCAGACTGAACTGTGTTTACTTTTGAAAGGGAAATAGAATCCAGTATTTATAGAAAAATCTGGATTTGCTAAAACAGTAAGTTTCTCTATGCTTACAAGAGGGGAATGCAGTGAATTAAAGGTGATGAACCCAGTTAAACTATGCATATTTAAATAGTATTAGGATCAATTTCAGTAATCCCTTGGAGTATTAAGAACTCTCTTCTTTTGAACCTAAAATTTTATTTATAACCAGCACTGGGACAATTCTATGAAGTCTATTTTCTAAATATCATCCTAGTCAATGCCAATTTAGGACAATTTGGAGCCAAAGGATGGAAAGGGGAATCATTAACACACATACACAGAAATCAATCTATGGTATCTGTTTGCCAGATGACCTCAGGCCAAAATAGATTGAAGATCAAAAGTAGTCAAAAGGGAAATTCTGTGTCATTATGAAATGCTTCAACTTGTCTTCTATTATGTGAGTAATGAACCTTTACTTTTAGATTAGCATGTTTACAGTTGCAGCTCGATGTCTAAGTCACAATTATACATGGTTTTGATAAGCAGAAATGGTTTAGACTGAGAAGCAACTGTGAAATTTTTACTGTGAGTGTAAATATTATTTTAGTTCCAAGTACAGAGAAACAGAAACAAGTTTTCAAAACTGGATAGTTAATCTTGATCAAAAGCCAGCAGTAAAATAGGAATAGCTCCAGCTTTCAGCCATCTGATAGAAATTATTCTCTGGAATATTTGCACTTGAAATGTAAATTTTAATTTTGTCCAGTTCATCTAGCCTATGAAAGAATTTCAAAAATATGTGTAAGGGTGTAATTTACAGGCAAGTTATCAGTGAAGCTGACAATGAATGATTTTTAATCAGACATTTACAGGAGCTATAGCTCAAGCTTTGTAGTTAACCATCGACTTTGCATTATTGAAAATGATAAAATTAATTTATGATAAGTGTTCTTTTTCCCATGGTGACTGTTTCTAGTAGTGACGATTATTCATTTGCTTTGTGTCAGTGTTCTTTCATTTTGCTTGATGTCCTAGAATTTTAAAATGTGGTAAACTGCTAGTGATGGTGAGATGAAAAGCAAGTTCTTATCTAGTCTTATGATCTAATAATGCCCAAATATTTTAATATTTTTTATTGCTTTCTGTAACTACATTGCCCAATTCTAATAATAGAATATGGAGATGAGAGGTTTTTTTGACTTTCTTAGGTAAGTAGAAACCATATCTTTTGGACATTTTAGTTAATACTTTATAAGATGGATATTTCTATAGGGTAAGGCTGTTTTGGTATAGTAGTTACTATTATATATATGTGTGTGTGTATGTACAGTTATCATTTTTCTCCCCTACTGTCCATTCCAAAGGTTAAAAAAAAAAAGCTTTCAATTATTTTCAAGTAATAAAATAATTGTTCCATCATATACAACAACTTCTTGCCCCCAGTTTCAAACCCCGAAATACCAACATATCATATCACCAATTTGTTTTTTTTGGTTCTCCTTATCCAACCAAAAATAGACAAACAGCAATTTGAGATTTAAATTCAGCAAATATGCAGGTCACATGCTGATGGTGTGTATCAACTCCAAGAAAGTCACTTCTAATGGGCTGAGTTTAAGTAGCAGAGTATCTGGCCCATTACCTTGCCCTGGAGAAAATGGTCATGAGGGGTCAGAATTAGATATCCTAATGTGGGTGCACACCATTGAAAAGCCATGTTTTTAACATGTTAAGTGAGCATCTGATAGGAACTCCAGCTGTAGATAATATGTTGTCCCCTTGTGGCACGTATTGTCTCAGAGAGGATTTTTGCTTTCTGGCTATATGGACATAATGTAGAACAGTGTTAATAGTAAGATTTCCTTTTGAAAAATCATAAATACTGTGGAGACTATTCTTAAATACCTCTTTTTTTTTTTTTTGATATCTGTATATATAGTTAATTCTATCCACATTTAACACTGTTTGGTCATTTTAGAATTGCCTTTAAAACACACAAACTTGACCTATAGTTTTCTCTGTTGTGCTGACCATTTTGTTTGAAAAGCACCCAAACGACTGTTGTTATGTCCATCACAACAAAAAAAATTTGAAAGAGGTATCTAAAACAGAAGAGTAAAACCATTTTATCTGCAGATCTTGGATATATTTTTAGCATATTGACATAAGCTTCCTTTGCTGCTCTTTAAACAAGTGCATTGCACTAAAAAGAGTGAAAGTGTAAAAATGTGAATTGCTCTTTACTGTGGAAAATAATAAAAAGATGAAGACAATTTCTTCTTTGCAAGGTTGCACTGTCACAGAGCAAGTAATCATATATTGACTGGCATAATTTTTTCTACCCTGCAATACATTGCTTCAGAGCAGAAATGTAAAGTCATTGACTTCTGCCAGAGATGCTCAAAAGTCTCTCCATAAGCTTCAAGTAAATGGGTGAAATAAGAAGCAAAATACTTTTCAAGAGAGAAAGAAAATGTAACAATTTTGCTCCAAATTTGAAAGTCATCTTGCTATAATACCAGCATTTTGTTTTGACATACAGCTGCTTATAACTCCTGGTGATTTGTGACACCTCTGTCATAAAAGGATGTAATGAAACTTGGGGGTTTTATTGCAGTTCATACAACAAACAAGTCTACACCTGCTCAGGATTCCTGTAGTTTTGCTTCAGAGTACTATTGCCAGATTCTGGCATTGTGGGATACTTTTGTGTAACAGCATGGTACATTCCATTTTGATATGTATGTACATTAAACTAAAATATAGCAAAGTCATTTGGCAATATTCTTATTTCGAAGTGTGGGGTTTTTAATAATTGTCCAACATCATATTCAGCAGTGGTCATACTAAAGATACTGTAATGTAAAACAAAAGTAAAATATCACTAACAAAATAAATACTTCGCTAACTTTATTAAACAGGCAGGAAGATAGCTTTGTTTTCTTTAAGCTTTTCTAAATTTAGTTGCACAAACTTCTAGATCAAGTGATATTGATAATAACTTGGGCATTTTTCAGAGTTTTGTAAACTTTTGGATAAGAATACATTTGCGCAGAGACTTGGGTTTGATTAATCCCGCCTCTACTGAAATGGATTACATTACCCTCTAATGGCTTAGAAGTGAGTGCAGGATTTACTGATATCCAAAGTTCAGGCTACCATTTGCCTATTTCCTTCAGGGACACACTCCATTTTTGTTTGTTTAGTTGCCTGTGCATGGCTGTTTGGAAAAACAAGTCCGTACCTAAATATCATGTGCACAGGGAGGCAAATATGGCATGAGAAGCTAAAATGTGTTGGGAGGATTAAGGGAATCTGCAATTTAGATCTGGATGTTGCATTGAGATTTGTGAAAACAGAGCTGGGAAAAACCCTGAGAAGGAAGAGGCTGGCTCAAGTAGATCTGCCAGAATGATGAGAGTGGAGAGGCTGTGTGATGTGCAGGGCCAGGGTCTGCATGTATAACCAAGATTCTGGATAGGTCAGGACCATATGCATAGTTTTAATAAATGAATTAACATATTTAATTGATTTTCTTTTTTACTCCCTCACGTTGAATTAAGGCTGAAGTGCACAGGTGCATATGTTGTCTGTACTTATTAATTATTAGTTGATCCCTATTGAAAACAGAACAAAAAAAAAAACCTGCTTCCAAGTGGTTGTTACTGAAGTTATGGCACATACTTTCCATATTTTTAAATCTTTCTGTGAACAAAAGTTTGTTTACAAGATTTTAAAACCATTGGAACAGTATGGATGTGTGTCCTTTACCCCTGAAGAAAAAAGACTTGTGGATTGTCTTATTAGTCTCTCACTGAATGATTACAGCAGTTGCTTGACCTTGAGAGAAATGGGACACTGCTGGCGTTCTCCAGAGGCTGGCGTTATTAGTGCTGGCTGACCTCGGGGAACTGGGTGACCTCCATTTCACCTTCCAATCTCCCAACATCAAAACAAAGCTGTATTTTGCAACACAACATGAATAAAAGACAAAGGATGGTTGTTTTTATATATAGGGGAAGAGTGAAAGAGTCTGCTGTAGCTTTGATTAAAAAACGCAATGCAATATAAATATGTCTTGTAAAAAATGAAAAGGCTGGACTGCTCTTCACACTTTGACACTGATTTCAAACTTAAGGTTTTCACTTAGAGGACAATGGGCATAAACCTCACTGTATATGCTACAGTTAGTGCTGTTTCTAAGGAAGAGGATGGTCCATAGTATCCTGTCTGAATTAGAGAATCATCTTTCCCAATCCATCCATTCTGTGCAGCCACCACATACATGCTGTTAAGCATTCACTTTTTAAAATTGTGTTGCGTTTTTCCATGAAGGGTGCTGCTATTGACTTGAAATGTTAGGCCACTGTTACAAACACTTCAAGAAAAATTATGACTATGTGACTGTTGCTATTTTCAGCTAACTAAAAAAAAATAATTTATGAATTCTTTTCCTAGTTGCTATTGATAATGCTATTGATAATGTTTGGGATACAACCTTAAAGTCTTTCAAGTTGAAAAGAAAGAGCAAACTCTAGCATGTTCTTTTTCTGGTCAGCAACTTGAAAGTCATGCTTGGCTTGCAGCTGGGCTGATTCTATAACTATCCCAAATAAAGAATATAAAAAGTAATCATGGTGCTATTTAACATATCAGTTTTGGCCTCCTTTAACTGTGGCTGTCAGTCTGGCAGGATTCCAAAAGTTATTCAAATATGCATGGATCAGATTCTTGGGAATTGCTGTAGCCTGACAAATGCTTACCAGCTCTTCTAGTGAATAACTTGCAATTGTTGTGAAATTCCATGTATCTGAGAGAGTGCCTCATCACCATATTTTCTCTAAGAAAAGAAATTCAGCCTTTCTCCCTCATTATTTTGTCTGAAGACCAAAATGATTGAAAACTGGACTACAGTGCTAGATTAGACTTTTATGTGAGATGCTTTGAATCAGGCATCTGAGTTTCAGACAAACAACGGGATTAACACATGCCAAATCTGCTGCTATTCAATTTCAGTCTGATTAACATTGCTATTTATCAGCATACTAAACAAACTTAATTTGATCCTACTGGTGGAAAAGCTGATTTACGTGGCTTTTTTTGATCACTTAAGGTAAGTTGGCCTTCCTTTGCAATCCCAGAGAAGGGAAGGCCACAAAAGGTAAGCAATAGGCTTGGAAGGCAAGGGTGGTTAACCCATTTCTGAAGGTGTCTGCCTTTGTGTCCTCTGCTGTACCTCACAGTGATGGCTGAGGCCTGTTACCTCCTTTCTGGTGTGCCCTAGGAATGGTTCTAAACCTCCATTTTAATAGAGCTGCATACATGATATTCACTGAAACAGATTTCGTGCTGTGAAATAAATGATGTGTTGCAGCATAATGTATCACAAATACATTCCTGCTAAGAGATTTACATTTTTGATACCTGCAGTCTGAAAGCTTTGATATTTGTTTACATGGATGTGAAGATGAAGATAGTCTGGTAACTTTAATTGTGTGTGTGTGTGCATATATATATATATATGCTTTATTTATATATGCATATATATTTATATATGCATATATATATGCTTTAATTGTGTGTGTATATATATATATATATGCCTGGTTTTGTTCTCCCTTAAATCACACACACAACTTAAACTGCCTTTTCTTTCAGGGGTCGTTGCTTGTATTGTTTAGAGTTCAGTGAGGTGACAATCTTGTCAGAATATTGAAGCCAGAGGCATTTTCAGATTGGAATGGATTCGACTAATCAAATAACAGTACTGACTTTTTTGACACTGAAAAATTATGATATATTGTACTATAAATTGGACTTTGGCCCAGTACTGACTAACACACCTAATTGACCTTGGGTCATCTAATATTTGTAGGAGTGTGAGAAGAGAAAGAACTCTATATTTGAGAGAGCTCTTTATCAGGGGTTTGGAAGAGTTACTGGCTAGTAGGGTATAGGATGGAAAGAGTTATCTAATATTTGTTGTCCATGAAGTGTATATATTATATATTTTTCCATTAATAATATTGTTTCTTTCTGTTGCTTCTAATATTTTAACCTTCAGCATTTATAATTTTAACCTCTGTCATACGACTTTAACTTTGAATGAATCCAAGTGGCATCATGGTTAAGTCATGAATGAACTATTTCATAACTGAATCTGTGATAAGAAAGTAATAATTAAAATAATTATAGAGGCATGTGTTCTGCATATTCATCCTTGTCTCAGGATCCTTTCATATCTACACATGTATGTGTAGATATGAAAAGTTCTTTTTCATCAAACATTTGGTGGCTTTGTGGTGGCAATGTTGTCTGATCAGGCAGTTTAGAAGTGTTGCATATATGTTGCATATATATGGGATAGAAATAAAGATATAGATGAACAAGCCTCTCTGGCTATCATTTGTTCTTCCTTAGCTACATTTGGTTTTTCCATCTCACCAACCTAAAAATGATAATTTAGGTCAGAAAATTTCATAGAAACAGATGATGTCCTTTGAAGACACAGGAAACACTTCGATGATGTTCAGACAAGAATTTTGTTTACTGTCAACTGGTTCATCTTAGACAAAGTCAGATTCTTATCTCAAAATTTTAGTGAAGTGCAGAGAGTAACAATGAGACTGTATAACCTTTTCCTTAAGATCTACATACGCATGGAATGTGATCCCAAATTATAAGCCACACTTATGCATCTGAATACTAGCAATGTTAAGGCTGGAGTTCTCTGCACTGATAATGAGTATTGAAGTAGCAATTAAACACTGATGTGTGCATCTACATGATTACCATGAACTTTCAATTTAAGCATCTTCTTAATGTTAAGAATAAGAAGTTTGAGCAACGGTAAAAAATAATTTTGGCTTTACACAAAGTAAATGAGAATGTCTGTGCAGCAGAGAGCTGAAAGATGTGTTTCATATCTTGAAGGATGGGAGATACCACAAGAACAGGAAAAGATAGTGGGTGCTGGGTGATTTTGGGACCTAAGAGCCCTTAGGATGATTCCAATGAAAAAGATGGTCCTCAGCCTTCTTTGCTACAGCCAGCTCCTTGTTACTGATCGTTCCAGAAACCAGCTCTAGACCTCATATATTTATACGTCACTTGGATGAGATAATGGCTAGTTCTTTGCTGCCCATGGTGGAATTTGAGATTTTTGGATCTTCTTGAGCATTCAACCAAGGGTATGAAGTCTGAGTTTTTGTTTGTTTTGTGGTGGATTTTGTTTGGTTTTCTAAATTTATTTTCTGATCTTAATTATGTCCTGTACCAGTCTGATTTTCTGAGGGCTTGGACCTTTTCCTTGCATTGGATTTACTGATGGTTCTTTCTGTTAAAGATTTGAAGTAAATGATTTGTAATATGTGTTACATATTGCTTTTGGACTAAAATTTTAATGTGTAGAAAGCCTGGTATAAATTGATAAAAATGTTGTCATGTATCTGTCAGATACTAGCAGTTTATCCATTCAGGTGTCATTTGTGACACAACTGCATTCCAAAGCCTGTTTATCCTGACTTTTCCACAGTGAACTGCAATTGTATAATCTGGAAAATAGGATGAAAGTATCAAAGGTCTGATATTTTAAGAATGAATTGTGAGAGGAGCAAGCACTCAGGTCAGAAGGAGTACAGTAGGCTCTGAGAAGGATCAGACAGATACTTTAACCCACCAAGGGAAGACTGCTTCACCTTTTGACATGGGTGGCTCCAATAGCTATCCAAGGAGAATGACTGGGGATCCTGAGCTCGTTGTGGAGAGTGCTTTAGAGAAATAATGGATCAGAGACAAAGGCAAGTGTTAAGTGTTGACACGTTTCTTTGAATTTCTGTATCTATGTGTTAAGTATTAATTATAGCTGCATATGGGCATATGTGTGTGCTTCAGCTGTTACCTAAACTGGAGAGCTGAATCATAAGACAAGAATACTCCTGGCAGAAATGTGGCTGTGTCTGAACTACTCAGCAGGGTGAAGGGTTGGTACTGGCTACAGCTTCTGAATAAACTGGTCTGTACAGTTCTTTTTCTGTGATGGCATAAAGTCAGTTTTTCCACATGCTAAATGGCTATCCAAGCACAGCCTAACTTAGGTGTCCCAGATGTAACGGTAGTACAAAGCAAGTACATAGTTTATGTGATAGACTTCACCAGCCCTTTAAGTCCATGAGGTGCATTTAGAGACTGGGACACAGCCAGAACCATAATGGAAGCTGAAGATATGAACGAGTGGAAAGCATTTAAGGGTTCATAACCTCAGCACTCTAAAAAAGTGGTACAAACCCATAAAATGAACTCCATAGCCATCATCCATATCAATTAGACTAAATTAGACTGGTTGATAGAGTCTAGAAAAAATATAGAAATTAATACCATTTTATTTCTTACTGATTCTTACTGCCCTGTAACAGCCAAAGTCAATGGCCATGGCATGAACAAGGTCCTAAGGCTCTTACCAGTGAAAATATTAAAGGTTATTTATTTTATAAGACTGGGGGAGGTGGAAGTAAACAAGAATATGTGCCCTAGAAGAAAGCAGAAATAGGTTTTTGTTGCCTATGAAGCAAGCATACTGACTGTAAAAAAAAAAAAAAAAAAGTCAAAGCCTTTTGCCAGGTGCTACAAAAAAAGGCATGTAGGAGAAAAGGTTTCTCTGATCAAAAATCTTACTGGTGAAAAATGAGGGTCCTGTAAAAAGTAAAATAAATGCAAGTTTACCATGCACACTAGAAGGTGAAAGAAGGCCTCAAAGGAATATAAGGCAACTGTAAAATGCAGTCAGAGAGAGAAGGATATTCTCTTACTTCATGGTTTCAAGTTGATTAATCAAGAACTGTATCCTTCCGATTTTTATGGTAATGGCAGGAAAAACTCTGATAACATGATGTAAATCAAAGGGCATGGGTAGCTATGGGTGCATTCTACAAGTGGTGGAAACAAAGTTTCTGTGGCAGATGGCCTCATGTTTCAGAGATCACAGGATCAAGAGGTTTAGATACTGAATCACTGCCTACTTCATTTGGAAAAATCCTCTTCTCTTGAGCAAAATGACAGTGGAAATCTTCATGGGAACCTCACAATATTCATCCCTTTCATTTGCCCTGCAAGTTTCGCTCATTCCAGAATATCCAAATTTGGTCTCAAGTTATTAGTAATGTAACAGTTTTTTGTTCCTTACCTAGTCCTGAAATACATAATGTTGTAATGCTGCAGCCTTTGAAAGCATGCTAACATTATGTATTTGAATCCTTACTATGCGTGTTCACTCTCACAATTCATTTTCTTTTTGATTGTTAAAGCTGGTACAACAAAATTATTTCTGGAATTTCTTTGCTTTTCCCATAGATGCATTTAATTTCAATAAGTCATTTGTAAGTAAAATCAAGAGAGCTACCATCTCTAATATATCAGTAGACATAAAAAGCCTGCAGCTGGAATCAGACTTGATCTGGTTGTTGATACATCTACTGTATTTGGGTCACAGTATGGCCACAATGAAGTCAAATAGTCAAATGATAGTGATAAGAGGAAGACTAATCACTTACCTAAATACAATTGAAAAGATGGCTTATGTACAAGCTATTGGTTTTCTGCCCTTTGAGAAATGCATGTAACTTTTTTTTTTCTTTTTTATCCGAGGCTTAATCTGCTAATGGTCTTCACAGAAGGTGATTACTTTTTAGCTTGGTACAGATTTGATTGGACTTGTGTTGCAAGTGCAGTGAGCATAGCCTTTGGGATAGAGTCAGATTGTCAAATCAAAATGTAACCGTCATCTTCTGGAGTATATTTTTGGATAATAGAAGTCTCTCTAGATTACATACATTCAACACAGCCTTTTGTGCAGACTCAGTACTAGAGCCTGAGTACTGTACAGTACTGAACCATTGTTTAGTATAAAAAAAACCATGAGTGCTGATGTTGAGTTCAGATTTTTCTTTGGTTAGAGAAAATGCATATATGTTTTCTGAACATAAGGCTGACACATGCAGAGCTCGAGAGTGATCACAGCACTACTGTTTATGTGAAAGCTGCACAAACACTGTTATCTGATATATGACTCACTTCTTTGCTCCCAAATTCAGCATTTTTAACTATGATACAAGCATAGTTTTCCACCTTTTTGATAGTGCTTGTAAACCATTGAAGAGCTGCATTTTGATTGTCTCATAAATCAGAATATTTTTCTCAAAGATTTAAATTGGGATCCCAAAAAGCTAGCAGTAAATGCAAGCAACAATATTTAATGAGTACAGAAATGCCAGAAAAGAATGTTATGTGTAAAGAAGCATTTTTGCACATGACTTTTCCTTTATTTAGACTTCTGAGTATGATGATATTGTGATATGACTGACATTGTGTCTGGTTTTGAACTAAATGACTAGGTCACTGTAATATTTTGAAAATTATGGCCTATCTAGTGATTTACATTTTTTTTTCCAATACAAAAGGAGTAACTTGTGAAGCTCTTAAAAACTTATATAGCACATCTATGACATTTTAACATCTAATTAGATATCACATCTGATATTTAGATTGATTTCACCATCAATATTCCGATGTTTGGGGAAAAAAAGAAAAAATAGTTAATAGAATTGCATGCTGCAGCTGCAAAGGAATAATGCTTGAGGTTTTGGCTATTCAAGGAAGGGAAAAATTGAAGTGTAGTAAAGAATTAATATATAAAACCAATTCCTGTATTTTGAATAGTTTCTGAATATATTATATAGCTGGAATTTTGTCTCATGGCTGCCAAATTCAGGATCATGGCTGAAGGAACAAAATATTAGGAATCTGGCTTGAAGGTTCCATGTAGCCACTGAAAATGTGAAATTAAAATGGAGATTAAAATTCTTCTATTTTGTGTGGCAATACAGTTGTATTAATCAGGCTCTTTCTTCATAAAGCAAACCAAGAGAAACCATTCAATATCTAAGACTGGTGCATAAAACATGTACTTGTGAGCATCAAGATGTTCAGCCTGCCTTGCAGGAAGGGCTTAAATGAGGCTGTTTTGCTCAATCAGGAAGTGAAACTTAAAAGAAAATGTGTTTCTTGTTATCCTTGAATACATTTAAAAAGAAAAATATCAGAAAAATTTGTGCAAAAAGAAACAGTTGATAGTGCATTAACAGATAGACTGAAGATGGAAAAATAGATACACACATATATATATGTATATATGTGTATATATATGTATGGTAACAAATAGAAGTGGAGAGGAAGGCTTGGAAACAGGTTTCCAGTTTTCATACCAGTAGTAGCAGTTAGGCTACTACTGCTACTTTTCAGAAAACATCATAAATTTCAGAAATATTTTAGAACTAATGAAAGGCATTTCTTTAACAGAATACAGGAAGTATTTACTTCAAGTAGCAGAGAATTGTATTTGCTGGAATTGCTACATTCCTATTTTAGAAGGTCATTGCCAAAAAAGAGCAAAGGCAGAAAATTGTATCTATATTGCAGTGCTGTCCAAACTGCTCTGTAAAATAAAGTAAGTTCCATTATCTCTCTGGGTTGGATGTACTTACCTGTGTGACTGTAATTGCAAATTACCTAGGAGAGACATGTTCTGTCCTTGGGTCAGTCTTGTTTGTTTGCCTGTTTTTGGTACACTTCACGTTGCAAATGCAATCTGCTGATCCCTAATAGCAGCTGAGCTGTGAGGCCGCTGCACCCCTGTGCGTGGAATGTGTGAGTTGCAGAAATAACCATATCAATTGCAAAATGGAAGAAGCAAAAGAGAGTTAGAATGATACACAAATAAGCTTGTTTTCAGCTCTCTTACCCCCTTGTTACAGATTGAAAAAAGGATTATTTTGGAAGTCAAACAGATCTGCACCTACCTTAACTAGAAGCAACAAATCGTCATTTAAATGTTGGATAAATACCTCAGGTTTAATATTTTGTGAATTTTAAGGGGATTGTCAGGTTCTATAGAGCCTCTCTAGAGAGACTTGCAGCTTCTATAACTGCTTTGAAACACAAATTGTGCTCCCCACTACACCTCTTGTCACTGCTTAGCCAAGTGCTACCCTACCCACTCACATGACAAGAATGCCAGTACATCAGCAACACTTTTTCCAAGTAACTCCATTTGCCTCTGCTTGCATATTCCATATAGGCTGAGCCATAGTGCCACAAAGAAATCCCTTGGCAAATATATCTGCACTTACTCTCTGCTCTGTTGTGAGCCCGTCTCCTTCCCCTTGTGCAAAGGCCTAGAGAGTCTCTGCACATCAGACTATCACTGCCCAGCTTACCAAATGAGAGAGCCCATTTCTGAAAGGAAGATGACATTAAGGATTAGTTTTGAAGAGATTCAATGCAGTGCTTTTGTCACAAGGCAGTTCTCCGACACGTTCCCTCTTCGCTGTTCCTCTGAGTTTTCATCTGCTCAGCAGCTTCAGCATCATCCATCACAGCTGTGCTGAACAGCACCTCTTGCTTCTGGCCCTTCTCACTCTGGCACATTCCCAGTGCCTTTTGCATTTCCTCATTGATTTCTCAAAATGATTTAAGCTCCGTTCCCTGGTAAATGTAACTTATCCACTGCTATTTCAACTGCATGTTTCTGATCCCTTCCTTCATCCCCATGTTTGTATCACTGTTGCCTTAGCTACCTGCCTTCCCACTATTGCTCCCTTGAGGAGTTTCACTTAAACATATTGAATCACATGGTGACAGGAATTACATTTTACACAGAAATTTTACTCCTGCATAAACACAGAATCATCATGTTGAGAGTGAGATGGTCCTCTAATTTGACCATGGGCATCCTGAAGGGTGCTTATCTTCACTTGTTTTTCAGGAATTCCAGAGTTAGGAATCCTGTGACATCATGAGATAAAGTATTTCAGTACTTCTTTACCCTTTTTGCGAGACTTTTTTTTTCCCTGAAAGCTAAGCTGGTTGGTGCTGCAGTTTAACCACAAGCCTCTCCTACTGCTCATATTGCAAATGTGAGGAGTAGTAGCTCATCCTCCTTGCCTTCAAAGCAGCCTGTAAAAGCTCATCTTTCTTTCTGTGCTTTCTGAACAAACCCCCTAAAAACTGTAGCAGTATAAGCATTACACCATTACACAAAGTTCCCAAATGATTCATTAATGTCAAGAAATAGATATATTCAATAGAAAAGGATTATTTTTGATCCATGGTATTTTTTTATCATAAGGAATGTTATCATGACTGTTTTAACTCATGTTATTCCTTTAGATATCTCATTATACATTTTGCTTCAGCTGATAAGTTTTTAAAATCTTGGATTTATATTTTGTCTTCAAGGCTGTATAATAGGCATGAAATATCTGTTAAACACACTTGGGTTTTTTTATGGTTTCCTTACTACAGTTGTATAAAATTCTTTTGTAAATAGGCTTAGGTAATGCTGAAAACAAATCAGCAGATTCATTTAGACTTATCCTTTAAAGTCTTCTTGTGTAGATAAGTATCAACATTTTTTATGGTTCATAGAAGCCACTAATTAAGTAGTACACTAATAACTTCAGAAATCTATTCTGTTGCTCCAACAGTCTTTGACTGTTGCTAATTACAATCTCATTAGTCCCTATTTTACTGTCAAAACATGTTCATGAAGTGTTTCTTCTCAATATGGCTGATATTCTTTCTATAGTAAAGATCTCGTTGGGGCTTGAGTTTCTTTTTCTTTCAGAAACCAAATACATCAGAATTGTTATTAATTTCCCCCTTTTTCCTCACATATGATTCTTTGCCATTGCGACTTAATAAATGAAAAAATACAGATTTATAGACAAAATTCCTGTTTACTCCAAAGGAGAAACTCTTTCAGTCTATTTATTCATCCTTTTTAGAGACCAATTTAGTAACTGTTTTCTTCTCATTTTTTTTTCACCTTTTGTGTTTCCAAGTTCACTCAGAAAAAAATAAACATTCAATGAAAAAAATAGCCTTCTTAAATACAAAACGAGAATGGCTGATATTTACAAATATATTTATTAATGCTTTTAAATAGAAGCTATATGCAAAAAACAGTATCAATTTTATGAGCTCATGAAAGATCAAATGTTGTACAGGCTTGCAGTCAAGTCTAGCAAATAAACACTATTCTGAGAAAGGGAATGTGCATTGATGTAATCACTTAGAATAATCTCCAAAATAAATCTAATCCTGAAAATAACTTTTTTGAATTTGTAGAAGGATAATGAAAAAAGAGGAAAGTATTAGGTGAAATACTTATAATACAAAATCAGAAGAGATAAAATACCCTAAACTCATTAAAAGTGATAAAATTTTGATTGTTAAAAAGTTTCTGTAAAAAAATAAAAAAAAGTTGAGAAATGAAGTAGCACAGTAAAAGCTATACATGGTGTTAAGCCATAAAGATACTTTGCAGAAATGTAAGCACATAGGCACTCTGAAGTGGGATTTTAAATGCAGGCTTTTTTTTTAACTAAATAGAGTCCTACTTTCTCATAAAAAATAGTGAAGTCTGAATTCAGAAGGACAATTTGGAGAATATTATCAGAAATGTCATTATGCCTTAGGAAATAGAAGCTCTGAGTTATTATGAACTGAGCCAAGATCCAAGGGATGGTAGTGCCTGACATATCCACTGACCTGAGAATGCGTTCAGCTGCCTCATTCTCCTCTGCTCCCAAGACCATGACTGATGTATATATATTTATTTACATTCCTCTCTGTGTCTTAATACAATAAAGTATCTGAAGTATTAAAAATCCCTCCTTATGGAATGAAAAAGTAGTTCAAAAATGAAAATCTATAATATTTCTATGGCTGGATCCATTTCTGATGTCAATACTCTGGTATCTGGGGTTTTTCATAAATGCCACCCATGCAGTGGCATTGTGCAAGTACTGGACAAGGTGTTCATTAGAGGTAGCCACATTTTTAATCACAGTGGGTACTAATCAATTCTTTATAAATCAGAAGATGTCATAAAAGATTTCGTTATTGATCTTTTTTTCATTATTTTAACTATATAATTCTATTTCATATGATTCAGAGCAAAAGTTTATTTCTGTGTCTGATTTCAACATTCTAGAATTTCAGAAGCCTGTGGAAGATGGAACAATGAGTGTGTATTTAGTTTGGCTTCTAACATTGGTTCTGTAGATTGGGGTTTTTTTCAGTGTCCTGAATTCAGAAGAAGCAACAGAAATATTTGGGGCTTATAATATGATAGCAGAACTGCCTAAGAGAGAATGTGAGATGCAGATTCACATTTTAGGGGTTTGGTGTAGGTTTGGTTTCTTTCTATGATATAGCTTTTATACTGTTAGGTAGATTGCCTAGGTATTGAAAACCAGCATTTTGCCCCAACTATTTTTGTCTGTGTGATGAAGTGGGAATGTGTGTGCATATGTCAGACTGTGTAGCTCAAGAAGGAAGGAATGCTTCAGAATTTGATAAAAGTGATCTCTCTTAGATGTTTTTCACAAAGGTTGTATATAATTAATTCATGTGTTTTTGATTCTTGATATAATATTATGAAACAAGAATCAGACACCTCATTGTACCGGCTGGGTGGTTCAGTGCATGTGAACTGATGCTGTTCAGCTTATATTCAGACTTCACACATGGAGTTGCCTGGCATTTCATATGTTGAGGGAGTAGGGATGGTGGTTTTTCATTCTTCAAGGGGTTTTTGGATATGTGTGTGTAATTCAGTTCTTTCTCATTAAGCTGTTACAATGAAGAGTCTCAAAGTTTAATATTGTTTACTCTAGTCATTCTACCATAGTTTGTAGGTGGACAACAAAGTGGTGGCCTTCCTGATTTTCTTCAGTTATCTCACATCTTTCAAAATGACAGCTTGTGCAGCCTCTGTTAGCACAAGAATACCTTTCAAATGCATGTTTGTCTCCATGTTATTCACCGTACTTAAATATGCAGGGATAAGGCTTAAAATTATGATCTATTGCAGGGTTTTTTGCTTTCCTAAAGCTGATAAAGAAAATTCTAAAAAAAACCCAGGTTATAACTTGTTTTGTGCTAAGAGGTAGTCACATTTTAACATGAAAGAAGTAACAACAGGCATTCATAAAGTGACAGCAGTATCCAAGTTGAAAAGTTTTGATGATACTTGTACAAGTAAGGTGGACAAAGACACATCACATGCACTCAGTGGCATATGACAAGAACCTTGTGCTGACAATGAAGTCAGAGTGAATCTCGGTCATTTTGCACTTACATTCTAGTTTCACACATGGTGTTTCACAACAGGGACTGACTAATGTGATAACCTCACACTAAGGTGCAGTATCAGCCTTGAAATAAAAGGTGGAGTGTGCTGAGCTCCCCAAGGGTGCAGCCAATTAGCACATTCTGTAATGGGGTCTTGCTGTCATGGGATGAGAGGCTTTTTTTCCTTCAAACGGAAAAATAGTCAGGGTCCTTAAAGATTTGCTTCTTGAGAGCTGCTTTATGTTTTCTGAGTAGGGAACAATTAGACAAAAACATTGTCATGTATAAAGGCTTAAGATTCTGTTTGTAGATAGAGCTATATGAGGTTTATTTTCATATTTATTGATTAGAGTGGTAAATAAGAGTAAATTATTCCAGTATTTAGATTGGAGGGAATTTTTGCTTTCTTCCTACATGATTTCATTCTTTTGCCTCCCCCTCCCTTAATTAATAGGGCATATGTACAACCAGTTGGTGTTTTGTGTATGCAACACTAGAAGTAAACTAAATTTTATCAAAACTTGATAGCATATATATGTTTTCCCATAATTACTTGATAGGTGCATATGCACATGTGTAAATATATTAAAAAAAAAAAGGAAGCAGCAGCCTGGAAACGTCATCTATTCCTACATCATAGAAAGATGTATAATCTAATTCTGAAAAATAATGAAGAAAACTGTTCTACAAGTATTTCTCTTGCATATGATTTACTGAAATATCCAGAACTAAGGGGAGAAAAAAGCCTGAAGTAGCTCTGTCTTCCCTGTGAAAAATAACAACTTTTAGGAAGTTTTCCTTTTTCTTTTAGGCTTCCTTTGGACTTTCTATATGCAACAGTTTTACCTCTAAAGAAATACTTTCTTCATAAGCTATATCTTTTCATGCTCTTCCACCTCACAGTTCAGAAAGGGTATGTTTTTTATGGAGTTCCCTGTGTTAAGTGTGGTGATATCTGGGACACACAGGACATCATGGACTTTGCTGGATTTGATGAAGCATACATGGTAATTTCGGGATAGAAGAAAGAATTCTATCAGCATGGATGTTTATACATGCTGATTAAAAAAAGAGCATTCATATCAAATCAAAGCAAAGGTGAATTCAACAGAATGTCCTTTCTGTGACCTTGCCTGTTTCTGTACGCCTGGGGAAGAGTATGAAACGAGGACAGTTATGTACAGATACCACCTCTAAATACTATCCTTGCCTCCAGCAAATTGTGTCTTTCTAAACCAATAGTAATCCCTTTCTGTGTAATAACTACTGTGAATTTTTTCCTCTCTAGCCATGTCCTGCTGCTCTTTGCACACAACTGCCTACAATGAGAAGTTTCCAAGTTGTTTTTACATGTTCTGTGAGAAACATCCTGTTTTGTTTTGGTTTAAATTGCAATTTTGTTCTAATTATGTTTGAAAATCCTCCTTCATTTATTAGAAAATATGGTAAATAATCAATTAATTAAAAACAAGGCTTGTCCAAATCTTAGCATCATAGATCCCTACCACCTTATTTGTATGCAGAGGTGTAAATGCTAATGCCAGTATGACTGTCCAACACCTCAGATCAATGCAGTTTTTCACAGGAATATTGTGCAATTAGGAAACCTGTAAAATAGATAAATATTTTTAAAGTTCCTTTCTTTAGGCATTATTAGCTCTTCTGAGACAGCAGACATTATAGAATTATAAAGTTGTTGAGGTCAAGAGCTTAGTAGATTTCAAAGAAATAGGTATTTATTCATTAGGGAGCTCAATCACAGGTAAAATATGGTCATATAGAATAGAATAGAAACATTCTGTAGTAAAGGACTTACAAAGACAATCTATTCTAACTGCCTGACCACTTCAGGGCTGACCAAATGTTAAAGCCTATATGTTGATAACCCAGCTAGTAATCCAGCCTTTCACAGGGAACAGACCTCAGGAGCATCACAACACCCTGACAGGGATAATTTTACCATGTAGATGTCTCTTGTCTCCAGAATTGGTTTGTTTTTTCTCCTATTTTCAGTTTGGTTTGGTATGGTATTGGTTTTGAGTTGTGTTGTTTTGTTTTCCCACAGCCTTAGTGTATTTATTTAGGCCACAGCTTCCAGGACAATGATAAAATTTACAGCTGTGAAGCAGATTGATTTACTGACTGTGCTCCTACTGTGCTTTTTGGACTAGTGTTGGAGGATTTCCCTATGTCACAATTCTGACCTTTGTGTGATCATCAGAGCATTTCTAAAATAACAAGGGTAGAGGAGCATGCAGTCCCTCTCATGTCTCTGAAGGAGGATATCAGCAGAAAATACAGGAAAGCCTCTACCAGGAGTTGGTGCTTAGCCATTGTTTATTACTGTCCAGCCACCTGCTAGTGTCTTTTGGAGCTCAGCAAATTTGAACTTCATCTGGGACATTTTCTGCAAGTGGTTCAAAAGCTGGTGTCATCACTAATGTGATATGGCAAGTTTCTGTGATGAGCTTTCCAAGTGCTCCCTTAGTCAATGGGTGTTGGAGATCTGCCTGTTTTGAGCCAAACTTTTATATGGTGATGTAAAAGTGAACCCTAAGGGATCAGAAGAGTGAAGGATACAGTCAGTTCAGTTGCTTCCTTTGCTCTTTACTGGTGGTTGAAGGAAGCTTTTCCATTCAATCCAAGATCTGCAATGAAACGTTGACTACTGAAAAGGGTTTTGTTCGGGATGTTAAAGAATGAAGGAAAATAAAGTTGTCATGGTTCCATATGCATGAGAACAGTATGGCCTAAGTCTTCTCTGAGGTGTATGTTTAGAGGAATGTTTCCTGGATAGGAATATAAGGGAGGGCGTGCATCTTTGAGGTGTGTCTCAGTGCCCTCGACCACCTGTTGTAAATCAAGGGCCCAGAGCTTGTAGAGGTTTTCAGTCACCTGAGAGTGGCTCACACTGACTTGTGTTTGCTGCCTCTAGCTCGATGTCTCTAAAGCTAAACTCATTGAATGACACCACCTCTCTCTGCAAAGCCTCTCTTTCCATGCATTTTAGGAGTGTTAGCCTGTCATAAGATGCCTCAGTAGGAACATTATGTGAACACTGAAGCCACTGGTCTTTTGACAGCATTAGGTGGTATGGGAATGTGTACAGAGGAGGCAAAGGCTTGCTGGATCATTTTTCATCTTGAACAGTCTCAAGAGATTCCATTTCGTCACACTGTGAATGCAGTTGTGTATTTAAGATGGAGGTGTACTTATTGGCTTGGGGTTAACTTCTGAGAACACGATTCACCTATCTATTTTGTTCATCCCTTCCATGAACTACTGCAAAAAAAATGTATCTTGTAGTTGGTTTCTAGCACTCTGCAAGCATGTGATTTCAGAGCAAGAAAACATTACCTGTGTGGGTATTAATCATCCAGCATCTTGGACCTCTTGAAATATACAGACAAAAGCAAACTAGACTGTAAAATTGTAATATATGTGTATATATGTATATATACACACACCTATATATGTATACACACATATATACGTATTTATATATGTGTGTGTGTGCGTGCTCCTCTGAGGCTTTGATGGTTGCAACCAATGGATTGTAGCTGTGGTCTTGTGCCTATTCTGAAATATATTAATGGAATTCTCTTTGATTGAGAAAATAATCTTTTTAACCAACTGAAAATGCCATTAAAAATATGAAACATCTTTTGAAATGTTTGTTCTCAATATGTACGTATCATGGAAACTTTTATTGTATTATCTTGACTTTGAAAGTAGTCCTGACACATAGTGCAGTGTTAAAGAAATGCATTATGTATTTCCCATACCAAAAATGCACTGAGCTGGAATGTGAAAGCCCTTGGTTTTGTCACTGGTTTTTCGAATTCTGTGTGTTGAAGCAAATTTTCAGGGATCCAGTTCTATGCTGTGCTGTTAGAAGTAACAAATTCTTAGTTCACAGTATTGCTGCAGAATATAGATTTTTTAGTGTGCAATTGTACCTTTTTCCATTGCTTCTAGTTGATGTTAGTGGGAGAAAGGAAAAAAATAATCTTGTGTTCTTCAGGATGACATCGTTGTCTCTGGGCAAGTCATTTTCTTTGCTCCCCATCAGGACTGCGAAGCTGCAGCCTCACTGTTTCCAAACACTGTAGCCCCAAAACACTTTTCATTCCCATTTTTAAAATAATTCCCTGTAGTGTTTGCCATGTTTTCAGTTAAAACCCTAGGAGGTCTATATGTATTAAAACCTCATTAAAGGCTAGAGTAATACCAGGAATAACTACGATAACTGAATAGAAGTAGACTGCATGTATTGAACAGATGGGTACCACAAAGTAACAGAAACAGCCTTCCTCCCTTGCAGTATTATGTGTGGTAGAAATCAACCCTTTAATGTCCAAAAGAGGGGATATATATGCCATTTATATTGAAATGTTGATGTAAGGCCTCAGTTAGGACTGAGTTGTTCTTTGTAGATTTCCTTTAAATCATGCAGTACACTTATTGAGAATGCTTTGTGCCATCTGGTAAAAGAGCATATATCTGAATAACGGGGTGGGGAGGGATATGTCCTTATTTTTGTCCGTGAAACTTCTAGGGCTTTATGTGATGACAATGGGTCCATCTTCTATGCTTTGCAAATGTTTCTTGAGAACCAAAATCAAGACATCAGCCTGATGGTTGCAGCACAATGGAAATATGGACATCCCCTGTTAGAAAGACAGCTTTAATTATTCTTTTGTTTTCAAACCCTTATGTTTGGAAAGTTTCAGAGAAACAAAAAGAAGCTGAATAATAATTAAAAGAATAATTTTATTACAAACCATTCTAGATAATTTGTATTATCTAAAGAAAACATAGGGTAATTTTATAGGAAATCTCTTACATTGGCTGCCTTTGAGACTTTTTCTTATTTCTGGTCTGTAGGTTGCATAATACAGTTGACCTGTGTAGTTGTTGATAGTGAAAATCCTTTTGGCTATAAAGAGCGTTGGAAGTGAAACATGCAAATAATACTAAATTTTCTTCCATAAGTGTTCCATTTCTTTCAGAGAAAATATGAATCCTGATATCATTCCTAATAATAGAGAAAGGTCTGTTAGTATCCTGATTAGTGACTGAAACCAAGGTCTTAAAGGCCACCAAGGGAGTAGTAGAATCACTGTCTGAACTTCTATTGTTGGATTTTAGCTATTAGTATTTGAATTATTGAAAAAGCAAAGCACTAAAAGAGCTGGGTTTTTTTTAATTTCTCACTGTAATGTGTATCTCCTTATTTAAAAATCAAAACATACATTCAATAAAAGCTACTGCTCTAAATAGATTTAATTCAAATTTATGAATCAGCATATTCAGTTACTTCATATAATGGTGCTCTCTGCAGTTTTAAATTAATAATGATTTGTAGACAGCATATGTTTTATTTTACCTTCCCTTAAAAGGCAAGAAAGCAAGTTCACCCACAAGCATGTTTCAAACAGCTTTTTATGTCATATTTTACTCTGTTAACACAGAATCATAACATATTATTTGGATAATATTAATAGACTGCTTCAAATTAGTTTATGCTGGAAAAATACTTCCCGGTCCAGTAATGGTATTTTTACTCTAACTTAAATTTAATTCTGGACTTGCAACAGGTATCTTAATTTTAATGCATGGTCAGGTGCTGTGGTTCAAACAGTAATGGGATCTGACAAGACCTTATAAACCACAGCTTTAAGGAGACAGTAGGAAAGATGAGCAGCATGGAACCCATATGGCCACTGACTTAATCACCAATAGCTAACACGGGGTCATAAGAGATGCCATGGCTGTGGCAAACTGCCAGGGATGCTTGGAGCATGGGTCATCTGGCAGCAACAGCCACTTCTGCAAATGCCTTTTGCCTGTGGGTCAGGGTTAGGAAGCTCCTTGGCTGCAGCACTGCCAGTGTGATTGGAGGAATTCCAACCTCACACCAGTAGTGTGAGCAGCATTCCACCTTTCCTGCTGCTGCTGCTGCCAGGCAGGGTGTGGGCAGTGAGCCTGCACTGCCAGCACTGGTCAGGGTGGGCTGTCTGCAAGCAGGGTGTCAGGGGTAAGTGAGCAAATGCTTGTGTGAACATCTTTAGGTGTTCTGCAGCAAAACATTGCACTAATTTGTGTGGGTTGCACAATTACTATCTGTTTCGAAAATGATTAAAAATTCCTGCCTAACTGAAGGAAGTAGGTTTTGAGACAGTTGAAGACCTGCTACCTGCAGTAGCAGCTTCAGAAATAACTAAATTACGGGGTTTTGTTTGTGAAATCAACTGTTTTAAATTATTTTCCTTTTCTGGTGGACTGTTGAGACATTTCTTCTTGCCTTTCTTATTGATGCAGTACCTAAGTTCCACTCACACTTCTTATTGGCTCTTCCCTAGTTTTCCCTTTTCCTATTTAATATAAACATTCCCAGGAAAGCCCAGCAAAGCAAGCAATCAAAGAAGAACATTAGTCTAAGCAACTAACATGCTTACAGTCACCAAGTGGTTTATTCTGCGTGTACATTGTACATATCTCCCCTGAGCCTAATCCTGCTTGTGAGCTCTGTGGAGTAACACCTGGGTACTCCAGGTCTCTGGAATCACACATCTGGCACAGTAAGGTCAGGTGTGTTTGGATCTTAGAAAAATAAAATGAACATAAGTAATTGAATGCATCTTTCAGAAAAGCATCTAGTTTCATTCTCAGAGTTTCTAGGGAGAGAATTCTGTCTTCCTGGTGATTTGTTTGAATGGTTGAAAGAAAGAAGTCTCCTTTCTGATTTGAGCTCCTTTTCTATTTTACAATGCCCTGCCTGATAAGATAGATATACATGGTCCTATGCTAAACTAGTGAAATTCTGGTTGACTGGCATGAAGTCAGGTTTCTTATTGCTATAACCTCCTACTCTGGAATACCTTTATTGCGTTTAAAAATCTAAACTGGAAGGAAAAATGCAAAGCCTACTAATTAAACAGAGGGAAGTGATTTGCATAAAATAAAAAGATACATGTGGTTGGGAGTATATATTTTTTCTCTTTGCTACCCAGCTGACTTTTGTTTCTTTCAGTGGTGCCATACAGGGTTGAGCTTTCCTTTGCTTACAGTACCCTGCTGTTCAACAAATAATGTGCCCTTCTTAAAGTGTGACCATTGTCTAGATGACTGTGACTTCAAGGAAAAGAAGCATCCTAAATAGTACTATTATAAGGTAGAGAAGAGGGACAAAAAGGCATTGGAATCAACAGTTCAATAATGAGGTCAAGGTAGACAAATTTATCCTCCTGCATTTGACTTATAATTATTTCATTATACTTCCCCATGAGGCAGTTCTTGTTATCCAATCATAAAATTTATCTTTTAAAAGGAAGCAAGAGTTTGTCCAATTCTCTAGTAAAATTGGAATTGAGTCAAACTTAACATTATGATGGAGACTTAGGCAAAATTCAGATGTGTCCCTGCTTGAACACAATGCTTTTTCCATAATGCATCTGAAGAAGGTAAGAGAGATTTTATGGCTGCTAATGTAGCCTGGATGGATAATTACCTATTGTACATCCTCCAGAAAAATAAACAGTGGCCATATGATCACTGTCAATGTCCTTTGTGACATTGAAATTCCCATAATAGTTTTTTTCCTTTGTTTCTGTGCCCAGTGAACATTTTGCTCTTGATAAGTTTTTAAAAATTATTAGGAAAGAATCTCAGTCACTTTTACCCATTTGAAGAGAGTCTCCTTGAGAAAAAAAAAAATGACCTTTCTGTTTTACAGGGCCTTTTGAAGATATTTCAGCATAATTCAGGCTGATAAGTATCTTTGCATCATGTACTTGGAAGGGGACCAGTGTTTCTTTGTCCAGCACTAACCTTACTTCTCTACTCATTATCTCTGGTGAGGGCTGTTTTAATTGAAGTTATCCCTTTGGAAAGATATCTCCAGTGCAGTTCATTATTGATTTTGAAAGATCTGACCTGTTAAAATTTCCTTGCCAATGAGTTAACCTTCTTTCCTGAAGGTGAATGAAAATAGAGAATGACATTTCTAATTTCCTAAGTGATGTAGCCAAAGGAGCTGTGCTAAAGTGGCGTAATGTTATCTCAGTCTTTTAAAAGGATAGGACTTGTTATTTAGCTTAGTGAGATTTCTTGGCATGTGCAACAATAGCTTCCCACTAAGGTACTGTTGCCTTTTGGAATGGCCTTTAATAGAACATTATTATACCATATAAATATACTCTTGGATTTTCTTGAGGTTCTGTTTTAAGTTACACAAGGCATTCAGGTATAATCAGTCATTAGCAAAATTAAAAAATGTGAAGTAAACTATTTACCTACCTAGAAATTTGATTGGCCTGATAGCATAGCAACACTTCAGCAGTTTTGATGACCTGAATTGTGTGGAAAATTATTATCTCAATAATTTTCTCCCTTAAATCAAATTTGCAAAAAGACTGATCCTTCACTGTTTAGAAAATGAGCATTTGTCTAATACTTTGAAGTACTGGGAGAAAGAGTTTTTAGAATGAATAGAAGTATACATTACTCAATGAAGCTTAAACTATGAGATTAAGCACTTGTGGTAATTCATAAAGAGTGCATTATTAAGATTTCTCAATCATTTTAATTTTTTTCTGCCATTTTGTATCTGACACATTTCTTTCTCTACTGAACTGGATGTAATAATTATAAAAAACATCTCGGAATTAATTTCTAATGTAGTTAATATTTAATGAAGTGTGAGTACATGTTGCAGATTTAAGTTTATGGTAATTGTCTATTAGTTAAGTTTTAAATTCCATAGATGGTTTTCATAATAAATTGTTCTTCCTGTCAGTTCTCTGATACAGACTCTGTGGCATGGAATTAAATAGCCATTTCTGGAAAGGTACAGACTTTATAAAGGCCTATGATTAATGGATTGCAAACCTTAACAGAGAGGTTTTTCTTGCTGTCTATTTTCATAAATGCATAATGTCATTAAGCCTTCATATAGTGTTTTAACCTTTGGCATAGTGAAGTTAGAAAATTTAGGTGGTGCCTGTTATGTCTGGTCCTGTCACTGGGCACCACTGAAAGGAACCTGGCTCCATCCTCTTTGCACCTTTCCTTCAGGTCTTCCTATTTTGCGGAACATTAGGTACTGCCAAGTTTTATCTCAGCAGTTGATGAAATGTCCCCTAAGTTTCTGCTGACCGTGAGAATTTGGCAACAGTCAAGATCAGATTTTAAACATTCTTTGTTAAGTATAATGGGTACCTTTAAAAATCCTGTAGTAATGTGAATATTACTTGCTTTACATTTGCATGCCTTTCACAGAGGTACACTTGGTAGAAGAAATACTGTGTGGCTTATCATCTTTACTGGATGAACTTCTAGAATTGTAGCTGGCTTTCTGGAAGAGCAGAAACCAAATTATTTCCTTTCTCTCTCCGTATTTTAATAGCAGTTATAACTGCCATTTGCCTACTATGTTTTACTTCATGCTAAATTCTCTGGAAGAAATTCTCTTTTCTGTAGAGCTTTTTTTAATCTCCGCTAGAATTCTGCCAGACCTACATGTTGTCAGAATTTTAAAATAAAATTTCTTTTTTTTCTTTCAAAAATTAAACCTGAAAGAATTCCTTTGGTAAATATCTGATTACTACCTCATGGTACATATTATGTCAAATTTTACTTTAACAATGTCTGATGAAAATCTAAGGTTTGCACGTTTCTTGAAGGCTGAATGAAGATCTAACAGGAGGATAGTAGTGACAAAAAGTAGTACCAGAGGAGTAATCAATCATATTCCTCACTGCTAAACTCACTGCTTTAGCACAGTTTTCAAAGAAGTAGCAGATTATTAGAAAAGACAAAAATTAATTTCTTGGTTTTGCCTTTCTGGAGACAGACATGCAGATTGCCCTGATACTGTGTAGCTTTGCATGTGTGAAGTCTCCTAATACATTCTTTGCCTCTCACCTTCTCTTGACTGGGAGGTTTCCCAATATAGTAATCAAATAAATCCTTCTAAGTCTACAGAAGGTTTAGGGTGATGCTAAAGAAAAAAGTTACCTGTCAAGAGAAAGACCGAAAAAAATCTTTTAGCATCTGCTAAAATATTCTGCTGTTACTTATAAAATAACCTCCCTGAAGTAACACTAAAATTCAACGTGGAAATGTAAGTGGGTTTTATACTACGGGAGAAGACTAAAGCAAAGGTTGGATGCAGGTTTTCTGTCTCTGTTTCTTTGATGGGTGAGAGGAATTTCAAGATATCTTCTAGATATTTCTGAGAATATTCTTCTGAGGAAGTCCTTAAAATACTTGTGTACATTTAATCTTTCTATAATAGTGATTCATTGCATTTTAAATAGGACATCTTGTGTTCTCGTGATCAGTGTGATAACATCAGCTCAAGTTCATGCATTTTTAAGCAGCAGTCCCTGCTGTGATTAATGAGGATTTCTGTTTAAAAGCCAATATTATGATATAGTCTATCGTACTGAAATAACTGCCTACACTAATATTTCATATAACTTATTTTTAAACAAAAATTGAGAAAAGTATTTACACAAAAGGGTTTTTTAGATATATTACCAAAGTCACAAAAATAGACAAAACAGCTTGTTTAATACAATTTTGCAACACTTTTGCCAGATGGAAGTAAGTGACTAAGTAATAGTCATTTTCTTGAACTAATTATTTCTCCCAGTTATGTCTGAATTAAAATGATTGATTACAGGGCAGTCAGATGAAGACATTGCTTATTTTGCATACATTGCAGTGACAGGTATCATATGGTCCTGATAAGATTTCTTCAAAACTAATATAGATCCATTCTTGTCTGATATACAGTGGCACCTGTATTTTGAGCATATCCACAAGACTTAGTTGCCTTGCATTCACAGAGTTTTTAGAACGATATCTGTATGATGAATGCACTACAGTTTCAGGGGAAAGTTGCCATTTAAAATGGAAAACAGGTTTCAAAGGAATTTGGCAAAATGCAGATGATAATGAATAATAAATGAACAGAGGATATGCTTGGGAGAATGTATCTCAGCAAGACATAAAGTCTTACTGCACTTCAGAAGAGTTATGACTGAATTGTTATTTCAGCCCAACAATGAGGCAATTTAAATAATTAAATATTTAAAGGTAAATAAAGATAATTATATACATTTGACCCTTCGCATAATTTTCTATATATGCAATTTCATTAGACTTTCTTTGCTCCAATGAATTAGAAGAAAGCCAAAAAGGATGACAGGTCCATTGCATTATTTAAGTGATATTCATTAAGTTCAGATCTGCTATTTTATTTCATTCCATTAGTGGCAAAGAATGCTATAAAGAG
This sequence comes from Leptocoma aspasia, assembly GCA_013399835.1. Classification (NCBI taxonomy): domain Eukaryota; kingdom Metazoa; phylum Chordata; class Aves; order Passeriformes; family Nectariniidae; genus Leptocoma; species Leptocoma aspasia. Next base: position 1,712,958 of record VXAX01001640.1, read on the forward strand.
TCCAGAGATATGAGAAACCCTCTTATTTGATCTTTGAAAAACTGTAGGAGCTCTCTTGTGGCCAAGGAGTCAGAGGGAAGACACAGATGAGAAGCATACATGCTGTGCTCTATGAATAAGATTTCTGTCAAGAGTAAGAAAAGTATTAGTTTATCATCTGGGATCCTTGCTTTTTTATTAAAACACACCGTTAAACACAACTAGGATGTAGAGCAAAACTCCAGGGAAAGATATTGAGTAAACTGTGTGTTTCCAGAGACAAAATGACAGAACATGTATTCTTACTGCTATTTACTTATTGCACACCGTTTTTCGTTAATACCTATAATGGGCTTTAAAAATTCATTTTGTTGTCCTTGCTGAAGAAGCTGAAGTGCAAGGTGACAGAAGTAGAGTACATAGATCATCCTGCAGGCTAGTAGCAGTGGGACTGAGTACCTAAATCTCTTTATGACTTCATGGAACTGAACTGTAGTGTTTTCTTATAACCAGATTCTGGCTACCTTGTCTGACATCACACCTTGCAGGAAGTCTGACCTTTTAAACAAGTCAGTGTGCAAAGATACTACATTTCATTTCTGATTTCTGGTTCTAGTAGCCTAGTTGAAAAGCTGCAGCCAGTTTCTGAAAAGCTGTATAAGAGAATTTCTTCATTTCTCAGTGGAGGAGGTTTTTGACTTGTTTGCCCTTGGCTAATGTAAGCAGAGCCTGGAATTACAAACCACTGGGCTGGCACAAGCATGATGGCCTGTGCTCACAGACGTACCCTGTGGTTGTAGCAGCCTCACAACTAGCACTTCTGGCCATCAGCACCACAGCAGGAGGCTATGATGAACCAGGGAAAGAAATCAAAGGGCAGAAAATGAAACAGAGGCAGAAAAATAAAAGCATTCACTTGGTCTTGATGAAAATTGAAACAGAAATACCTCTTTTTTTTTTTTTACGGCATCAGTCTGTGTGCACTAAAGAAACTTGCATTTAACAAAATGAATTGCAAAATTATTTATGATAGAAATGAAATCTGATTTTAAATCTCTGTTACCTGTTCAATATGACTAATTATCATTAGATTACATGAGACTGCACAAAAATAAATTCTCCTAATACAACCAAGAAATTGGTGGTGCAACACATGCTGATGCCCGAAGTGTAATTACAAGGACTAGTAGTGTGTTTACAATAGATCTAGTTGGTATTCACTCTGATGAAAAGTGAAGGGCAAGCCACTATTAGTTAAATTAGTGCAAAAATCTGCATTTCCTGATATGGTCAGTGAGAACATTCATTGACAGTGAGATTTTTCAAGTTATGTGAGATGTTATCTCAGAAGTGTTTCCGTTAAAATTTGCTTTGAGATTTGTGGATAAATTGAATATAAAATGCTTATAGGAAGAAAACAGTGAATCTTTGTTCAAAATCAAGGAGAAAACTTCATTTCAGTCTATACAAATCAAATCCACCTCTTTACTGGGCATTGGATTCTGAATTGATTTTCTCAGTAACCTATCTCTTAAAATCAGATTCTGACAGAGAGACGGAGCTGTAAAAGTCTACAGGGACACAGATAAGAATAATTCATGGTGATGTTTTTGTTACACATATTATTATAGGGATTTCATTGTAAAATGATAATATTTACTCATGATTACAGTCTGAATAATAATTGGGAGTTACTGCTGATTTCATGGATTTACTTGTAATTGGCCCTGCTGTTCATGGGATTGGTTTTTGTTTCATTTTTCTTTGCCCACTGTATATGGAAAAAATAGGTTAATTCCATGTGCTTTCCATCATTACATTTCTGGTATTTCTATACATTTTTATCATTACATCCTGGTAGCATGGAAAAAAGAAAAGTAAATTTAGGAGTTTCTAATATGAATTTTAAAACTGATCTTACTTAGAAGGTGGTTGAAGAACACATGGATTTCCTTTATCTGATGCCCATGTATAAGTATTATTTATATGAGAAAGTTTGTACCAACATGTCTGCTGTGGTGTGTGAGCTGGAATTGATGGGAAGCTGGGAGGGTGCCAGGGAAGACATCATATTTGCTCGCCATATTTCTGTGCCTTCTTCAAGCTGCAGTTCTTTGTTGCTGAGGTAGGTAGGTCTATGGCCTGACTCAAGGTAGCTGCCTCACAGGGGAGAGGCAGAGCAGCTTTCAGCTGTGGGTAATCAGAAGAAAACTGAAACAGACGTGTGGCAGCGATACAAGGAAAGGTTAATAAAACCTTTCATCCAGCTTACAAAGCCTGAAAGAGTGTTTGCTATGTATGAGAATCATCATTTTGTCAGAAGAGCGTTATCTGGCTTTTCAGCCAGCAGTGTGACTAGAGAGGCAACATAAGGAGAGGAATTTAAGGAATATGTTAGGGTGGTTTAACACCACCTCTAATGAAACTAAGAAACATTCATGAACCAATTTTATGTGTAAACAAAGTGTTGGCTAGAAGAAACTATATTCGATATCAGGAGTATTTATTCCAACATGACTAGAAGCTCAAAGCGATGTAATTGCTTTGTAGAACATAGAAGCTCTATTTTTCTTTAAACCATGCTGCTTCAATTAAATATTCCTTTTGTGTATTCATTTAATATTAATTTTGTCTGCTACTGCTATACTACGTAAAGGGAAAATGAACAGTGAGAGGAATTTGTGCTAAAGGAATTTGGAAGAAGAACTGTTTTAAAGCTGAATAACGTTTTGGGAATTATCTTAAGTTATAATAAGCCTAAAGGAGAGGATTTCTTTCCAGGTGATAACAACAACACAAAGCCAGATAGTTCTGCACTATGAGCTGTCAGTCTTTCATGTTTGTGTATGTGCCAGCATATACTTCAGAAAACATGTTGCACTACTAGCTGAAGGCTCTTGATAGCTTCAGTGCAGATAGCAATTTTCAGGGTGTTACGCCACTGTACAGTCAAATTACTTTGGACAGAAATGTCTTGTGAAAAGTGTGGATCCTGACGCAGTTTATTCAAAAAATTGAATGTGTACAGCCAGAGCAGCAAAATAAATATTAAACAATGACAAATATAAGAAGGTGGTCGAGGGTTTTTTAATATAAGCATTGAATTAGGTTCTCAGCCCTGGCTGTCTAGGGCAGATGAAGAACTAGCATTATATTAAAAAGAGGAGAAAAGTTTTGATACCATTTAATTTCTTTATGTTTGTTTTCCTTTTTTTTTTTTTTTTGTAGAAATAGATACTTTTTAACCTCTCTATGTTTATAACAAATGGAATAAAGAGTCAATATCTATTACAGTTGTCACAATATTAAAGCACAGAAAAAACCACAGAGGAGCCAAATAACCTCTCTACTGAATGAAAAGTGGTGTTAAAACTGCCATGAATTACAGCACAAGAAACCACATCAACACTGGGAAAGCATGTTGCATTCAATACTTTTTTTTTGGGAATATACAACCTTGTCTTAGACTCACCAGTTTTCTAATGTATAAAATTTAATTTCCTCTTTGCTGGAGGAAAATAAATATTTGGTTCAAGTAATTGTGAGGTTCTAATATGACAGTGCTGTTAGGCAAACACTGAATAAATGTTCTGCCTTTTGTGATGTTGCTGTCAGAATTTAAAATGGTATGGTTACTCCTAGGTTTGTATCACGTGTGTTACATTCATGATTTTTGGAGAAATTTAAAAACAGATGGATAATGTTAATTACCATACCGTGAATAGTATCAGGAACATGTGTGAATGTATTTTCCCAATGGATATTAATAGAGGAAAAAAATAAAAGGGCCCACATTTTATTAAGTGCCTTAATGATCATGTGCACACCTCGGAAGGTAACTAAGAGGCTAATTTTTATATGCGTTGGTTTGCCTTTATTCCACTGTTTGAAGTACTCTGGAAAGCTGGGGAAACAATGTGCAATTTGTTAGTTTAATTTCTACTACTTTTTAATGGTATTTTTTATATTTCATTGTTAATTTGAGAAATTTCAAAAACTTGTTCTTCAGATTCTGAAATTCTTTGAATTGCACTGAGGCTTACACTCTTCCTTATGCTATTGGAAAATAAAAAAAAAAAACTGATCTAAGAATTAAATAATTTGTAGACATATTTGATACCTCATTATATTCCTCTGAATCGCTGGTGTTATGTTTTATTACATTAAGAATTTTTTCTCTTTTTATCTCTCTTCTATATTCTGAATCCATTTTCTTTGATGCAGACACTGCCTTGCATGTTCTTTTCAACCTCTGAAAGAGGAGCCAAGAAAGACAAAAGCATTAAATAGAAACAGTAGTCAAGGTGATCCATAGCACTCCTGGAGGGGAAAATTTGCTGGCAAACAGAGCAGGCAGCAAGTCATACAGCACCCAGGGAGTGCTGCCACGGCTGGGAAAGATGCAAAAATAAAGGTTTTGTCCATCAGTGCTCTTCTACTGTGCTGGCACTCCCAGTAGTATAAATTATAGAATCTGTCTGTCCAAATGCAGCCAGCATGTGGTGTTGGCAGCATGACAGAGTCTGTTTTAGAAAGAAAAAAGAAACAAACAAAACAGAAGTTACTAGTAATTTATCTAGAATTACAGCATTTTGCTGTATTACTTTTTGCCAGTGTGCTAGGCAGTGCATCTGTATCAGTGAGACTGTTCCCTGTTTAGACTTTCATAATTAGCTGCTGCCTGTGATATAAATACTTAGCTGCAGCAGTGGTTGTTTTTCCTTTGTGTAAAGCAAATATAGATAATACAGGTATAGTGTACCAAGTTACAGACACGCTTATCATATTTTAATTCAACCAAGTGGATCTGCAAGTGATTTTGGCAAAGCTCTGAGGCTGCTGTATTCTTAGTGACCTGTTGTTCATCCAGCTCTTTGACCAGCTCCACTATCAGGAGATGCAGTTTGCATGCAGTGTCATTTTCTGAGTCCTTCAAATACTTCTTGATCTGTGTCTTTTTGACCTCTCTTGAGATTTACTGCTTAGGCTTGAACTCTATCTTGTAATACTTGCGTCCTTCTGACTCAGCCCTGTATCGCCCAGTTAACCTTTTTTGCCCTCTTCACAACCTTTTCATGATACAAAGAAATTTGAGGTCTCCAATATGAGGTAAGGGTAGCTTGTTTCTGAACTTAGAAAAGGTAGATTTTTGCTAATCAGTCTCTCAATAGTCCCATTAAATACAATCCTCTCAAAATACTGAAAACTAAGCTGCTCATTGTCTCATGCAGTCTGAGTCTCTCTCCCTGGCATTAAACTCTTAATGCTACTTACAGGCACCAAACCAGTAACACAAAATGGGTCAAAACCAATTCTCATGGAAAGTACAGCAAAATTGAGTCGAAATCAGTGCAACTCTCATTTGTTAAAAATGCGGGTAATGTCTTGCTCAATGCTTTAAGATGTGTTTGGAGTTTTATGTTTGAGGATAGTTGGGGGATTATTTTGTCTTTCTTTGTATTTGTATGAGAAGGGCTCAAGGGATTTTCACATAGCCTTATTTGTCCTGGATTGAAGTTCAAAGTAAGTTCTTTTTAAAACAGAGATAATATTAATACCTGAAACAGTATTAAAATCTACTATATTAAATACACTATATTAAATACCCTGATCGCTTACTTTGTTCTCAGCTGAAAAACTGTCAGTGCTTTAGTTGGAGTTTAATTTTCAGTTTTTGACTCCATTGTGATCAGTCCCTGAAATTTCAGAACAAACTTGTAAAAATGGTTTATTCACTTATGTTCCTGCTCTCTAAAAAAATAAATGTTAATCCTTCAGAAGCTTAGAAGAAATCTTAATATTGTATTTTACAGTAATCTCTTTAGAAGACAAAGAATTACAAATGGCATTTTAAACTCACTAAGACTTCAGTGACAACTCCCAGAACAAAAAGAAGCAAGCTTCCTATTTATTTCTGTAACTGCCATTTGTAAAACATTGATTAAATAAAGAGTGGATAAATGATAGTATTTTCATGAAACAAATTCAGCTCACTACAGGCAAAGTATGATTCATTTATATAAGTATGTTTAGAACAAATCCAAAGAAAAGCTATTTTGCATTCACAGCAGTAGCCTTTTTTCCCCAGTGTGAAGCAGTTTGAGTGCACATACATCCCATTGGCCAGGCGTGTCTGGATCAGCACACAGCAGGGACAGCAGAGTGAAAACTGCTTCAGTGGGAAAGAGACAACCTAAAGAATATTCATAAAGGCCAAATTAAAATATTATATGAAGCCTTGATTAGGCTTGACAGGTTTCCTAAAGACATTCTTGTTGTTACTAGTGCTTAACATCAGCTGAAGATTTGTGAAAGGGCAGCCACCCCCCACTTCCTGCAGCCTTTAAGTAATGGCTTAAAATGAGACTCTGCACTGTGTTCTGCTGATCTCCTTCATTCTGAGTTGCGTATGTATGCTACATTAGTTTCTTAGTTTCTGAAATTAATTTTATCCCAGAATTTTGTATTTACAAATACAGTGGTAAAGGTACTTCCCCAAATAATGATATAATATAAAAAGCATAGCACAGATAACCTGTATGTGGTTTTCTCATACTTCTGAGAATCATTCAAAACTTTAAAGTTTAGGATTCATTTCTTTGATTTTTTTGGAAAAGTCACAAAGCCCCTTTACTCAGTTCAGAGACATTTATTTTACTCTTTTCCTGTGATTAATTTCAAAAGACAGCCATGTCTCACCTTGAAGCTTGCAATGTTTTTGGGGCCACTTACGTTAGAAGTGAATTATTGTAGGCTCTTGATAATTGGGAGAGAGATGGGTAGTTGTAAGAAAAATTGAAGAGAAACCTCTCTCTCTCTTTTTGTGACATCCGCATAGAAAAGCATAGCAATAACTCTTCTCAGAAAGTGCTTGAGACTGACTACAGTGACTAGTTGGAACAGGGAAATGTGGGTAACATAAATGAGGATTTCAAAGTGCACAACTGAAAAAATAACAGTAATATTGGTTAATGTGGGTGGCAGAAATTGTTTTCAAAAGAAAAAAAATTGGTATTTCTCTGTATAATTTTGGTCAAAGCAAGTTTCTATTAATACAGCTACAAATACATTAAATTATAATTTTTCATTCTTTAAAAACTAAAGAAAGAAATGAAATATCAATTCTCCTTCACCCTAAATAATCAAATAATTAAGCATTGAAATTGCTTGGATATTCATAGGTGTTTTGAAATTAATTAATTAGAAATTAGCTTGATACTCTTGTTCTTAATGAATCCTGAGTATGGAAGTGTTAGGGTTGAGGTCTTTTCCCTTTATGTTTTTATTTTTCTATATATTCCATAATCCCAAAGGGAAATGTAGCTAGTTGTGAAGAATGGTACCAGTTGGTTTTTTCGCTCCTGTATGTATTAGAGCATGCATTAAAAACCAAATATTCATCCTTAATTCTATCACATAGACATAAAAAAAAGGTTTTTTGTTTTGTGATTAAAGCTTTCCGGGTTAAAAGCAACACAAACAAGCACTTGGTTAGAGCATGGTGCTGATAACACCAAGGCTGTGGGCTTGATCCCCAGATAGACCATTCAGTGAAGAGTTGGACTGGATGATCCTTGTGGGCCCCCACCAGCTAAAAATATCCTGTGATCCTGAGCATGGAAAAGAGAAACCATTTGAGTGAGAGGAGGGTATGGCAGGGAGTACGTGACCAGGACTGCAGGGCCAGAAGCATTTCTGGAGGCCAGAAAGCATGGGACAGTTTCCTGACATTTAAAATCAGGGAAGACTTAGAGGGCAGGGAAGAATTAAGTATTTGTGTTTTGTTTTGTTTTCTGCTTTTTCTTTAACACCTGCCCCCTACCCCAAATTTTAACTTTCTGTGCAAATGAAATTTGGTTTGGTCAACTGTGGAAGCACTTTAGTTTTTGAGGAAGCTCACTTGGGACAAAACCCAAACAGATCCGTGCCTCAAAGCTGTAGTTCCATTTCAGACCCTGTCATAGTCATATAAAGACGTGTGCAGTAGAGTGAAAACTCAAGCTTTTAGTGTACTTGCAGTCTTTTTTTTCTAGTGGGTTATTTTGTCTTTAAACTTAAAAATCAGCCTAATGTAGATAAGGGGGAGGGTCAGATACATGACTAAGAGCTCTTTGTCCACAGGCACATGAACATAGAATTACTGAGCAGTAGTACTGAGCTCAAAGGGTCATGAAAATGTGGTTTGTTGGTACTCACCTGTAATGATTAAATAAAATGTTTTACTGCTTCAAAGAACAAGCGAAATAATGCCATTTACTACATGAATCTATCTGTGCATCTTGTTTTGTATTCAGTTCTAAAAGCAACATATTTATAATCTAATGAAAGAACTTATTTTTGCCCAGTTAGCACAGTCAAATAACAGAGTTTTTATTCCTATTTACATTTCCAAAGGCAGTATTTATTGCATCAAGGCTGAGATTTTTATAATTTTCAATAGTGTAAACCTGCCTTAGAATTGGATTGAAGATGTTTTGATGACAAGCATGTTTTTTAGGTACAGTGTGATTTTTTTTTATTATTGATGAATAGACACGTGATAGAATCCCAAGTGGGCAAAACTTCCATCTGGTGCACAGTAACAACCTGATCTTTAAAAAGAGGGATCTCTTCATTGAACACACAAACCGTACACAAGGTGCAATGACATGATAAGGTAGAAACTTGTAGTTTGCAAGATGAACAATTTATTTCAATCATGATTTTTTTTTTTGTATCTCTGCTCTAATTGAAGATTTTCTGCAGTCTTTATATTTTAAAAAATGGCAGGTGTTCAAAGAGCTGTTTTGAGGAAATGGTATCTCTCAACTCAGTGTAAATATACCCAAATTAAATACAACAATGATTATGTCATTTGTGGAAGGCTGGTTAGAGATAAAGTAGTGCAGTCTGGCTGAAACGGAAATTGAAATATTTGATATTTCAATTTGATATACATTAATTTTTGATATACATTTGATATACATTAATTTTTCTGGATCGCTAGATTGATCTTGGCAACTACACTTCAAACTTAATTTGCAAAAAAATATGGGGGATTTTCCATAGGCTGTATCTGCCAGCTGGTATTGCTGTTTTCAGGCAGCTAGTGTTCATTCTCAGGGTTTTAGAACTGCAAGTGAGCTGTTCAGCCACAGTGTTCACTTAAAAAAGACACAATGAGGAGCAGAGGCTAAATGTAGAGCCTATCATCAGCCCATTCCCAAACTGGTACTGAAATTAATGTTGGCTGAACAGATGAAAATTGTGTGGACGCCAATGAGAGTTTTAAAGCTCATGGGAATCAGTAATAAGATGTGACCACATATTCCTTCCAGTTATTCAATAAGAAGATGTAAATAATTTGTATCTGCCATAGTTCATTTCACTTATTCCTGTGCAGTACCAAAATTATGCTGTTAACCTGCTTTGAAAATAGTAAAGGCTCAGCCTGGCTTCTTCAACAGCTTTGCTCACAGAAATAGTCTTGTACTGGGGTCATTCAGGTGAATGAGGATTGTGTGGCTTGGCCACTAGGACAGAGCACGCTCTGTCCACTAGGACAGAGCACTCCTCAGTCAGAGAAAATGTATTCTGTGTGATCAAGTGTCTGCAGATAGACAGGTTTTCTTGGATGAAATAGTTGCAGGTTTTTTTTCTGAATTGCTTAGACTTTTGTTCTTATATGGTAAGTCAATTCACAGTGTGTATGAGGGGAGATCTTAAAAAATCTGAAAAATATAGGATTTTTAAATCTCTAACTTGTGGATTTCATGTTGAACTGGGTGAATATTTCAGTTTTTAATAATGGAAAAAGCAACTGCATCATCTTTCAAGGATATAGCCTTTTATTTATTTTTGTTGACATTTATTATAACAACATGCTGCATGTCAAATATTGAGCACAGACCTCAGAGATTTAAGAAAATGGTAGGAACAAATTACTCCTAGGTGTAAGCTACACCTGGGGACATTACAATTGGACACGAGGAAATTTTTACAATGAGAATAATCAGAAGCTGGAATAATCTCCCCAAGGAAGTGATAGATTCCTCAACATTGGACACTGTTAAGATACAGGTGGACAGGGTGCTGAGCCATCTTGTCTAGACTGTTCTTTTGCCAAGAACGTTTGGACCAGGTGATCCTTGAGGTCCCTTCCAACCCAGTATTCTATAGTCCTGTGATTCAACAGCTTCTGTTATTTGGAGTTACCAGCTGGTATATCTCTGTCTTCAAGAGCTTATTCTATTCTATAATAATATCATAGATTGTGTGGAATTAACATTTTTAAACTGGATTTTAATTTTCGTTTTAGTTATAATAAAGGAAAGACTAGAAGTGGCCTACTTGAAATCACCACTGTTTTTCAAAATGTATCGTGTAATTGTTCTCTTTGTGCATGCAATATGGGAGGCAGAGAACACAGTATTAATTGGCATCAAGGTAAAAAGTGTAGTACAGTAGAAATGTGAAGAAAAGTGTAGTACAGTAGAAATGTGAAGAAAAAAATTAAACAGTCCAGGAAAGGTTATTCTAGCAGATGAGAGTGATCCAATTCATGCCTTCAGGGGAAAAGCTTTGGCTTCTACCTTGGCAGCAAAAACTAAATTGTGAATGTGATTGCTTAGTTCATAGTTCTCTAATGTGATGAATTCATGCGTATGTTCAGGAATTATTCAATATTAAATATTCAGTTTATCTGGGATAAAAAGTGAAATGTATCTGTAATCATAAAAACAGTAGATGAAGAGTAATCCCATGCTTGTATTCTCAACGTTTGAATTTCTCCAAGGATGAAATTCTTAGACATACAGGAAATACTGTGAGCTTGCCTTTGCAATATGGCAGAGAAATAACTTAAGTGTGCAATGTTAGCGTCTTCTCTTGTTTTCCCAGGTCCATGGGGGAGATGCATGGGAGATGAATGTGGGCCAGGAGGCATCCAGACACGAGCGGTGTGGTGTGCCCACGTGGAGGGCTGGACCACGCTGCCCACGAACTGCAAGCAGCCGGAGCGGCCGGACAACCAGCAGAGCTGTTTCCGTGTCTGTGACTGGCACAAGGAGCTGTACGACTGGCAGATCGGCAGCTGGAACCAGTGCCGGCCTGTCCTCTCCCGCAGCCACGAGAAGCCCCTGGAGTGCCTCAGAGGGGAGGAAGGGATCCAGACAAGGGACATCACCTGCATACAGAAGTCCAACGGGGTTCCGGCCGAAGATGTCATCTGCGAGTACTTTGAGCCGAAGCCCCGGCAGGAGCAGGCATGCCTCATCCCGTGCAGGCAGGACTGCATCGTGGCCGAGTTCTCCCCCTGGTCTGAGTGCTCCAAGACCTGTGGCAATGGGCTTCAGCACCGCACTCGGCACGTGGTGGCTCCGCCGCAGTTTGGTGGGTCAGCTTGCCCCAACCTGACCGAATTCCAGATCTGCCAGTCCGGCCCGTGCTCTGTTGAAGAAAGCCTGTACAGCCTAAACGTGGGGCCGTGGAGCGCGTGCTCGGTGCCCCATTCACGACAAATAAGGCAAGCAAGGAAACGAGGGAAGAACAAAGACAAGGAAAAGGACAGAGAAAAGGCAGTTCGAGATCCTGAGGCTCGTGAGTTAATTAAGAAGAAGAGGAATCGTAACAGGCAGAATAGACAGGAGAACAAATACTGGGACATACAAATTGGGTACCAAACAAGGCAGGTCACGTGTACTCACAGAAATGGGAAAACTGCTGCTCTGAGGTAATCACTATTTATGTTTGCATACTTCAATTTTTATCTGTTTAAAGGAAAACATGCATAAGTGGATTCGTTTACATAAGCCCAAAGCTCAAAATGGTGCTCACACTATTTCCACTTGAACATCCATCATCAAGCTCAAGTGTTTTCTGTGACATGAAACATGCAAACTGTGCTGGTGATCATACTAAACATCACATACATATGCACTGTTGACCTGTCCTAGTCCCTAGCCTCTGTTTGCTTAATTAGATTCCCCCAAATTTTTGAAGATATATGTCAAATGTCTGCTCTATTTCCGTGGGTTCAGGCAGGCGTTTGCTCTCTAACAAGTCATGCATTTTTGAAATAGGTGATGTTACTGCTTTTAAGGCTCTAGGCACAAAGACTAACAGGAAACTGGACTGAGTCAGACTTACAGTAAGAGTATAAAACAAGAGAGAAGGATGCATGAGAAAGCAGCAGCTGCTCATTCCAGTATATTTTTTAAATAGATGAGCATGAAATATCATTTGTCCTTTTTTATTCCTGTGGCAAAATTTCTGAAAGGGAGACTGTAAAACCTCTTTGTTTATTCCATGTACCTCCTTTGGTTTTGTCTCATCTCTACCTTTATGCTGCCTGCCCTGGGTTTTTTCTGATATTTATTTTTATATCTTGATTTATTATTTTATTTTTCATGAATTCTGTCAATCACTGATGTTTTGATGATTCTTTCCACAGGCTTCTGGATGCATTTCTGAAACTGTATTATCTTTGATTTGTTTTATCTGGCATTCTCTTGCTAGCTCATGTGTTTCTTTCCTATCCCCCAGAATGCTTTTATTCAACTCAAAAATCTTCTTTTAGTCTAGTCTTCTTTTCTTTGATGTGATTCTATTTCCTGCTCTCCAGTTCAATGCCTGATTAATCAATTTTACTTCAACTGTGAAATAGCTAGGATATCTTGCTGAATGAGGCTGACAGTCTCATTGCTGCTATGTTAGTGTTTAAGAACTTCTTTCAAGGTATTTTACTTTAGAGTTTTTGTTGTGCCAGTTAAACATTCTAGCACAGAACATGTAATTGCTTCCACCTTTTCCATTAGAAACCAAACAATATAGTCTTTTTCAAGTGTGGAAAACATTTTTTTGCGTGTAATTCCTTTCAAGAGATGATCCAGAAGTGAAACAGGAAAATGATAAGTTGCCTGGTTTGAGGGAAGAACTGAACAGCTTGGGTTGTTCACTTGAAGGAGGGACATATGGGTGAAGATGTGAATGAAATGCCTATGAGTATGTAACAAGGCATCACAAGGAAGAATGGAACAATCTATTCTCTCTCTGTATTGTGGATGTGTTGGAAAAGCAGTAATGGGCAAATCACAGCAGTGCTGAATGAGGCTAGGCTTCTCAATACTGGGAATAGTGAGACCGGAGAAAATTGCTTGGGTCATGTGTGGCACCCCCATCTTCAAAGTTTTGTAAGAAAAGACTGGAAAAATTCATGCGTCAGTGATGACACACCTGGAGCAGCTCTTGATTAGGGAAGAGGGGCTGACTGCATGAGAGGGGTAGTCTTTTTGGAATCTCTTCTAGGTTTGGTTTTCTTCGGTTCCTTAAGATTTTGGTCCACACTTGGATGAAGGTCTTCACAAGAAATCTCAAAATCAGCAGCTTAGGCAGTCCCAGGTGTTGGCTGCAGCACAACTCATTGTTGGTACAGAACAAATTGCCTTTACTCTTCCCTTTTCCAGCCTCACATCATGCAGCCCACACTGTGCCTTGCCCGGGAACATCATTACCCTTTAAGTACAAGGAATAATTTATTATACATCAGCTGCTATCAGATAGCAGCCAGGTACTCTTTCTGAAAGTCCCTAAGTTTTTGAAAGATTAAGGAAATTATTGAGTAGAAAAAAGGGAGGAATGACACAGTCATGGCAAAGCTCTGATAAATGGTAAAATAAAATAAAAGTATAGTTGGAAGTCAGTGGCATACTTTACTCATCATCTTTATACTCACTCTTGAATTTACTTAGATCACTAGCACTATCTTAAGTTCAGATACCTCAGTGTCTTGTGCAATTTCAGGCTGGTGCAGGGAAGTGAATGAAAACCTCTTGCCTAAGGCAGTGAAGCAATAGATAATACAATGTAGAATCAATTCTTCAAAGATGTGAAAATTAAACAAATTATGCAATGGACATTTTTATGGCTAATGGATAAGATTTTATGTTTTAATTGCACGAAGGATTTCTAGTAGTCTTCACATCAATTTTAATTTAGAATTTTCTTTTCCAGTTGCATGGTATAAACAAGAAAATTTGGTAAAATTGCTCATCTGAGAAATTCTGGTGCTGGTAACATAGCTTTTAGAGACCAATGTATGTATATCCATTTGCATCATTTATGCTGCACTCTTCACTAAGCAATCAAATGCTTTATTCTATGACTGCCATTCCAGAATCTGAAACAATAGAATTATTTTTCTGCCCAGGGTGTCAATGCAGCCGGCTCAAATGATTTTATAATCTCCATCACAGAGTAACTGTGTTACTAAATAGTATAGACAAGTAAGGTGACTGGAAAACCTGCCATTCTCATGTGAAATGCTCTTCAGTTTAAATAGTGCATTTTTAGTGAGTTTTGACTTTAGCAATCAGAAACAATCAGCCCCCTGGCAGCATGACTGAAAGAAGAATAAAAACCCTCAGGCAAGTAATATTTTTTGCAGAGATAGCAAAATTGATATATTATAAAAAGGGTTTTAAAAAAGAACAACTTTCAGAAGGGTGCTACAGAGAAAATAGTTCTGTAACGCTGTCAGCAAAACTTCAAAAAGGCAAAATTCTCTTGACATATCAGCACACCAGGCATGGTAAAGAGAAGTGAAACAAGAAAATCAAAGTTTAATTTATATACTTTATTGCTGAGTGAACAATAGATAGTCTCCTGTGAAGGATGAAATATTGGATTTTGCATTGCTTGTTCTGCAATAATGTATGTGTTACACAGCCTGTGCTTGCTTTATGTTCCCCTTAGTCTGAAATTCTGGTGCACTGAAAATATTTGAAAAATAGAAATGCTGAAGGAAAAACTAATTCAGTAATTAAAAGTGACTTATAAAATTACTTCTCTGGATAGCTAACAAAATCTGGACAGTGCTGCTGTTAGTGTAGAGGACAATACTTGATTGTCTGAAATGTTTCCTCTTTAGTGAAGTTGGGGTTTACCAAAGAGAGCTGTTAGACAACAAACTGGCAACATAGAAAAACATAAAATGTATGAAGAAGCTAATTTTGAGTTGCAAACCTGTTTGTCCTATTACAAGTTGTGGTGATTATGCCTCACGTTAAGCCTATAATTTTCTGTTGTAATATAGACTCTGTTGCTGTTGTATCTCAAACATTTCATCATAATTTTCTTCCTGAGCAGACATTTGTGGGAAAATTTAGCAAAAATATTTGGCTGGTTTGTACAAATTATGCAAGTCTAAGAAAATTTTTTTTTTTAAATATTTTTAATTCATACAACTTCTTTACTGAAATGCTTTCTTGGGACTCCACTAGATTGGGAAATTTGGAAGGACTTGAGCACAGACATTTATAACTGTAAGAACATGAAACAGAGCTAGAGTATCTTCTTGACCTGTATGTTTCTGCACTTCAGCAAAGATTTTGAAATCCAGTGACAAAGCACATCATGTTCCCCTGGAGCAGCTGGTTCACAAGTGTGGGGACAGCCTATCACTGCCAAGAGTCACTTAACTCAAATGGCTGGAAAGGGGGCTGGAGTTAAAGCAGCTCTCAAGGATATAACTGCCTCTTAAAAAAAAATCCCAGGAATTTCTGCACTATTTTCTTTCTTTTTCTACATCATTTGGATACGGCTTGTTATCTTGCTTAGTCTGGGACAAAAACGTCTCTGAATGGGGAGAAGAATGGAGGAGACCACATAGGAAACCATCCTCACCAACTCTGGTGGCAGTCCCCATAACTGGTTAATACTCTCTTGGCAGCACCACTGTGGAAGAGACCTGTATGTGAAGATGAACATTATTGGTGACCTAAATGACCTGAAGTGAGAATTCAAGAGAAAACAGTAGAATTCTATAAATATTCAGAGCTTTTATTTGTTAGAGTATAACCATATGCAATTACAATTGTGGAACAAAATGAAGGGGCAGAAAAGAATCCAAAATTTAAGACATGCCAACCAATAATTTAGCAGACTGTCTTAGCCTCAATGCATTTGATTATGTGATCAACTTTGATTTGTTTCACCTCTGTTCATCTGAGAAAGTAATTTTTTAAAAATTGTTTTCATCTTCCTCACTGACTCTGTGCATTCATTAAACATCCAGAAAACAATATCCACATCTTGTAACAAATTTAACTCTTTTGGAAGTTTCCATAGTGATCTCATTGCAGTGCTTTACTAAATTTCAAGTTCTGGAGAGTTTGAGCTTTTATTTATTCCAATACTATAGCTGAGACATGAGAGATGACAGTAGGACCAAAATTATTGAATTGTCTTGCTGATGTTGGTCATATGCTTAGTTTTTCCTCTTACTTCACAAGGTTGTGTATCTGCTTAAAGCAGTCACGATATTCATTACTGGCCACAGGTGTTAAGCTGAATAGCCAGAAACTAAGGAATTTGGGAATGGCCAATTGAGTATTTAGACTGAGGAGCGAATAATACTCAAGATATTGTCAGGAAAAACAAGGAGATTGAATCTCCTCCTCTAGAATGTCATTTTAGCATTGTTTTCCTTTCCAGGTCCTGAAACCTCTTAACCCAATGCTCCCATTCCAAATCATAAAACAAATGTCTGTGTTCACTTTATGGACTTTCACTCCTATAAATTATAAACTGTGTGAAGGAGGAAAATAAAAAACCAAGCTAAACCATCACAAGCCTGTTGCTTTATTTATGCCATTGATTTGGAAAGCAGACAAGTCACCCAGAGGAATATGCTGTCAGCAAACAGAAAAAAGATTCAGACATAAAATATGGCAGTGCAGTTTGTTGGACCCTGTAATGTATCCCTTGCTTAGAAAAAATATTAAGAGATTCTCTGTACTTCTCTGAGCCCCTCCATGAGGTCACAGGCAGAAAGGGGGTTGTGTGTGATGGTGGCAGTGGTTAAGGTGCAGTAACCTCAAGGAGATGGGCTGCAGAAAGGTGAGGGAAATAGCAATGCAGAGAGGACGGGTTGTGGAGATGAAGGAGCACAAGCAACCTTTTGTTTGTCACTGAGGACCAGATGAGAGCATGTATGTCTGCCCCTGCTTTTTATGTTACTGCAAAGGCAGCTCTACTGCTGTTTTTGGAGGAAGCCTCCAAGCTCACCATACTGTGAGGGTTTAAAAGCCATAAGTTGTTCACTTACAGAGCACCTGTAGATATCACAAACTTAAGTAATGAGCTATATATAGCCATCTTGATTCATTAATTTGGAATTATTTGGAGCACATTTCAGTTAACAAAGGAAGAATAGGGTAGAAGAAAGTAATGCTGGGTGAAAAACCTCTTGATAACTAAAAACTATACGGTTAATTTTCAGGTGCATTGGGATAATAAAAATGTAAACTATTATCAGAGAAACAGGATGAAAACATTGCTTTCCTATAATTTTCCACTGTGCCTTTAGAATTTCCATGAATTTGAAAGTAGAAGCATCCTGTAGTTTTTTAACGTGATTTTGGTGGAGACAGTAATTTCTGTGGATATGCACAATATTATTCAATGGGTGTTCCTTTCTATTCTAAGTACGTGCTCCATCATCTTACTGAGGCTGCTGTTTTGACAGTGTCTTGTCACTATTGCTACACATTTGACGTACCATGCCCAAATCTAGATTTAGGATGGAAAGGTACACGCCATGCTGAATAATTGAAACAGCAATGAACAATTCCTTTTTCCACACCATATTTTAACTCCTTTCATACAGTGAACAGTTATTCTGTCATCTAGATGCATGACATTCATATATTTCTGTGCAAAGCATAAAGACTGGGTGCCTTTCTAGTATGTAATTTTTATTCAAATACATCTAATTGTCTTCCTTAGCAAAATATAACAGGCTGTAATGTAATGAGGGTTGTACTCCATGTTCTGATAATCTCTTGTGGCAATAAACCCTATGAATGAATAAATTATTTCCTTGAATGAATGCAGTGTTGAATTTTCAGGATCCATCCAGAAAGAGATTATGTTGCACAGTGGTAAATTCAATTAGGCACTGAGATCTTTAATGAAGATTCTCCTACACTGTACTTTTATGCAGCTTTTCTACCTCTTCGTCAGTTAATGATGTTAATTGACCTCAGTGTGACAAAATAAATGTTACTCAAGGAGTATTTTTCTAATTTTTTTATGTCCTACATTGGTATTATATCATAATCTGTAAAGAGTCCTGTAGGGAACAAACTAGAATGTATTATTTTTTTAGATTTATTTTGTGTTTTGGTTTTGTTTGGTTTTTTTATTAAACTGCTAGGCATAGTCTGGGGCTAAGACTACGCCTTTGTTTTCATCTTAATAAAGTAATGGTATGGGAGCATGTGAAATGAGCATCCTCCTGGGGCATATTGTCCCTCAAGGTGGAAATGCACAGGGCTCACACACAGAAGTCACAACTCCCCAGAACATCAGGGTTGGTTATTTCAGTGCCTAACTTTCAGCTGTCCCACTGGAAATAAAATGTGTGGCTCACCTCCTAATACTGACCACACCTTTCTAAATGCTGGACAATGTGATGGAGCCAGTGATACTGCCAAGGGTAAGCATCAATACAGGGACCAAATCTAAACTAATGTCTGAACACAACTAATAGTAGTAATATAATTTTCAGTAATATATTTCTTTATATCTTAACATTAATACAGCATATTTTTGTTCACAATGTTTGGCATTTAGTTTATTTTTTTCTTTGCTAATAACCCTGTGAATCTAGCTGTTATTTTGGGTCAAAGTAGATTCTGATTAATGCTATGTAATGAAAATTCCCACTGACAAAGGGAAATTCCTCCCTAAAGCTTTAATAATTCATCTCTGTAGATTCTTGCCAAATAACCTGCTCTGCCAATCTCAAAATTATCTGTAGCATGAGATGTGTGTGCATGTCACTGTATCACTGGACTGTGAAAGATAGCACTCTCACTGAACACTTTTGCTTTCTTGTCTCCTCAGACACTCATGGTACCTGCAACAGCCCCACAGCAGCTGTTGTTGACACTTGTTTGGGTATAGTAGCACCCCTTGCTGCTTTGCTCATATTAGCATATGTATTTTTTCTTGACACAGTAGTTGTATGTAACCTCTATCTTCTCCTGTAGTGGAGAAAGCCTGAGTGATTTTGTTTATTTCAAAATTATGTGGCAGAATTAGTTAAACTTGTGAAAGGATCATGGGAAAGTTGTCTTGTGAAAAACACTTAGGTGGACAGTATTGGGATTGTAAATGAATAGAAGTGGACTCATTGTCTGTGTGATTATAATGGCCCATTATACTGGGAGGTACTAACAGTTTCTCAGAACAATGTACAAGATGACCAATACTAAACAGTGCAGCTGTATGGAAAATGAGTGAGGATTATGTCATTTTCTACTAGGAAAAATTACAGGCACTGTATTTCACTGACTTCCTTAAAGAAACAAGTTGGTACCAACCATAAACTGAACCTCTCAAGGATGACTAGACTTTACAAATGGAATTTTATGTCTTCAGAGTGGTGATTATCTAAGCTCTGGATTTAAATCACTCTATTATTATTCCTGTTGTCTAGTACCTGCACATTAAATAGAATTTTTTAAAAATTTGATTTTATTTATGAGAAAACACCTTTTTTTCTTTAGGCCAAATATTTATCACAGTCTCTCTCAAAATCCAGCTGTACCTGTGGTCCAAAAATGGCATGGAGTTAATTTGATTATTTTACTTCAGAGGTTAACGCATCCAAGAATTTGTATGAACTCTGAGAGCACTGCATGGAAAATAAATACCTTGTTGCAGCACATCAGGACATTGTGTTTGATTCTTGTACTCATAATTCCAAAACCCCTCTTACTCATAGGAGTATCTCTTAAGGTTCCATGGTGGTCAAATAAAGAGCAAGGAGAAGACACTCCACATGGAATATTAAGATCTGGATTTAATTCCAGCTAACACAAAGGATTAATATTCAGCATAAATACTGCTGTGTTTCCTCAGGCTTCCTGCCCCTGAGTGTGATCATTCAAAGCTAAAGTTGCGAAGTAGAAAATTGCACACATGGGCCCTTATAATTCAAAGCTTGATTTGACCTTCTGACCTAACCAGATAATTTCTGTGAGGTTGTTCTGTTAAAGGTGTGAGCATCTAGGCTGTGGGTCTGCCCATGGGTCATCAGATTTCCCAGCAGTTGAAGCCTGAGCTTTTCTAGGATGTGGTGCTAATGAGTGGTGTGGTGCAGATTTTACCCCTTCCTTCACTGTAAGGTTACAGTTATGAGAACCAGATATGGTCTTTGGAAACTGTTCCTTATAGTCTCTAGTCTTGTAGCAATTTACTGAGGTTTAAAAAAATTCTGAGCAAACTGCTGATATTCTCTCCACTGGGAAAAGTAAAATATGCTTGTACTCAGCCCCTGCTTTAAATTCTTTTTTTTTGCCTTAAGGATTCTTTGGGAGTTGTGCCAATGTTCATGCATGCCTGTAGGTTGTCTTGCAAGGATGCTGCCCGGCCTTGTGGCTTGTTCTACTGTGATTTACAACCACTATTTTCAAACACAAATTTACCTTCTGACTCTTTTCCAAAAGATTCCTCTAGCTTTAGTTTGCCCTTCAGTCAAAAATGGCAGCCTTTACAAGCCTGCTTCTGTGTATTTGTCTATGTGTGTAATTTTTGTTTACAAGTGCTGGTGTTTTGATGTTTTGCAAGTAATTAGTTATTGTTCCAAGTCTTTCTGCAGACGAGTTTGTTTGGTGAAATGGGCTTCTTTGTCAGCAGTTGTCATCTTGTGGCTGGTGGTAAAGGGTGGAAATCATTTTTCTAATGGTATTCAGTTAAGTAATGTCGCATGAGATCAGCAAAAATTCAAGAGAAAATCTCATGGTTCATGATGATGTAGCTGATTGTGGGAGATGCCTCATGGTGTGCAGGACTTTGCAGCTAGGAAATGGTTAAATTATTCTGCTCTGAGGGAGTCCCCTGTGGGCTTTTTCTTTGGTTTTGTTTTTTTGTTTGTTGTTGGTTTTTTTTGTTTGTTTGTTTGTTTTTTTAATCTTCCAGGTAGCTCTTGCTCTTCTTTCTTAGTATTTAGTTGAAGCTTTTTAAAAACCTGTTAAAGCATTTTGGATTTCCTTAGAATGTTGATTGCCCTTTGATCTGAAATCTTCAGAAACAGCTACCATTTTCTGCTCAACTGTTGAACCTCCTCTTATGATATTCAGTATGTGTTTCTTCCAGGCAGATAGCCTAGTTTTTGGTTGCAGCTTCTTCAGTCCTCTAAAGTTTTTAATTCATTCAGTCAGACAGTCTTGTTTGTTCAAAACATAATTGGATTATGTTGTTGGGGTTTTGCTCTGGAGAATGC
Organism: Leptocoma aspasia; assembly: GCA_013399835.1. Lineage (NCBI taxonomy): Eukaryota > Metazoa > Chordata > Aves > Passeriformes > Nectariniidae > Leptocoma > Leptocoma aspasia. Next base: position 1,734,205 of record VXAX01001640.1, read on the forward strand.
AAGCAGGACTGCAAAAAGAATAACAAAGTTCTTTCCCAAAAGGTGGGAAGACAGAACAAGTTCTGACTGCACAGCTCTTCTTGATCTTGAAGGGCATGTGGTATCTCATCACTGTAACATTATTTAGTATGAGAGAGTCAAGAGGAGGAAGCATGCCATTTTCCCCTAGGTTTTGTGTGTGGTGTCTGACAATATAGATGTCTGCTGAGTGTCTCTTAATAAAGCTGGCTGCTCTGAGCTCCCTGATACTCTCTGTGTCTGCTTTCCACACCAGTGGTGAGGGTAGGTCAGTTGTGCCAGCACTGAAGCAACTGGGCAGATCTGTAGGTATGCCTACAAAGAAGTCTAGAGTGACAGGAGCCAAGACCCTGTGGACATAATCCACTACTACATCAAATAGTCAACAGGATTAAAAAAATCACAGTTTTCAACAAAATGAAAATTTTCATTTAAGTCCTTTTTAGTCAAAGCCCTGTCTTTTATTCTTCCTGAGTGCTAAGAGTTTATGTTGGCATCAATCTTCTGAACCGTAGCCATGTTATTCATTTCAGAATAATGGAAATCTCTGTATGTAATCAAATGGAAAATCAGCTGAAGAAAAAACAAATATATCAGAATTCTGGAAGAATGAGTATAGTGAATGAAAGTAAGGAATAGTAACTGTGAAAATTTCATTAATGAAAATCAAAGCTGAACGTGGATAATGGGAAAAACAATGTTGAATGTTGATAATGGTGAAGGAATAGAGCCAAAACAATGCAGACAAAAATTATTGAAGAGACTATTTAGCTTACATTAATTAACCTTGCCGGTTGGGCTCCATTACTTTACATTATAGTAAAAAACAATAAATAGAAGTTCTTGTTAAATATCGGTACTGAGTGAATTAATTGAATTTATTGTAAAGGACATGTTCTTCACTGTTTAATTTTAGATTTAAATTGCAAACCTCACGTTATTGCTCTGTTACATTTGAGCATGAAAAGCAGTGTATCAGGAAAAGCACAAAATCTAACTTCAAAATGTCTCCTTAATACCTTGTGTTTGTCACTCCTATTTCCATTAACTTATAGATTGCTGAGATATAGTAATGTACAGATTTTAGGAGTGTCCTCAGCATGAATATTGAACAGTCCTCAAATCCAGACCAGTTTTCATCTCAAAGCTGCACATAGAGTAGAAAGGATGTGTAGTTGCAGGATATAATTGTGTTCAAATAAAACAAGACCAAGTGAAAGAGGACTCTTGGACCTAACAATGAGACAGTCAAGGAAAGATTTTATAGAAGTGTCAAAGCTCAAAAATGCCACAGAGAAAGCAAATACAGTTATGTAAGGCCTGAAGTCAGAAAACGAAATTAACTGAGCATTTTAATGCAAAATAACTATCTACAGTTATTGGTCAGTAAAAAAGGTGTATAATGCATTGTTTCTAAGATTGTGTACGTACCAAAATCTTTTCTAGTTTTAGAATGTATTCATCTTAGTTCATGGAGGTGAACACTGTAAACTCTTCAGTGCAAAGATTCAGCTTGTGTTCCAAAAGTCTGTAAGCCTTTAGTTTGCTGGAAAACCAGAGTGTATATTGGGATACTGTGACTGAGTATTTGCTGTCTTTCCATTTTTGCCCTCTATTTGCTACTGCCAAGGCAGGTTTCTGACTGCACGGATTATTAGTTAGTTGATGGTTAGAACCTCCCAGCCATTCTGACGCTGCTCTTCATCTTTTCTCATTAATTCTTCTTTCTAATTACTAGCCCAGTCCGATATGGACAAAACACCAGCAAAAGCAGAAAATTTCTTAGTTGTACAAGTTATGAATGGAGTATGCTCATGCAGCAAAGAGTCCTACTATCTAGTTTAAAACCTATTTATTTTTTCTATTCATCTTGCATGAATTTAGAGGTCAGGCCTACTGTCATGCACTACCATGCATTTGGATTCATGAATGCAGTATGCACAGCTTTATTGCAAAAATTTATCAGAAAGACCCATTTCTTGTCTAGTTGAATTTGTAGAGGAGGAAATTCCAATGGTCTCTTCCATGACTTTTCTACACAATGTAAAAGACAACTTTTGAGACTGAGATTATAAACACTCATACAGGTCACTGGCATATAAAATCAAGTTTTCCTGATTTTTTAAAGTTGTAAAAGTATTTTTCATTCTCTAATAGATCTTTAGGATACCTCAGAAAGATTTTTTTTTTCTCTTGACTAATCTAATTTTTTCACATCTTTTAAAATTTATTTTTGACTGAAGAGAGTTCTTTCAACTGCACAAGTTGCTCATTCATACAGAGGTACTGCGGTGTAATTTGGTCCAGGCTTATGTGTCAGCCTTTGTTCTCCCCATGTCTTTAGCCTTAATTATCCCATAAATTACTTTGAAATCCCTAGGCATAACCTTCCTATCTTCAATTCTTAAGTGATATTTAGTTTTTATTTATTGCTGTAGAAACACAAACCAGGCTGCGGAACGTGAGTAGACACAAATTCTTGACCACATATCTTCAGAAGATGTTGAGCAGTAATTATGTTCTGTAGGTTGTCCTTTGAACCACCCTTTTTCTTTACTTCTTTTGTCTAGTCTATGTCTTTGAGGTCAGGAATAGATTTATTGTTGGCTTGATAGCAATAGGGACCACTCATACCCTGTGATGTTTTGGCTTTTTGGGATTGCTTTCTCTTTCCATTGTGTCTTAAGTGCTTTTATACCTTAAGCTTCATTTCCCCACTATATCTAACTGTTGTCTGAAATGGTACCTTCTCAAACCACAGCCTTAGTTCAGTTTGTATAATTCCTTCTTTCCTGCCAAGAAACCTGGGGCATTGTCCTTTGAATATATTCACTGGATTGGGAGCAAGATGCTGCAGACTTTGCATGTTACCTCTATGCAGCTGCTTCTTGTATCCAGTCTGCTCTGTTCACTTTTAACAGCATTTTTATGTAACTTGTGCTTTTCTTTGAACTTTCCAAGTTTCCAAGTTTCCATCCAATTATTTGGAGGCAATTTTATGGGTTGATAGTGAGGACTTATTTGTTTCCTCCCTGTGCCTCTTGAATGGTTAACTTTGCATATAATGTGTACTTAGATATTAGTCAAGGGCAGGGAGATGTTTGGTGCAGAACTTCTAGTGAGTTGGGTGGTATAATGAAATTAATGTTAATTGTCTATTTTTATTTTCTGTTGCATTACTTGCCCATTTGCCTCTTATCCTGTAGGAAGATTCACCCCAAGTCTGCATGACTAAACAAAACACATAAATCCAACAAAAAGTGCAGAGAGCTTTACACAAAAGTAAGCTTTGCTTTCAGTTATTTGTGGAGATCAAATCTGTAGCATTAGGTACCAAACACAGAAGAAACTATCTTGTTTAACAAATTCATTCCCAGGTTTTGATTTAGAATCAGTCTACTTGTTTCTTCTGGTAAAATAAAGTTTGAAGTATGTGATTTTTCCCTTCTTTACTTGGTTAGAGTATGACACACATTCTTCTGCTGCCTGCAATATGAAGGAAAACTCTTGATAGCGGCCATTTCCAGTTAGCTCTCATTGTTTCTCTAACTTACCCAAAGAAAACCAAGTGTTAAAAGAACAAACGACAGCTAATTTGCTTGTGTGACTCTCCTTTTTCTAATTGTAGTTATCTCTGCCCTCTCATGAAATAATATGACAGTATGCATAACAAAAAACAGGTTGTGTAGGGGTGACTTACAGTATGAGTTTCTTGTTGGTATTTATGTAGTACTACAAGTGGTGCATGGTTTTAATAAGCAAGTAAGGAAATAAATATAGCTCACTTTACCTCTTGCTTGTCTCCCTAGTAATATTTGTGTTCTGGTTACAAGAGCTTAATAACATCCTTGTTTCATATTTAATTTTAAATTATTTTATTTTACAGGTAAGTATTTGAAGTGAGGCATCCTTTAACTCTATTGTTTTATTTTTGTTAAGGATCATAAATAAACAATGAAGTTAGTAATTCATTCTTCATGCCCACATATGGAAATTATTACTAGCAAACATTAGCCTTTCTCATGTAACACTTCTCCCAAATAAATTTTGAAACACATGCAAAGCCCACTGACTGTTACACATCATCAGGTAACCTCTTCCCTTCTCACCAAAGCTACTCTGTGGTGGCAATTTTGTGCATGTTCCCTGGCAATATGCATCTATAATTAAACTCAGCCCCGGTCACAGTGCATGTGAAGAGGCTGGTTTACTCTGCCCTCAGAGGTGCCACATTGGATAGGAGCTTGGAAGGGGAGGATACTTTATCTGTTCTACAAAACAATTTGCAAATACTGCCCATGTTAGAAACCATAAGGAATGTATCTTTTCTCCAGTCATTAAAATGTGTCTTTGGAGGATCAATGGGTCTATATGTTTTGTCAAAGGTACAGAAACTGACCTGTTGATTTTGACAGTACCGTAGTCCTGTGCCAGATGGGGTTACATGTAGGTAAAAAAGCCCATTATTAAAGAACAATTTTCTCAAAAACTCTGAGTGTCTTTCTCCACAAACAGGATGTAGTTTCTGTCCTAAAATAGAATAAAAGTTGGCTATCATGTGTTAGGGTTCCCCATCACCACTACCTTTGACATAATAAGAATATTAGAAAAATCCTCCTGAGTAATCCCCTATGGTCTGTCAAACACAGCAGTGTCTCCCCCTTATTGTCTCCAGTGAGAGAAGGAGATGCAATTTCAAGACCAAAAATATGGTATCTGACTGTCTTTTGCAGTCCATTCATTTTGTATTTCTCCAATATCCAAAGTAAATGTACTAGGGATGATGGCTCACAGTTTTGTCAATCTCTTTTCGGACATGCTGACACTGTCTCCATAACCAGGATCTTCTGCTAGCAAGATGTAGAATTGGTCTGTTTCTTGTGCATGTAATGCTTTCATTTATTGTGTTTTTAAATCTCTCCGTTTCATCAAGTACCCCTAGCTCTATTACAAAATTTTGTAAATAGAGGTTCAAAATTGTGTTGGATATATGGGTAGGGCCAAGTTTGGTATAGCAGTGAAATACTTGTAAATGTTCATTTTTCTGTATTATTTTGTGTTCTTTTAAAGGGAAGAAAACAAGCCTTCGTAGTATCGTTTATAGGCCTGGTATGGAACAGAGCATTTCATTGTGCTACTTGCAGTACCAGTAAATATTTTTCCTGTCTATTTAACTGCTTCAAAAGCCAGATTTTTATGCCAACCGAGACATGATAAAAAAGAAATCTATTTTGTAATTGTAATTAAAGAGATAAAGTTATGTTCGATTTAACTGCAGTTTACCTTCTCTATTTCTCATTTTTCTATTGTGAATCAAACTTTAAAATAAAAATGTTAGTTTTTATTTAGAATATAAAATTTAAAATTAAGGGTGATTTAGAGGGAGGAAATCTCACTGACAACCTATATAATATGTAAATGAAGCAATTAGATAGAAAATGGAAGTTAAATGATGGCCTTCATGAGCCATGAGCAGGAAATAAGTACTATGGGTAGATAGGGAGGCTTCAGTTTAGGTTAGAAATCATTCCCTGTTTGGACCATGAGGCATCACTGTGGCAATATACCAACTATTAACAAAGTAAGCTGTTAGTGACCAAGCATTCAATATGTTTGCCATTGTGTTTTTAAGTAATTTGTAGTCTGGAAATTAGGAGAAGATGACACTGAGTATTTTGTTCTCTGCAAAAACACCTTTAGTCATTTCAGTTTTTGATCCTCCCTTGCCTGGAACATAATTCCAAGAGGAAAAAAGGATATACCTAAACATAAAAGATAAGAAGTCAAAAATGTATGTATTTCCTCTGGTATGCTTCCATACACGCAGGAAGACTTAGATTTCAATTTTATTCACAGATATCGCAATATTTTGATCACAGATATGGCAATACTGGTAATTTTTTGCTATAGAAAATCTTATTTGTCTGGTTTGACTCACTTTCACCAAAAGCCCTTTTGGCCAACTTTTTGGGATCAAATAAATGTGCTTTAAAACAGCTTTAAAAATATTTACTGACTTTCATGTAACCACTGATAGTGCTTTTGCTGTAGGAGTTCCTGACTGCCTGTGGATGTGAGTGCTAAAAACTGTAACGGTCTCTTATTACAGCTTCTGCAAACAGGAAAAGCTTCCCATCACATTTCAGTCCTGTGTGATCACAAAGGAGTGCCAGGTGTCAGAGTGGTCAGAATGGACCCCCTGCTCCAAAACCTGCTTTGACATGACAACCCCTAAAGGGAATCGTACGAGATCACGGACCATTAGGCAGCTCCCCGTTGGCAGTGAAAGCGAATGCCCACAATTAGAAGAAGCAGAGCAGTGCATTTCTCAAGGAGATGGCGTAGCACCATGCATTACGTAAGTTGGTTCATTTCAGTTCTCTTGTTACTAAAATGAACAATTTCAATTAAACACACAGGGCTGGTAATGGAATATCAACCAAACCATTATTAACGAAATAATAGGTATGACTTTACCTTTTTTTCTTTATCCTTGTTTATTCAGTGTTCTTGAAAGCCCAAAGTCTGCAAATAGCTCCCATTGTAGTATAACCAGTTCCTTCTCTAAATACAGGAATAATAATAAGTATATTTTCTTTTCATTCATTTCAGTTTTTAAAAGACAATATTTGCACATATGCAGATTCAGGCAAGGTGAAAAGAAATTAATTGTATTGATTTTTCAGCAGTCTTTTCCCTACATAACATGTCTACCAGAATCATTGTTTTCTGAATTTCTTGTCTGTCTGTGGACCAAAGGTTGAACACAGGAAAGGAGTGATAAACATCTGCTTAGCTAATGGGCTATTTTAGTGAGATTTTTATTCAACACAACAAAGGCCCCAGATGGGAAGTGGGAGAGGCTAGTAGTGACAGCAAACAAAGTTTAGGAGAAATGACAGCAAGCAGTTTACAATTTAAGAGATTTCTGTAATCCTTATCTAATCAAAATTAATATTAAAGTCCCAACTGTGTTTTTTCTTTATCAAACTAAGAATAGGGTCTGCAGAAATGTCACTTGATGTTAAGCATCTTTGACTGTGGTATATATTTTTCATTTAAGAGTTGAAATATCATCTTTCTTTATCTACAGCTGCATTAGGAAGCACTTTGCTTTATTTAGCATTGAAGTACTTGTTAGGTAGGGAATTCTGTGGCATTTCTTGTAGTTCATAATCTCGACTGGGGTTTTAACGGCAAGTCAAACATTTTCTTTGCTGTGTATTCACTGATTAGAAAGGTTCCAACTTCTCATCATTCATCAGTACCCAGCAGGGATGCTTCAGTACTGCAGAATGATCTTCCTTTTAACTGTGAAAAAGAGAATTTACTGAAAAGTTTTTCTGTAGTCATAATGAAAAATACAGTTATAGTTTCACCTTGATATCCAGAAGAAACTTTTGTGTCTCCTATCAAAGATAACAACAGGCTTTTGGGTTATTTGGGGGGAGGGGGAGTAGTGAGGTTTTTCCCTCACTTTCTGGCTTTTATGTTTCTCAGCATTCACATCTCTTTCGTATTTTGGATTTTGTTTATATAAATTGTCAAGCTCTAAACAAATGCTGAGAATCACAGTCTTGAAAGTTAACTTATCTGAACATGGACTATGTGTCTCTATATATCAAGTTTTTCTTCTCTCAAATAAAATATTTATATATGTGGTATATTTCAGGAATTGAACAGAAAAGATCCTCCTAAAAAGTAATAATCTTAAAAATTAAATAATTCAAAAAAATTTTCCATACACATAAAATGCAAGATTTAATGCATCTTTGTGTGCAAGAAATTGTGGTGCTCAGGCCTTTTATGAAATTAATGAGATTACTGAGGTGTTTCAGCTCGTATAAATCAATACTGTGTAAAATGGCTTCATGGTTTCTAAAGACCCAATTAACCAAATTTGACCCAGGTACGGCTGGCGGACCACGGAGTGGACAGAATGCCGTGTGGATCCTCTCCTCAGCCAACAGGACAAGAGGAGAGGGAACCAGACAGCGCTCTGCGGAGGTGGCATTCAAACCAGGGAGGTGTACTGTGTGCAAGCTAATGAAAATCTCCTCTCCTACTTAAATACCCTCAAGGATAAAGAAGGTAAGTTTGATTCCATTGCAATTAAATTAGTGTGAAATCAGAGCATATCGGCATTCCAGTGGTCTTTCACAGCCGTTGTCTTCTGTCATGAGTGCCTCCTCACCTTTTGAGTTACTGCTATTTTTTAGTTCAGATGAAAATTCTTAATTGCTGTAGCAGAGATTTCATTCTCTATGCTGCAAATATAGATTCCAAATATAAATTCCTACAAATTACTATTTCTTAGTGTGTACTGAAAAATTTTGTGCAGGATACCTTTCCATAAGAAAGAGCATGAACAGGTAGGTCCAAAGTCCTAGATTTGGTTTTTTCATCTACTGTAAATTTCTTGTGTGCCCTTTATCTGGGTGATGAACTTGTGCTGTTTGACATGCAGGTGGAATATGTCAATTCTGGCATGTAATCTCCATATAGAAAAATGTAAAAATATCATTAGACTTCATTCTCAGGAATTTATTTTTTTTTTCGTTGATATGATCAAGTTTTTAAGTAGCTTTCAGGACTTCAATCCAATATAATTTCATGGGTTTATTTACCTAACTGAAAGAGAGAAGAGCTTATTCCTTGTCACTGTTAAGGCCTGTACAGCTTCTTAAGAAAAGAGAGAATACCTTAGAACACAAAATCTTTGATTCATTTGGTAGTCTACATGTTTTAGAATAACACTTGAGTCATTTACATTACATCTACTTCTGTATAGTAATGCAGAACTATAGATTCAGAAATCAGTTAATTAAGCTAAATGCATTTAACTTTTAAATTAAATTTTATTCTCTGCTTATTTCATACAAACACAGAGCCATATGCTTCAGGAAAAACAACAGCCTTATACTTTGGGAAAAACAACATCAATATGCAAATCCTATGTAATACCACATTTTGTCCAGGGCTGGCCAAACAGCAGACTAGTGAAGTTCCTGCTGTGGTTTAAAGGTACTCTCAAACTTGCCGTAGAGGTAGAGTTTGTGGGGAATGTTAATGCCAACATCCATTTCAGCATGACTGCTCAGATCAGTAGGGTGTGACTTGTGAGCTCTGCAGCCCCACATCTGTATTTATTAAAGAAGAAGCTTTCAAGCCTCTTCGTTTTATGCAAATCAGCTCTGCCCAAGGGCTGTTAGTAAATCGCCTCTGCTGAACAAAGTTTAGATGCCTCTGCTGTAGTGTGAACTACAAAAACCTCCCAGCTAAGGAGAGGTAACAATAAGACCAGTGGCAGCTTACTGTTCAGAATGATGATTAGGACTTTGGTAGGCTGTGAAGTCTTGCCAGATTAGGCGGGTGTGAAATTTACCCTTATCAGACTGTGACAGGAATACATGGAGCCCATCAGGAGGTAATCTCTGCAGGCTCCTGAAAGCTGATTAAAATGTAACCAGTCTTTAGATGCATAAACATGAGAACAGTTTTTCAAGAGCTCAAACTGGGGGTGAAGTGGCTCTTAGTTTAAAAAGGAGCTCTGGGCTGTTTCCACATTAGGGGACAGATTTTCAGTAGAGGTGCTGCTCTGCTCATCCTCTCTCTCTCTCCCCTCAGAGATCAGAAAATGATGAGTAATTTGAGGATGGGAAAAAGCCAGAGCACACACCCACCAGATTATGCTGTGGGGAAACGCCTTCATCTCAGTGTAGTTTGCTTTTGTTTGGAGCAAATGTTGTTGGTAAGGCTGATTTAAAAACCTCCCTTCTCATATACTCATGGTGGCGTTTCCCTGTTATTTCAGAAAGTCAGTCACAGAGCAAGTCGAAGGCTAGTGCTGCACCTCTGCTATCAATCACTTTTGAAATAACAGGTAGGTAAATTAAGGCCTCTGACCTGACCTTTTGATTAAGAGCATGCAAAGGAGGCAACGCCCTTTTTGGGGGACCTTGTTTGCTATATGTGTATACTTAGCATGTTTATGTAGCTCTGAAATAGTTAAATGGCTTTGAGCATTTGCAAGAAATTTCAGATCAGTTTGAAAGTGGCAGGCAAAATTTTAAACTAATGAAGGTCATGAGCCAGCTGGGATGCTGGAACAGTTGCCTGCTCCACTCCTGAACCTTTTTAGCTAGTGACTGCTTTTCCATTCACTTCTGAGCATTGGGAATTGTTTTCTGGCTTTCATCATAGCTGCTGTTTCCAGTCCCTTCTGTACATTTAAAACACCAAGTTAGGCCTCCAGTAAGAATTTGAACTTCTAATACTTAGCTGAACCAGAATCCCTCACGCCATTCAGGTCAGTAGGGAGCAGAGCGAGCTTTGGTTGTAGTAGTTAAGCAGTGGTAGTCAAGTTTCCCGGAGGCCACAGTCATACTGCCATTTACTTGCCACTGACTTAAATTGTTTCATCTCTATTCACCTACTTTACTGGTTTAGTCATGAAGTTTCTCTTACTATATGAGGTGGAGTGTTTCATCTTATTCCGAGTACCTTTAAAACCCCCGATGTAGAATAAAGAGGAGGAGAGTTCCTTTATGGGCATAAATTTATTCTACATCTGCAAATACACATTTGTTGCCCTATTAAACACAGGGGAACTGCTTACATGCATGGAATTATGCCATTTCTCAGAGCATAAGATTCTGAATTATCTAATGTTTTTTGGTGAGAGAATTCAGCATTATAGAAAATGAGAAGAAAATATGTTATTTACTTGTTGGTCGTAATGTGTTTTGGGCTTGGGTTTTTCTTGGGATTTTTGAGTGAGAGTACTTTGAGAAATTTCTTTGTGTTGTTTGTTATGAAACAATTATGGCAAATGATCAGAAAGAGAAATATGAAATTGTGTCTGCTTATGCTGATACAATCACATATAAATTCAGTCTCTTTGCCAGCCTCGTCATTACTGGGCACTAGTCTCTTGAGGGTCTTTAGAGAAAGATGAAGAATTTGATATCTCGATAAATGTAGCAAATGCATAAAAGCAGAACTGTTCTTTTTCTTTTCAGTTGTTTTTAAAATGCAGTAATTCAAGGAGGTGTTTTCCAAGGATATAAAATATATTCAGCTAAAATTTCCTAATATAGAAGACGATTTAAGAAATGGATGGTTAAATCTCGCTTTAGTTTTTAGGTTACTACTCTCAAACCTGAAATTCCTTGAAAACTGAATCTAATTTATTAGTTAGACTGAAGGGGAAAGAGAGATTACCAAAATGCATTAACTTTTCTTTCTATTTTTGGCCCAAAATTTGGTCATATTTCACACAGATCTTGTAGTATTACACACAGTCTAATCGGCATTCAACATTACTTCCAAGGAATAAAGAACAAAACAATCTCTATTGCTGACACAAGAGAGTATGAAAGGACAGAGATAAGACAAGGTTTTAAACTGTAAATATATGCATCCAGTACCATCTTATCTCAGAGCGTCTTTGCTAAACAATAAACATCAAAGCCTATGCTAGGTCATACTTTTGTGATGGTGAAAGAAATGAATTTAAAGTCATGGGAACAAGGTGGTCATAAGATGCCCAGGCAAAGCTGTTTTCTTATTTTACTGTCATCTCAAAAAAAGAATTATGAGTAATCCTGCATGAAATTCATCCTAAGTGCTTAATGATGAAAACATTTTTAATAACCTGAAATAGAACCTTTCTGTCCTATGGTTGAATACTTTTGTTCTAAAAGCAAAATATAAGAGATAGCATTTGTACATCACTTAGGGTCTAAAAGCAGCATTTGAAAAGCATTTTGGCATATTTAAAGATTTGTTGATACCTGTGATATTAAAAAACTGCTATTGCTGAAAACTTCCTGATTAAAGATCTTTTCTTATTTTTCTGAGTAAAATTCCCTGAACTAGTGTGATGATAAAGTCTTTATCATGATGAAGGCTAGAGATGAAGCATGGAATTCCTCAGAGCACTTTCTCTATTCTCTGAAGCAAGACTGTGTCTCAGGGGTATGATTGGCCCTTAATTTCAACTGTCTCACTTGGGCTATTCCCCAATTAAATCAAGGTTAAAAATGTACGAATAGCAGTTACTTACTGTTTTCCTTTTTTTTATTAGAAACTATTCAATACAAATTCAACACGCAAATTATGTTTACTTATATCCATTTTCTACACCAAATATGCATATTATGTTGATTATCATGCATGTTAGGTGTGCATGTCAAACTTACTGTAAAATTCAATGATATGTCATAAAATTTAATTTCAAAATAGCATTATGCAGATGTTGGAATATTAGACTTTATATTATTTTGTTTCAAGAGATTGGTAAACTAGAGGCAGTAATATTAAATTACTATCTGCCACCTTCAATGTGGAGCTACTATCTCCACCTTGCTATGTGGAGCAACACAGTGTAAAACTGTGCCAAAGGAGGCAACATTGAAAACCAGAATAGGGAGAGAATTTTTCATTCCATTTTCCCCTTAAAAAAGTGAAAGTTGGGTGCTTTTTCTGAAACTGTAAAAATCACCTGCTTAGAAAATCTGAGTGGGAAGACATACACACATCTACAAGCTTGACTGTACTTTAACAGCCTGGTGTTTACTTCCACATTCCATAAGTGGTTATTGATCTCATCTTTCAGAAAGACACTTTGTCATATACTGTATTTATTTAATCTGAGAGTCTTTCCATCAAAAGTGGTGGCAAAAATTAATGATGTAACTTCCTCCAGGAAAAAAAGTACTGAATAGAATGAGAGCGCTTTAAGTTAAGGAATTTCATGTTTCCTCAATCAACTGAAGTGAATTAATGTGGCAGACTTCTTGCAGATATTCTCTGCTTACTGTAATATTTTGTCAAGTCTTGTATTATGAAAGAGAATTAAAATCTTGCTTTCAATGAAATGGTACATTTTCAGTTAGAGTTCTGTGCCTTACTCTGGCACCCAATAGAATTGTCCTGTTACTTGTATTACCTGGAAAGTCAAAAGAATAAAGTACAGAAGGAGAAGAGTGATTTTGGCCCAGGTTATTGATCTTTAAAAAACAGAAGGTTCTGCCTTGACTTGTGTCTCTATAGATTAATAACACTTTAAAAAAAATTGTCTTGTGCGGTTTTTACAAGTACATATATACATGATGTATACATATTTATAGACATATATATAGCAAATACCAACCATATATGTCTCTGAAACAAAGCCTTTCTTGAACTAAAGTTGCTGCTGCACAAATCTTACTGCTGAGTGTGCACTTGATGGTCTTTAGAGTAAAAGAAAAACGTTTTTGCCAAAATTTTAGCTATGTTTCGGGTTAAAGCTTAAAAATAATCTTTTAAATATTAATTAACCAGGCCTTTGAAGTTATAGTATCATGTAGCTTACATATACATGTGCAAAGGGGTTTATGCAGCTTTTTGTTCAGTTTCTTAAGAGAAGAAGTAATGAGATAATAGGACACAAATTTATGCAGAATGCAAAGTGAACAATTGTTGGCATGGTGTAATTTACCCCTCAAAGGAAAGGACTGGGTCTGAGGGGGTGCTGCAATATCTACAGTCTTCCCATCTCCACATAATGGGATTTGACTTTGTCCATGCAAAGAGTAAACTGACTTCCATTCAATTTTTTTCGAGGCAGGCATTTTTCTGTCACATCATCCAACTAAAGTGATGAGATAGCAGCCTTTCTGACTGGAGGATAGTTCTGCTCACTTAGAGCTGAGGATCACGACCAGTGGAATATGAGAAATGTTTTAACTTTGTTTTGACAGCTTCAAGGCCAGTAGACCGTAAACTGTGTACAGGACCTCTTCCCAGCACCTCCCAGCTGTGCCATGTTCCCTGTCCTACAGAGTGCGAGACCTCGGCATGGTCAGCCTGGGGACCATGCACCTATGAAAGCTGTGATGACCCTCAGGCCAAGAAGGGTATGTAAAAATTCAGCAGAGCCTTTTAATGGTGATATTACTATTCCTAAGTCGCTAGGAATAGTACATTATTCCTAGCAAGCACACTAAATTTTGTACCAAGAAGTCTATATCTAGTGCCTCTGGGCATCAAAATAAGGTCATTGAATTAGGACTACATTTGGCATCACTGTTACACCAAAGGTAGCAAAAATGTAGCCTGTTTACTAGGCTCTCAAGATCAGCTTGGGTTTCTACAGGTCAATTCCAGTTTCAGACCTTCCTATCAGATTGAATGAGATACAGTTTATGTGCTCAAATCACAATTTTGGCACTGTCTCAAAAGGAGGACAGAAGCCTCATTTGAGGTGTGTAGCGTACAAGGCTCTCAAAGATTTACAGTTCAGTAACAGCTTAAGAATTCACCATTAGACCATAAAGCATGATCTGGCAAAGAGATTCACTGTTGATACGTGATGCTGTTTTACTTATGACATATGTGCTGGTTTCAATTTCAGCATGTTTTACAACTTATTGCCATGCAGAACAGATTGTAGTAACCTGACATCAAAACAGGAAAGCAAGAATACAGCGACAGGGACCTCATGTTAGAAGTCTGTGGGCTTCTGGCTGTAAATGAGAAAAACTGGCCTAGTCATTGCTGCAAAGTGATTAGCTAATAAAATTGGGAATACAGACTTGATTTCTTGATTGAAAACAGTCATGAGAAAGGGCAGCCACATATGTCCACTGGAAGGAGCAACTGTGATTACTATGTTTGCTTAGCTGGATATTTCTGGCATACTGCTAGCTACACTTCTGCCTGGGCAGCAGTAATACAAGTTTTACAAAGTTGTTTTGTGGAACTCTGACCCAACCTTGATCAGTTCAGGAAGGAAAACTCAGTTCAGAATTCAAATCTATCCGATTAAGTCTCCTCTGAGTACAGCTGTCAAGCAGTCTGTTATTTATGTTGCTGTTCCATCACTGAAAGATTTGCTACATTTTCAGAGGTAAAGTTTAGGTTTGTGAGACTGATTTGGACATCTTTCTAATAGAAATAGATTAGGATGTACCTTGTGCAAGCCTTTATTCCTGCACACGTGAGCAGGGATCTTTTTCTCAACTGCCAATGTTTTCTTCTTATCTGGAAATTCTTACATTTTACTTTATGATTGCATTGACAGTTCTTCTGAGAGAATGATGTGAAAATTGCACAGGCACTCCCAGTTTTAGCAGCATGTCTCTCTACATATTTCCAGATCATTTGCATCCTTTGTTGATGTAGATATTGGAGTTCTTTATTTTTGGAATTATATCAGCCTTTTATGTCAGGCTTGCTAAACCTTTTGCACATAATTTGGCTGAACTCTTCAATTTAGAAAAAAAGAAAACAAACAGCAACTGAAGACTAATGGAAAAGTATTTTTAAAGTGAATACTTACTATAATTGAATTAAGAGGCATATCTTCAAAGAATCACTTCTTGCACACGTGTGTTTGAAAACTCTCCTGTTTAGTTTGTGTCCTGGTAGAAATGGCAGTTATATGTAGTAATTTATAAAAAAATAATGTATATTAGTAACTTGCCTGAATACTGATATAAAACAAAAGAGGCTGTGAAAAGATGTGAGAAAAGAAACTATTTCTTGAATCCATTCAGTCTGGTTAGGTTGTTCTGACTGTGTTTAGTCTGGTTTTTTCAATGAGCCATCCTGAAAGGAGAGAGTGGGTTGCTTTTGGTCGCTTTGGGTTGCTTTTGGCATTGACCTGGCAGATGACACATTGCACAAAGGCCCATCAGTTTCTCCATTCCAAAATGAGTTTAGGTAGTCTCAAGGAAATTTTTAATGCTTTCAAGGGACTATTGTGATGTTTATTAGTGAAAATGTCATAGGAAAACTCATAGGACTTGAGTTTACTTCCATGCTTTTTCTCACAAGGTTGTCTTTTTATTCTTCCATTTCATTTTGGAGGGTTAGAGGGGGAAGGGATTGTTTATAAGCTGATTTCACTTGACAGCTCATTCCTGTTGGAACATACCTGAGAAGAAAACAAACAACATATTTGAGAAATGGTAACCCAGCAATGTAGTCAAGATTTATAAAATGAGATGAAGACTGGTGCATAGGAAATGATCCTCTTTCCTTCCTGGAGTATGCATGACTATAAACAGGGGTTTAAGGCAAAGCCTCCTGAGGAGGCTCAAAACATTGAAACTTGTAAAATTTTATCTCTAGTCCTTCTTTAATGAGCTCTTCTACCCAATTATCTAAAATGCATTGCTCTGCTGAGTGTCTGTGGTATGTTTTACAGAGAAGAGAAACAGAACTGTCACTCAGGTGTAGACAGATAAAAAGTGCTTCACTTCACATTTTAGAGTTAAATTGTTATTTTCATGGACATTTCAGGCTTTAAACTAAGGAAACGTCGCATCACCAATGAGCCTACAGGAGGAACAGGAAACTGCCCTCACCTGTTGGAAGCCATCCCGTGTGAAGAGCCCTCTTGCTATGACTGGAGAATCACAGGGCTGGAGGAATGCATTCCTGACAATGAAAAGCCATGTGGCCCTGGGACACAGGTTCCTGCTGTTGTCTGCATCAACAGTGATGGTAAGATGGATGCTTGTCCCTACAGTCCACACCAGCCAGAGTGAAGATACTAAAATGTAGTCCAAAAGGGTATCAGTTGCTGTTCTCAGCTTTCTTAAAACCAAGCTGTGTGGAATAGATATAAATGTCCATTAATACTGGAGAGGAAGGGTAAGACCTCTAGCTGCTCTAGGACCAAGCTCCTTCACCTACACTGTGTAGGGTTTCAAAGCTTCACAAAGTGACTTGGAGAAAATTAAATAGAAAACAGCTATTGTTTGCCAGTAGATCAGATTCATGCCTGAAGTGGCTCGACTGAATTCCCTGATGTAATCCCACTAACAAAGCTGATCCTCTGAGCCCAGAAACAAATAAAATGTGAGCAAAGTAAGATAAAGCATTGCAGTAAGTATAGCTGGAAGAAAAATAATAATGTGTTTATTAAAAAGGATGGTTTGATGTGTGTTATGGAGTTGGGTTGACAGTCCAAGTTGTCTTGCTTCTTCAAAAGGTCATAAAAAATACCACCATTATTCAATTATCTTCTGTGAGACAAAACAGATCTTGCATGACATAGCCATAAAAACCAATTTTGAAAGCTGCTTGCAGAATACTTTAATCTACTGAAGATTCATGAATTACTGTTGTGAGAATAGTCCTTATTCATTAGTTATATTATAGTCTAGAGCAGCATATAAATTAAAATAATTGTATTGACTGCAGTGTAGTATGGTAAGCGGCTTCTAAGTTCCAGCAGAGGATTAAGTAAGAGGACACCTCTGATGAGTGTTAACAGCTGCAAAAAATATTTTGAAATTAAATCAGTCAGAAGTAATAAGAGCTGATTATAGAGATATTTAAATCTTGAGCTTTCATGCTGAAGACTTTCTGTTGTAATTGAGTTTTGGGGCTTAAATTGAAATGCTTAGAGTTAGAATGTAAGCTTTATTTTTTTTGCATACACCTCAGAGAACTAGTAACCATTTTTAGATCTCAGAAAGAGATTAGCCTAGAATTACAATATTCAATCTACCATATTTTATGTCCTTAACTCAAAAAATTTCCCTTTGCAGTTGGATTATTTCTTGGCAAAATAGTGAAACTATTTGCAGGGATTTTGTATACATTTTCAGATGAAAAAAGGCCTTGTGAATCAAGGTGTTTCCTAAATAATTGTAAAGATGCTTTAAAAAATCTAAAAATCTAAAAAAATATATAAGTAAATCAAAAAGACTATTTTTTTTTCTTTGCTAGCTTATGGTTAGTTTGGCTTACCTTTATTTTGAGGAATTGTGTTTTCTCACACATCTAACTTAATTTCTTTCTAAACTGTAATATAGTAATTTATATTGACTATAATTTATTGTATATTTGGAGCATGCAATTGAGCCATTAAACCTTGAGATGTCTTTTATGTATATGATATTTTCTATTTAAACTCACAGGATTTTCTCTTGGCACTTCATGGGCTTTGATTTTGGCCAAATTTGACTTCAAAGACTTGTGTTTTTTACTCACAGTATTTGCTTTTGTCTCTCCTTCTTTCTGAATTATATGGCAGTATATATTGCTGTAAATATATGGCCTTATACAATGCCTATATCAATAGTCTGCCTCAGAAAGAGTGAGAAGTCAGGGTTTGGCCTGTCAGTCTTTAAGATTAAAGAGTTGTGGGCATAGCTTCAAAGAAAGGAGAAAACAAATTGCAGTTATGTCTTGCTTTGTGACGATCTGATCACCCAGTCATCCAGTCACAAAAATGTGTGCTCAGTTACATTTGAGAGAGTGCAAAAGCAACAGAGAGTAATGTAATGGATTGCCCCAGATCTTGTTTGAAATTCCTTCTTTTAGTAAACAATCTTCTGTGTACTTCACCAGTAAAGCCAAATGTCTTCTGCTTTGCTCTCTCCTGAGAAGGATTAGCACGATGCAGTAGAAGCAAACAAAGTAAAGACCCACCAACCTCAGCAATCTCCCCCTCCAAGCTGACTCTGCTCAAGCATCTTATTACTTTGCCTCCCACAGCACCAACACACTAGAAATCCTGTAAACAGCTCTTAAATACTTTTTAAACACCACCACCTCTTCCCAGGTAGTTCCCATCTAGTACTTTGGCCTCCTACCCTGGCAGTCAATGGAATATCCATGGTATCCTTCACCAAACACTGGTTACAGGCATCTAGATTCTGCTCTGCAAAATACGAGAGCAACACTGCAGTCAGGCAAGTTTTGCTTCAAGCCCCATAGCTTCAGGCTAGCTCCAGTAAAATAAAGTTTGGAGAATGCTACTCTTCCATTGTCTAAATATCATGGTTTAAATTATTCATCGTAAGAAATTTGTGATATTCAGTGTTCTTTGAGCACTTCTTGGGGAAGACTGCATTGACTGTTGGTTAAATACTTTACCTTTATTAACAGGGTACATAATTTGTATAATAATCACATGTTGCTATATTCTTGATCTTAGTAGCACAACAGGGAATTTAATTTCAGTTTTACAGGTAAAAGTGACCTGGAAAGAAAACAGTATGGAAAGTATTAACTATTGCATAAGATTGCTGTTACTCATACTAAACTAAACTTTGCTTGACAATATTATCTTTCATCTCTTCAAGAGTTATTATTATTATTATTAGGTATTAAGCCAACCTTAAATCTTAAAATGCCAGGATAGGAAAGGTTGAAATGAAGGGACTTAAATGTATCCAAAAAAAAGGGTATTGTGCCCTTGGCTTCTGCTTTATAAAATGAAAAAGCTGATAATGTATATTTCAAAGTAAGCACTGTACTCTAGATGGATAAAGCTCTGTAGCTTTAAAGTAAAATAAACCAAACACTGATTAGTAGCTTCTCTTCCTGTGCACAGTTGCATCGTTCTATATAACTTAAGCATGATTTATTGGGATAATATGTCTTGACCTAGATGTTTGGCTTCACAATTAGAATCAAGCAGCAATGTTTGTGAAGTAGTTTCATATAATTGGAATTAACTTTTCATTTTGGTGTTTATGTAAGAGTCATTACAGCCTCTGAGACAACAGCAAACAATAGGTTATCCTCCTGTCTCATTGCTGGAGGCCTGTGATTGTCACTCTTTTCACAGTGGATGGCAATAATCAGAATTTTCATTCATGCTGAAAAAACCATGACATTCCCCAGGTTGTCATTGCAGAGGCTAAAATTAACTTTGATGTATTTCATTATATAAATGGAACTTCAGTCTTTTACTGTGGAAAGAACATTTTCAGAATAAATATTCTTAGTAAATCTTCCAGGAAATTTTACAAAGGAGTTTTTAGGTGAAAAAACCACCTTTTTGTTGTGGAAGCTCCCAGATATGATATAAAGTGATCAGAATTCCTTCATTGTCTACATAATTTTAATAATTAGACATCTGTTTCTCATGTTCCATTTTACAGATTAACTTTTGGTAATGACAGAATGACTTTTTAAAAATAAATAGATATTCATCTTTTTGTTGTATATGTAATATATGCAAGGCATACACACACACATGCACACACACACACCTGTGTACATACTATTATTAAGTGTATTAACACAGTTCACATTCAGAAGAGTAATTTTAAACAGATGAATTTGCTCTATTTCTCTGTAGCTATGACAGTCTATGAAGAATACATATGTATTCATAATAATATGTTGTTTAAAGTCCATAGTGGGAAAGCTGGCTGCTTCTCCAGTTTGTTAACAGACATATTAGTGCTATTCATATGTAATAAGGAAAAATAATTTCTGACACAAAAATCTGCAATATTTACTACTGATGAAATACCTTAAAATGGTTGTTCACTTATTTTTCATTTTGTCTTTGGGCTGAAGGCTGTAGCTCAGGTACTGGCATTGGCTGGAATGAACTTCTGATCCTCACACAGTCATCTGAAATGACTTGCTCGTTTTCTAAGAATTTGTAAATAGTAAATTGGTTTACAGCCTTTATAGCATACTGGGCTTTGTACTGCTGCATGTGTTACTCTGGACAAAACAGATCTCAGTTTTTGAAGGGCAGATTTATTCCAGATCTTTTTGAAGCTCAGTAATTGTTGGGTTATGGTAGCTCTACGGGGACAGACAGGAGTGGACTCATTGCCATCTTCTGGCTCACAGCTGAGAGTCCCTTGCCTTGGAAGAGGGAGCCATGGCAGCATCAAGGCTCTTTGTGTATATGCAAATTCCTACAACTCTTTGAAGTAGCAAAATTGCTGCTGAAGTTGTGTAGGCAGAGGTGCACGCTGATGTAGCTGAGTGCCACAAGTTCCTTTCTGGCTCCTGTATGGAGGTAGGTGATACAGGTCTGGTTTTTCCGAGGCTGAAGTGCAAATTCAAACCACCACTGACATCAGTATTTTCTGATATAAATATGAGGATTTTACCAGTTTTGCAATGCTGGGGGCAAAGCAGTGGTGTTGGTATTAATTAAAAGGTATAGATGACTATAGAAGACTGGTCTGTTTCGTTTAGACACATTATAAACCAAATAGTTTGTCTACTTTATCTGGAGCTGAAACACTATACTGACCAAAATGGAACAGAGGACATTTCCAGGATACCTGTCCTTTATCTGTGTTTATTATCAGCTAGTGAGACTAACAAAAGACACAATACTTCAGCAATAAAACATCCTATGTTTTATTTGCCTTATTGTTTTTCTCAGGAGTTAGAAATATTTATTTCTGAAATACCTCTTTTATTTTTGTTGAATTTTACTTTAAAGTAACTCTTATAAATTTTTTTTTCATCTAGTTTAAATTTTCTTCTATAGTTTCCTGGTCAATATCTCAATTTCCTTTCTTAATTTTTCGGTTGTGGCTTTATATCATCTTACAATAAGCAGCTAATGACATATGTAGAATAAATTTCAGGAAAAACTGATGTTTGGCTGGAACAACAATTTTTATTTAAAATATTTTAGCTGGTTTCAGAATTGGGTCTTTCTATATATTTATGGTTTGAATCAAATGCTAACTGAGTAGTTTTCTGGTCGTCATTTATTTTCATGATGGGAAACAATAAGTGATTCAATGGACCTGAGCACAGGTATTTTATAGGTGTGCCCACATGTAAAGAATCTATTTTTCTGACATTTCTATTGTGCAGTTTTATGCATTGAATGAAGAAACCATCAGACTGGTTGGATTTTATGATGATTATTTAGAAAAGAAAATACCACTTTGTGTCACTTTATGACTTAGTTCTTTATAAAGAACGAAGAACCAGATTCAAGTTCAAATTACATTGAATTATTCAGTTATGCCTGTAAGAAAACCCAGATCGAAATCTGGTCAATGTTCAGCAGTCAATTAGCAGAAAAATACAGTAACTAATGACAGTTTCTTTGAGCTCATAGTGCCTTATGCTTACAGGAACTTGGTTGTGTTGGCATTAGTCATCATTTCCCAATCTTTGTTTCCTAGCTAATATCATAACAGCATTGTTTTAAACTGTTCTTTGCTGCTGACAGCTTTTTGGATGACCATCTGAGGTATTTAAATCAAATGTAAGATGCATACTTTGTTCCTCACTGTAAACACATAGGCTGTGAAATTTATACCCAAGTCCTTCCTTCCTTTCCTTTAATTTTTCTGCTAACATAAGGAACTATTGAATATGTTTCTTGGATGCTTGGTATATTTAAGAATTTCTTAGTGAGGGTAAAATACAGTGAATTTAAAGAACCTTAAAACTGACACTCTCAGGCCAATGTTTCAGAACATTGGATTTTTAAGGCATTTATTCTTAAGATTTGTTTTATTTAATACAAAGGAATATAAGGAAAAACAAGAGCACAGTATGCTGCTTAAACTATCTCATTGAAGTCTCAAAATAGTTTGATAATGGATAACTCTTCTGTCAATAAAAAGTCACATTTAATTGATGACACCATTTCCTTTTTGTCTCTCATCTTGATATTAGGAAAGTGGCACGTCACTACTGGGTTTCATAAAAGAATGGATGCTTTTTGTATTTATGTAACATGTAGTAATTTAATGATATGGAAAGAATTAAATACATAACTTTCTTTGTCCATGTCTTTATAATAGTTTGCCTGTAATTTGATGTGATGATTTGAGTTAAAGGGATAAATAAAGCAAAACCAGCATTCCATCTGAATTGTCCAGTAAACAATTAGCACTTACTGAAATAGACCCTTGTTTCCAGTCTATCCTATATGTTTGAAGATGGAGTTGCACTTGGTATGGACAATGCCTAATAAGACATTATTAAAGTCCATAAATAATATAATTAAGGTAAAAACAGGTGGGCCACCCTAATTACCAAAATCTTTTTCTGGTGTCATAGATCATAATGTAACTGTCTGGTCAGGCAAGTTTGGTGTATTTTGACCACTTTACTTCTAAAATGTAATGCTGCAGTTGTGTGAAATTTTTTGACTTCTAAGAGTAGAGGTTGCTGGAGTGGAAAGTGCAAATATTTTGAAAATGTATCTGAGAGAGTGCAATGTTTCATATGATCCATATTCTCAGTAACTTTCTTTTGATGTTTTTGACGGCACAACCAGTAGGGTATTGCAAGAACTGTATGTGACTAAATTAGAAGGGAGGGATTTTGATGCATACATTTTGATTTATGTAATATTCAGCAATGCAAGAACACAATTCTGATTAGATTCCAAGCTTCATCATGGTAAGAATACAGAAAGAGAAAATTGCAAATACACTTTATAACAATTGGGATTTTTTTAGGAAGGG
This sequence comes from Leptocoma aspasia, assembly GCA_013399835.1. Taxonomy (NCBI): domain Eukaryota; kingdom Metazoa; phylum Chordata; class Aves; order Passeriformes; family Nectariniidae; genus Leptocoma; species Leptocoma aspasia. The sequence continues at coordinate 1,757,430 of VXAX01001640.1, forward strand.
CAGTTTAATGCTGTACAGTTTTTCCATTTATTACTTCAAATTATGCTATTATAAAACAAGAAAGAAAAAGGGATTTAGGGAGTTATGGATGGATTGTGAAACAGGGTTTCCAGAACTGTATTGAACTCCTTTGGTTTTGGATTTGTGTGTCAACTTGTTAACTCCCTAGAACATACCCAGAAAATATTTGAAATATTTTTACAAAACATATTTAGAAGAGATAATTTTGCATCTAATTCTGTTATACATAAAAAAAATGCTACTTAGCGATACATTAAGTACCACTTTCTCAGAAGATTATATGACACAGCACTAGTCTTTAATCTTTATGATAAAATGTTCTAAGATAGTATATTTTCACTAGGTTTGATGGGAGCCAGTTTTTCATCTGAGAAAACGTTGCACAGGCATATTTATATTTTACAACAACCTGCATACTTATGGTCCATTTTCTAAATAAATGTTACCAAATTGCAAAGCTGTGAAACCAGTGTTGATAAATGGTGAGGATAAAGACATCATTATGAGCTAGTCATGTTGAGACAGAATAAATAGGAATTTTACTCTCAGTACTTCCAGCCAAGAGCAGCTCATTGTCTGACCTTTCTCATAGATCATAATTTGTGTTGTGTACTGATTAATGAAAAAATCACTTATCTGCCAAAAAATACTTGATTTCACAAGACAACTGTTCCAGTGGCCACTTAGAGACTTAAGATGATATGTGTCATTTTGCAATTCTTGCAACTCCTGTGCACAGTACAAGCAACATCTTCACTGAATACTTAAGAAACTTCAAACTAAAACATGCTCAGACACAATGATTACTCAAAATCAAGGTAAACAATTGATACCAGTCTCTCCAGTGTTCATAGTGATCTTTTTCAGATTTTGGATTGCAGGTAATTTGTGACTCTACATAGCCCCAGAAGAGGGAAATAGAGATTTGTACCTGGGACTTGATGAAAAAAGGCAAGACAAGAGAAAGAAACTTGTTCTGGCCAAACAATTAGGTTGAAAACTGGGGAAAGGTAGGATTTGACCCTGGTTCCTCCAGGGCAATTTCCTGAGACCAAGTAAAGAAGTCAAAGTTATAAAATGTCTCTACATGACAAGCATTAGGAATGAATTTGGTGAGGTATTTAATCTGCTGAGGGTCAGCCCATGGGAAGATATGACAAGCAGCTGGAAAGAATTTGGCAGGACTGGGTGAAAAGGACAGTGAGGTGACAGACTAGGATTAGTGTCTGGAGCAAATAAGGCTGGATAAGAAGGAAGAGAATGGGGAAGAAAAGAAAATTCATAACTTCTATGGCTGTAACACAATGAATTTTAGTCTGCTTCTGGTTTTGTCTCATGAGATCACCAGACAGAGCAGCAGTTTCCAGCATCAGTGCAACACCCATGGCAGAAGTACTATTTATCATTTGACTTCTGTTTTTAACTAGAAAACTGGAAAGAAATATTACATCAAAATATCGTATTTTAGTTTTCAAAAGAAAGCCCTCAAACATTAGGAAGTTGAGTTTGTCCGGTCCTTATGTGAATACATCAGAAGGAAGAATTTAATTACTTAATTTTGCCAACATGACATTTTCTCCACAGAATCTGCCACTTATTTGTGAGACAGATATATCTCCTTTGGTGATTAAGTGGGCATTTTGTAGTAATGAATGCAATGTCTATGAAACAACTAACCTTAGTTGTCCTGTTCTTCAGGGTTTAATTTTGTTCTGCTTTTGTTCAGCATCAGCAAAATATAAATAATGCTGACCCACCACATCTTCAGTGTTTTGAAAATAATGCTGTGCTAGTGGGCATCTGATAGTCATGACAGAAAGATCTTAGGAAAAGTGCCAATTCTGTTTTAATAACACTTTTAATTAGTATGTGGTAAATAAAACATAGGATCATGACTTGAACAAAGAGAATAAAACTAAAAGTACCAAATAGCTCCCCACTAAGGAGTTTACAATCTGTGAACTGAAGGAGGAAGGGACCCAGTGGAAAAATAATAAGCATGTGATTATACAGTTAAAAACCTGCATTATACAAAGGCAGCTTTCATTTTGGCATTTACTGTTTGGTTTCTTGATGTAGTTTTGGGGGATTAACTTGTGGATTAAGTATGTGAATCTTGCCCTAGGAATTACCAGATGTTTGTCTCTAATTTTATTTAGACATCCTTTATTGGTACTGATACTATTTTATGAATAGTAAATTACTGCATTAATGTTTTCCAGAGAAAAGAAAAAAGCAGAAGCTACATGAAATCACTTGTTCTGGATGTCTCAGAATTGAAGTTTTTTATTTAAAGAGGGGAAAAAGAAGAATTACATAAGCTAGAAGCATTTTATATAATGTGGGAGGCTTCTAGAAAGCCAGTAGTGAAAGGGAACCTGATTTTCAGGGTACAATTGATTTCTGTGAGTAGGTGTCAATCTACAGTGAAATCTCTCAGATTTATGTGACTTTAGGACATTAGCTTGCATAAGTTATTAACAGAGTAGGTAAGTTGTAATGTCCCTTTACTTGCAGAGGTGTTCCTGGGTTTTTTTTAGTTTATTTGTGACAATGCTATTGTATTTCCTTCCACAGCATAAGTTTATAAGATGTAGTGGTATATACTTCTGGTTGCTTTCCTGACAGCTCCTTCTCTGAATCCATACATGTAGAGGCTGGGAGAAAGAAAAAGCCAGAAGGATGGGTTAGTTTTAGTCTTCTTGGGAGGAATCAGCTGTGAAAATGTTTCCAAAATAGAAGATTAATTCACAGTCTGAGCTCCCTAAAGGCATGCTGTGCCTTCCACTCGTAATGATAAGACATTCATTGCAAGATGGATAAAAATATGTTCTCCAAAGACTGCATTTTATCTGCCAGTAGTAGGACACAGAAAAAAATCCATGAAATTAATTTAAAAACCATTTCTCAGAAATGTGTAAACATGACAGTGGCAGTGATCTCTCTTACACCTCTTGGGTCCTATGTTTTAACTGTGATTGAATTGAGCTGTCAGATTACATAGAGAGTGACAACTTTTTACTAGCTGCAGCTGAATGAATAATGCAAAGAAAATGTTTGCAATCATCTTTTGCCATATAAAAATAATTTTTATTATTCTCTTAAACCTCCTTTTCAGTTACATGTGTCTTTGTATGGCAAGAGGCATGACAATGTATATGAATGCACAGTTGTAAACTTGCTGCAAATTCACAGTATAGTAGTGAAATACCAGATAATTGACCAACTGAAAAATTCCCTAAGTATTCTGTCAGGTGCAGACCATTAATCATTCTCTTCATCTGTGAGGTAAGGTTTTGCATTACAGAGAAGAATAACGTTACTGTGTTGGTGGCCAAATTCTAAGAAAATACTGCACTGCTGAAGTATTTATGAACCCATTTATGATGCAACTTTTTTGTAATTTTTTAGGTTAAATGTATATTTTTTTTTAACCAAAACCAATTTTTATGCTGAAAATGAGAAGCCTGAAGTTAGTGAAAGTCTTGTTTCTTGAAAAACCAGGCCATTTAAGGTAGATGCTGAAAATATGCAGATTAGTACCTCAGTGTAGGGAGTTGTTGAAATGATTGTGGTGAGCACTGTCATTCTACTGACATTAGTGGAACTGTCATGTTGTTTTCATGCTACTGCTTTTCTTGCCTATTATTTCCTTTTTATGCTTCTATTCCTAACTCATATCCCTAAGTGTTAATCTAGTTCAGATCAGCACATCAGAAACCTCTAATCAAACTGGTTTGAAGTCGCTCACATTCCATTGCCCTTCCCAAACTTGTTCTCCAGGTTATTTTGACCTTATTGGATGGGAGGGGGAAGGGCATAAAATAGCACTTAAAATAAAATACCTGTGAAACCTTATAAAAGGCTACAACAGTCTATATGTCCATATATGATGAAGTTAAAAATGTGGTAGGAATACTCAGCAGTGAAAAAATAGTACAATAATTTTCAGTGATTAATACGTGTTGTTTTTTAAATAATCAGAAAGACATATTGCAATAAATACATTGTGTTTTCAAATCCATGTATTTTAAATCCTATTGTTACCAATATTCAAATAACACCATCACAACATATTTATATAGTCTGTGAAAATATTTTTCTTCACTTTTAAACACAGTAGGGCTTCTTTAACATTTTAAAAACAAATAGGGAACTATTTTTAATATTTTTTTTCTGGAAGTCATACTTTCATCTAAATTTGTCACTATATGAATTGTGACTTGATTGGGAAAAGTTTATGAGAATGCCCTGTTGATTTTGGAACTAGCTATATCCTTTTAAGGTGACTTGGTGCTTTTGACAAGTGTTTTTAGAAATACGGTGTGAATTTTCAAGTGATCTCATCCTTGAAGTTCTCACTGTCCTCTTTTTTCCTTATAGCTCTGTCAGCACTTTTCCCCTCCTTTCCTCATCCTGCTAAAATGGCCTATGGGTTTGACATATTGATCCCACTTGGTCCCATGACTAATATTGATTTTATTCTCAATGGGACCATAGCCTGTCATCAAACTTATTTTTTCTTTCGTATCAAGATGACATTTGATTGGCTTATTTGACACCAGAAGGCAACTCTGCTTGGTTATGATCAATACACTTGTATTCTCTGTTCCTTATCATTCTCAGTAAGACTACATTAGCAAATGAATCATGAAAATGCTTCAACTACCTGTCAAGCAGTAGGAAAATTTTGCTCCTGTTGTTAGGTAGTGTTTGGGTACTCGGCTGGAGTCTTTATTAGAATTATTGAATTTCTATCCCTGTGGTACAAGTCTACTATAGCATCAAGTTAAAAGAATAGCAGATTTTCAGCTAAAGGCATATCAGGTTTCAGTTTTTGTTTACCTTGCTTATATGCATGAAGACACTTTCCAAAGCTGATCCAAATTAACTGCAAAAATAATTACTTCAACTATATTAAATGTGTCTGTGAATCCTCTTATTTGAAGTTAAAGTGGTCTTAATTCTATTTGTCAAGAATTTTCTCTTTCATTCTGAATAAGGATAGCCATACAAAATGTTAATACAGTTTGATTAATCTCCTTCAAAGTCCCAGTTTAATTAATTTGGATTAATTCTTCAGTATCGCTGTTTAGGTCAGGCTTTTTCAGAGATACTGAATTTAGTAGTTTTTATAGTGCCTATTTCATGCTGTTGAATATTCAGAAGTAGTGAAGAATCAAAGAAGTATCATCTTTAAGAAGAGTTTTCTGTTAGTCTTTGATGCATATAATACAAAATATGTGCTCAGTAACTTAGAGGGTTGTCAGAGATAAAAAGGCTGTGTTACTTTTTAAGCCATAGTTAGTGCTACAAGACACCTTCAGTGTGCCTTTGCATGTGTAGTGAAGGAACCTGCCTCATCTATGTATCTAATTTTTTTTTCAATTTTTTTTTGGCTGAGACCCTCACTGGTGGCCAAGGGATTGCTGTAGGCTTGGAGGAACTGATGCAGTGGCTGCCATCACCACCATCACTTAGAAATACAGGAAGGATTGGAAAAATCTTTTTCAATACTTTCTGAGCAAACTCAGGTTTTCAACCTGAGTTTAATCTAGTGATTAGAATTAGTTTAATCTAGCGCTAGAATAAATCTAGCAAAATATAGTGAAAATTTAGAAAGGGCATAAAGGAATAAGAAGTTTCAAAGTGGTTACTACAAATTTTAAGATGGCAGAAAGAGAACAGTTATTTTTCGCCTTTCTCAGTCTCATTGAGTAAAGAAGTCAAGCCCAAATAAGTTTTCCCTTTCATGGGAAAAAAAAGCATAGTGTTCCATTAGTTTTGGTTTTGGTTTTTTGGGGTTTCTTCCTCAGTTTTCACTATATTTCTATTTTAGCACAGTTATGGGATATTATTTTTTCATACTGCTGTTAAATCTGGCCAAATGTCATTTTAAAGAAAAATTTATTATTTGGGTAAAGAAATACTATTTCTTTCCCCGGTTTTATTTGTGTCTGGCAAATTTAGACTGTCTACGTAATCCTGATAGATGACTCTAATATAAATGAAAGTACATATGTTCTGTTATTATCAGACATGAAAATGGGATTACTGGAAGCATTAATATTGTATCTGAAGGTGTTAGTTCATTATGTTTAACCATTATTTTTAAGTTACTACCAAAGAATATGCAAAGATGTTTTCATTTCTGAAGCAATTATAGCAGGAAATAGCCATCTTAAAAATATGTTCTTAATTTTTGTCTCAGAGTTTTCCCTTTATTGGTACCATTATTTCAAGGTATGGAGTGTTATTTTGGTTTTGGTTATTCCTGTAACTATTTTGTATGTGGTGCCTGATATATTAATGTATTATTTACAGGGTGTATTAAGCAATATTGATCTGGATTTTTTATCAGTGACTCACTATTCTTGAAATTTGTGTGATTTAAAATTTGGATGAATTTAAGGACAGGGAAGAAACCTTGTAACCAGAACTGTCTTACCTCTGGAGCAAAATGGCTTTCACATTTTTCAGCTTTCCTATAGACCACTTGCAGAGTGTTACCTGCTTCTGTCTTTTTTCTGCACAGGTGGTAATATGCTGTGTTGTGGGAAAGGTTAGCAAACACATGCTACCCTATAAGCTGTAACTGAGCTGATTTACTGGTTTGGTTACAGCAAAGGAGCTGAAGTGTTCAGGTACTATTTTTGAAATTATATTTTTGCATGAAGGTGGGAGTTCTTGAAGCCAGTGCCATCCCACTCATCAGAATTTTTCCCATAAGGTGAATAAAGAAGAAATTTGCATATAGTCATTAACAAGAAGTTATTGCTTGTAAAATGTGGTGTTTCATCTCATTAAGGAATAGAAAAGAATAAAAGATCATGATTTTTTTTCTTGAGTGTGTTACCATGCTGTTATCTTTGACTGTAAAAACACTGGATATGGTGGGTTTCTAAGCTCCAACTATTTTTGTTTTGTATACTATTACTTCCTGTCATTAATAGCCATTTTTCATTGCAAATGTTTGCTTTTAAAAAGTCAAAGTCATATTTTAAAATTTTGTATTTCATTTTAAAAGGTATATGTATCTTCCAGTATTTGCATAGGGAAAGGACAGCAGGCAGTGGCCTTTTGTATATGTCACTGGTTTGTCTGTGCAGGAGGGTGTAAATAAGATGATGGTACCTGTGCTTGTGCTCTCAAGTTTCTTGTTAAAGAAAAAGAAAAAGAAATAAAAACATACATGTTTATGGGATTCACAATGAGTTTTTTGAGTAAGTGGCCAAAGTATCAGGTCTACCATTTATCTTTCAGTAAGGAGTAGACTGCATGATACTACACTGAAAGCAAAGCCACAGTAAATTTGGACACGCAAACCACCAAATCAAACAGTTTACACTCCTGCAATGTTTACATATCATTAAACTATTAGACCAACTTTCTGTCATTTTTGCATAATGAACAGATGTGAGTAACCAGTGTATTTGTCTCCATTGAAATCAGTGCCGTTTCTACTTAGGCTTCTTAGAAGAAAATTACTTCAAGAATATTAACCACCAACTAATTAAGATGTACTTAATTAAATGCAAATGCTACTTAGCAAAAGCGATTGAGAGAAAGGCATGTGATTAGGGAATTAGCAACTGATTTAACACTTGGGGCTACCAGCTAGGCACCTAAGCATCATAACTGAATGTAGAAGCTTCACTTGATAAGGATAATACAAGGGGAAGATACACAATCTTTTCAGGTTTTGTTTGTTGAAAAACTTAGGAGTCAATGAAGTAGGATATATTGTCATAAATTGTAGTTAATGTTACTTTATGTTTGATAATTAGAGAGGTTAATAATTGGTCCAAATGTTGAAATTTTATCAATACTTTTTAACAGCTGATTCAGGAAATGTAATGGAAAATAATTACTAAGGCAATACACTTGCTGCTGTTTTGAAAGACACTGCCATTTTACTAACATTAAAGCTTTTTTTTGGAGCAGATATGAATAAGTACCATCAACATGATATGAAGGACTGTGGGATTAATAAAACATTTAAAGTTTCCTATTGTATATCAAAATATGTGTTATTTGCTAGTATTGAACTGATTGAAGGGCAAAAATTATTCTGTCAGATACTGCTGAAGGTGCTGCTTTTCCTCCAAATGCTCTTAAGATAGTTGAGCTAAACAAGATGGTAAATGATGAATTTCATGTAAATATTATTGTTTCTCCTTTCTGTGGCTTATTTGATTAGGCTTTCAGAGATTAACTTCTAAATTCTCCCTACTGAAAAATCTGGGTCAGCTTTTTGAAGTTGTGTATACATTTTAATTAGAGACACGTGTTCTAAGAAAGACATTGTTCCTCAGAGAACTGCATAAGGAAAAACAAACAACAAAACAGAATTACCAGAAAAAAAAAATAACAGTCCTGGGTCATTTTCTGATCATTTTATAAAGAAAACATCACACTACTTCTGGAGCTTCTAGGTTTGGAAGGAAAACATAATTTGCTGTCACTGTTCATGCTAGGCAGGCATGATTTTTCCTGTTGTGGTGAAGTCTGGTAATCAATTAGTGATTTGAAAGAAATGCAGAAGCATAAGAAATTAAAACAATAATTTCAGTTTATCCTGGATTGATTACTGTCTGCTCATTTGCAGATATAAGGTGTCCTGGCATGTGGAGATGTATGAGGTTTTGATAAGTTTGATAGCTTTTCTGTAATATGAAGAATTTCCATTTTGCATTAGACTAATAATCCAATGTGTTGACCAGATTATTACTGAAGGATATCTAGTATGGAATTTCACATTTGGATAAATTTGTACATTTTCTTACTTAGTGATTTTCTTGGTCTTTTTAAAAATTGTCTTTAGAATAATTACTTTATTTACTTTAGAATTAAACTCATTAATGCTGCTTCTATACTCTTAGAGTGTAGTCATGACATTCCTGTAACTTTGAGGCAAGTAGATTATGGACTGATGACTTTTTAGTGGAGAAGGGTATGGTTGGCTAACTGTGACTGTGGTTAAAGTTAGTTCCAAGTGAAAACAGGACTGAGCACATAGCACAGATCTGGTTTTAGTGAGTGTTGAATATAGATAGGTATATTTTGTTCTTGATGGGCAGAGTCCACACAGGAGTTTTGGCTCCTCAGCCAGTCTGACACATTTTGAGGTTGACAAGGGAGTCAGCGTAAGGACAGGTATAAGTCCTCATGTAAAAGGAATGCATATGGGAACCTGCATAAGAGCTCAAGATGAAGAACATTCTCAGCCATTTCAGCCTCTACTAGAGGCATACTAGAGGCAGTTCAATACTTTCCTGTTGATTATTTTTCTACACAGGAAAGGAAGGAAACAGTGACAACAACATAGCTCACAGGTTTTGCTATTGTGTGAAGTAATGCTGCATTTTTTTTCTGTAGCCTACATGTTTAGAGGCATTACTGAAGGCAGTTAAATAATGACAAGGCCTCCTTCACCCACAAACACATTAAAAGTTGAGCTCTGGAGTGCTTTTCCAAATACTTTGGCTGCCCAGCAGTTTTCCAATGGATGACACATCATGTACAAGATACTGATACAAGAGACTTTTCTTTCATGTTGAAGATATAATAGTGAATTTGGACTTATTAAAACAAGCAATAAATAATATGAAGTCTGCAGTTTTAGCATTTGAGCTCAGTTGCTATCATTACTTCTTTTATGAATTTTAAAATACAACTGTAAAATTTGTTTTACCACTGTGTGATATTCCTGCCCTTTACTGATTACACAGACATGTTAAAAATAATGTTAGCTATTAATGTTCAAAGAACTCCCTTGATTTAATTCCATTTTTTTTTTTATTGTCAAAATTTACTTAGTTTATATCAGGTTATAGGTCAGTCTTTCAGAAACAATAGCTGGTTTCCTCGTTTAGAACTGAGACCAGGCTCATTGACTTTTTACATAGGGCTCCAGCAGCAATTTTATTTTATGCTGATTTTTTTAAAGTTGTTCTCTATGCCTCATTAAATCTTGCAGTGATTTTACTGTTCATTTTAAGACTTAAAAAACATTTTGCTCTCTGTTAAGCACTTGCCATCCCATTTACTACAGGTCAGAATTTGACAGCAATTTTTTACTGTGCACTGAAGCATGCACCATGTTAAAAGATGCACAATAAGCAAGAAGGTTTCTTTGCCATGTCTCTCTCTAGTGATTCCAGCTCTAGGAATGCTTCCCATTGGAACTTAAAGCATTTTACAAGAAACTTAACTATCAGCTATATTTTACAGATGAGTAGACAAAAACACAAAGGACTGACATGATTCAACTACATTAACCACAGAATGTCGTCCAGCTCAACTTTTAGCATCTAGACTAAGTTTTCACTGATACAATACCAGCTTTGTGAATGTAATCAAACAAGAATGGTGATATGAATGCTAATATTTATTAATCAGTTTCTCCTGAATACTATTCACAGGCTACCTCTCTGATCTGTAAAAAATTGCCTATTCTGTAGTTTGGGAATTTTTCTTGGTTGGCTTGGTGTTTTTTGGTTGTTTTTGTTTTTTGTTTTAAAATAACTAAATAGTTGTGTAGTTCAATAGTGGCTCTCATGTGGGCACACATACCAGGATGTCTTTGAGCCAAGAAGCTGGTCAAAAGGAGGTTTTAATGTAGTGACTTGCTTTGCTGATTGTCCAGATGGATCCAGCATAATTATTTGAAAAATAGATGTGTATTCGAAAGACTATCCCCTCAGCACTCCTCACTGACGTAAATCTATTAAAAAAATCCCAGGAAAGGTTTAAACCATTTTTAACATTTTAAATTTTTGAAAAAAAACCCTCTTTTGCCTCCTGCCGTTTTCATGTGCTATCATTTTCTTAAGAGCAATTTTGAGATTTTAGTCCCAAATTTATGTCTCTTGCCTAAGAGATAAATATAATTCTACAACAAAGGCATTGTTTTTAAATATGGAATATTGCTAGATTCCATTGTTAGATTTTAATGAACAAGTCAACTGATAAGTGGTGAAGAGCTCTCTTGACAGAAAAGTCACAGTCTGTTTTCATCTCTCTGCTTTTTACTTTTTGTCATTCTGTTGTTTAGAGCATACGTAACCCAGGGCAGAGGCCTTCCAGTAATTTTTTTTGGAGTTCTGTCTTTAATACTTATGCAACATAAATTTATACCCATAATGTTCAAATCAAATCACCGAATCATCAAACGGTTTCAGTTGGAAGGGACCTTAAAGATCATCCAACCTCTCTTCCATGGGCAGGGACACCTTCCACTAAAAAAGGTTGTTCCCAGCTCCCTCTAATCTGGTCTTGAACACTTCCAGGGATGGGGCATCCACCATGTCTACAGACAACTTGTTCCAGTGCCTCTTCTCCTTCACAGTAGAGAATGTCTTCTTCAATCTTCTCCCAGTTTAAAGCCTTTCTCCCTTGTCCTATCATTACATGCTTTTTTAAAAAGCCCATTTTCATCTTTCTTGTCAGCCTTTTTCAGGTACTAGAAGGCTGCCATAATGTCTCATTGGATTCTCTTCTCCAGGCTGAACAACTTCAATTTTCTCAGCCATTCCTCATGGGAGACATATTCCAACCCTCTGCTCACCTTCATGGCCCTCCTCTGGACTTGCTTCAACACTCAATGGCAAACATTTTCAAATGGGACTTTTTCTAAGTGGTCTTTACACCGGCTTATGGTTGAGTGGCTCCTGGTGGTTGACTACACTAGGCACTTTAAAGAGGAAGGCAAAAAAGATCAAGTTGTTCATAAAATCATTAGTGAAATGTCAGAAACAATTTAGTATAAATAAACTATTTCCCTGAAGATAGGAAGTACCTGTTATAAGACATTTCTTCCAACTACAGTTCTATGCTATTAAATTGATCAGATAAGAATTGGACACTTGACATAAACAAAATGCCAATATGTAAGATAAATATCTCTAGAATATTTTCTCTGTAAAAGCAAAGAAAAAATAGGGCCTTTGGTTTTGGGAGAGAGTGAAGGCTTGGTTTCATTTGAGATATAAACTCAGACTGAAACTAAGTTAAAAATATTCTTCACTGTGGCACCAAATTAAGCTTGGGTTTAAATTTAAAAGCCAATAAGTGATAAATAAGTTCAGTATAGCGCCATTTGTTTATGCTGTGACACACTATTTTAATGGTAGCATTTCTTGCAAAGTGTGCATGTGTCCTAGCAGTTTACCTTATTGAGTCTTATCTATCAATGGAACAATTTGAGAGTAGGTTTCACCCCTTTTCTAGCTTTTTTTCCCTATCTGAAAAAGAAGTTCACAGTCCTCTCCTCTATCTCTTGTCCTTGAACCCAAACAAAAGCCCTTCTGATGAAGCAGAAAGGAATCCCTCCTGCACTGCTGTCAGAGTGTGATGACCTGCAATATAACAGAAGGAGAAATTGATGCAAAGACTGAGTCCAGTGAGGGAGGCAGAACTTGGCGTGGGAGAGCCATGAAGCCTTTGGCAGGGCTCAAATTTATATTTTAATATGGGAAAATATAGCTGTTGAGACTGACTTGATCTCAAAGGTCTTTATAATTCAGATAGTATGACTACTTCAGGCTATTTTAAAAACATGAGCTGCAGGATCTTCCCTGGTTTTCAGAACCAAGGAAGATTGATGTTTGTAGTTCTGTTGTGCCTAAGTATTCTGAATGACTAAAATATTTGGCACTGTTTAAAAGGATCTAATATTGAATGGATGGCCTTCATCTTTAACTCTTTCACAAAGAATTTAGTTAACACTTCCAGGACTCATGATCTGATTTAGTACTAAAACACCTCCTGGTTTCAGGAACTCAGTTTAAGAGATTCTTATTTAAAAGGTTCTAAGACTGTAAACTTTGAATGATAAAAAATGTAGTTTATGTGGTTTCTGTTTTGATTAGTATTTGAATCAATTTATTATTATACATCTATTGAGCAATAAAGCCTAATTTGAGACTTGGTAAAGCAGAGTTTTTAGATCTTTAGCTTCATTTATAATGTGCTCAGTTCTTACTGAATTAGCTTTCAGAATCCATGTGGTAGTTACTAACAGTAACTGATGCCTTTATGATTCAATTACAGGGTATTTGATCAATATATCTAACAAATATTTTGTTATATTGGAGACTTACATTCATTTGCAAATATTGATAAGACATTATTTTGTTGACATTGGCTATTAAAACAAAGGGGTTGACATGATGGATCTTAGAAAGTGCATAATGTAGGGAACTCCTCTTTTGTCCTGTCAGGATCATGTAAAATTCAAGAGTGTTTCAATAGATTAATCATGACAGAAGGTTTTATACCCTAGTACAGCAAAGAGCACATCATATAACACAAAAGGTATTGAGATGCTTTGAAGTGTAATCCTTTATAGATAATTTAAAAAAAAGGTTTTATGTTTACAACTGAACTGCTCTTTCATGCCTTAATTGTATGTTGTTATCAAGGCCTCAAAAGTCCAGTGTACTTTTAGATGCAACATTTTCAGTGCCTCATAACAGGCATTATGTTGGGCTAACAAGGCTAGAATTCTAAAAACTGGACCCAAATCTCTCTCTCCTTTATTTTTTCCATCATTTGCTCCAACATGAATATTTACCATGAGACTTACTGATATCAGAATATGTGGTCATTCATTCATTCCCCTTTAATAAATATTAACTTATTTGATCAAGAAATCATGTAATCTCACAAAACTATCCAGTTTGTGATTAAGGTGCTATTTGGACAGATCTCAGGCGCGGTGCTCCCATGATTATCTGATTGAAAACAAAAGCAACCCTGCTACTTAAATACTAGCTAATATTTCATTAAGCAATTCACACCAGCCTGGATATTTTTATTATAATGAAATGTGTACCTATGGAATAAAAAGCATAGACCTTGTTATACTTCCATGACACAAAGAGTGATGTTTTGCTGATTTGCTAAGAAATGAAGATCTTTCTAACCAAACAACCCTCTGACTGTAATTTACTACAGCTTTTCATATTTTGATGGATAGCTGCAATTCAAAGGATGAATTGCGGATTATAAAACTGGCTAAGTGAGGATGTTTTTCCCCTTCTCCCACAAATCTGGATGAAAACTGGGTCATTTCTATACATGTATCTCCACGTACGCAGTTTTCCATAGGCATGTTATATACTCTGTTACTCACGTTTGGATTTTGTGTTGGATCAAGTACGTATTGCAGAATGAAAGCCTAAAGACCACCCAGGCTGGCATGGCATTCACTCCACGGGAATATCGAATCAACTTAGGTTTAAGTATGCTCTTCTAGAATCAAGGCAGAGGAGACAAGTAATAAAAAAATCTATTTACCTTGTTTATACAGAAGAACAGAATCTAATTTATTTGTGTGCCCATCTGGACTAGATTGCTCATTTTACGTTAATTTAGCAAACGATAGACTGCTACCGGCCTTTTTTTCTTTTTTTTTTTTCCCCCAGGAGAAGAGGTTGACAGGCAGCTGTGCAGAGATGCCATCTACCCGATGCCGGTGGTGTGCGAAGCGCCGTGCCCGAAGGACTGTGTGCTCAGCATGTGGTCTGCCTGGTCCTCCTGCTCCCACACCTGCTCCGGCAAAACCACAGAAGGGAAGCAGATGCGCGCCCGCTCCATCCTGGCGTACGCGGGTGAAGGTAAGGGCTCGCGCTCTCCTGTCTCGTTGGGAATCCTCAACTGCCTTTGCAATGTCAAAGTAATTTCTTGATTGACGCAAAAAAAAGATTTTTTAGGTCGCCTTGTGGGTTTTTAAATGTAGCAAAATGGTTTAAATGGTTATCCTGCGGTTACTCCTGGTACCTAAAGCTGTTTTAAAGAGGGTTTATTTTGCTCATTTCAGTTAATGTTATTATATTTTTATTAGTGTGCTTAATGTTACTATTTCTGATATACAATTTTCTGGTTTTCATTAAAATTAAACAAGACAAACAGCTCATCCGATACAGATTAGCAACCCTAATTTATGTTGAATTTGGAAAGATATAAGTATCCTGAATGCTGAAAAGTTGAGAATTTTAGTGGTTCAAATGTTAGCAAAAGGGTTTTGTAGTTTCTTTTCTCTAATTGGTAATTATGTTACTCCACTAACATTGTTATTCGTAGCAAAACTTTGGGTTTTGCCCTGCAAGTCTTCACTCATGAATGATTTCCATTTATTCATGTCATCTTTGTGCAGTGTCTGCAGCATATGCAAAGCAAAGACATAGCTGGAATATAGAGAAGACAAAACAGGTTTTAGATACAGGTTCACGGCTATTCTTTGACAATTTTCCATGGTTCCTACAGATCTTTTTGTTTTGGTTTTAAGTATTTGGAGGGGTGGGTGGGTTATAGAGGAAATATTGTGTATATAACATGGTTCAAAAATGACCATGTCAGGTGTGCCAAGGTCCAGCTGATAAAATGCCTCGTGCAACACCAGGAGCCAGGAGTCATACCCACCAAAGAGTTCTTGGAAGATGTTTACTCACATGTATTACTGACAGAAAAGCTAAAGGCCTCAATATAAAAGGATTACATTTGTGTGTTAGTTCTTCTTTCAAACTGTTAAGCATTTTATTACTTTATCTTAAGATCAAGTTTAGCTGAAAAGTGAAAGCTGCAAGGTAAGGAAGCAGTGAAATGGAATAGCTGTGCACTTTTTTGTTAGCTGTTTGGAGACACAGCTAACACTGCTAAAAGTGTACTGTGTATTTGGCAGAATTTGGGTGATTGTAAAAAACATAGAGCACTTTCAACCTTTTCTCTGAAAGGAATCTTTGCTAGAAATGTAAGTGGCAATCAGAACTGTACTCTATTTTAGTAGGTGATGCAAATAATAAATTACTTAGATTGATCTAACATAACAAAGTAGAAACAACTTTTAAAATTATAAAAAAGATTGGGTTTTGGTATCCCTTTTTCTTAAAATGTGTCAAACAGACTCAGTTTGGGGGAAACACAGAGCCATATAATTAAAATAAACATGTATTCATGTGCTTCTTGCTTGTCCATGTAGGTCAAGACAACAGATTTTCTATATACTTTTGTGATTTTACTGGAGACAGAAATTTAAATACTGACAAGCATGCCATAGAAGTCAAAACCTAAATTACTGAAAAAATTATTCCACTTTCTTATGCTTAATCTTAAAAAGTACTCCATATTCTGACTTTGATACTTAATGCACAGTGCACAGAACTGTAGATGGAAGCTCTGTAAGCACCACATATAACTAAAATACAACCTAGATTAATTTACAAGGCTGCAGATGCAGCGAAGCTGTTGAGCATCGCCTGGATTTTGGGTATGTGAATTTTATTCATGTTTGTTGTGCAGTGATCAGAATCAGCACAGAGTGATCACAAAGACTGACAGATCTCAAACCACAGAGGCTATAGTGAAGAAATCCCTAAAGTAAGGCTGAGAAAGCTAACTCATTACCTGGGTGTTGTAGTGCTTCGGCTTTGCTCAAACCCTGGCTTTTTTCCTGCTATTTCAGATGAAGTTATTCTGTACTTTTTTTAAAGACACAAGCTGGTAGGTCTACCCAGCTTACCCAGGAATGCACTCACATCTTGATCAGATCTCTTCAATACTGTGCTCCTTTGCACTCTGTGCAAACTCCAGAGAATGAAAGTATATAAATATAAATGAAAGAACCTTCCAAGGCTTAGGGTATTTTTACAACTCTAGCTGGAACGTACTTTTCACCATTTCTTATATTATATTAAAAAATGTATCCGTTTCCCTTTTATTTTTTAGGCTTCAGTGGAATTAGAGTTATCTTTCTCCTCATACTCCTGTTATGCCTCTTAGTCATTTGTTACATGACAAATAACTGAATGACTTTTCACCTCCAGAATTCCATGACCAAGATCAGCTGTTCCTAAAACATAAAATACTGGATGTTGGGAGATAATTTCTTGTTCTAGGAGCACAGAATATATTCATGTATTTGAACATCTGTATTCTACTGATAAAAGGAAGTTTCACATGAACTTTTTTTGGAAAACATACAGTTCTCAGTTCTATTCAGAACTTAGAAAAAATGCACAGAACTGTAGATGGAAGCTCTGTAAGCATCACATAAAACTAAAAATTCCAAGTCTCATAAATGTAAGACCAATAATTCCATTTACACATTAAAGCTGAGTTCTGAAAACAGCTATCAGTTCTGTTCAGGTGAACAGTCACACAAGTTTTCTTTTGTATTTCTGAACCTTTTCCTGAGCTGCTGGTATGAGAGACAGACCAGGCTAGGTAAGCTACTCCATAGTAATTGCTGTATCATGTTGCCATGAGTTTTTACTCAAAACACAATAGGACAAATATATTGTACATAAATATATACTATTCCTATTATATATCAGGATCTGATATTAATTAAAGAAAAAACATGCAAGCCTGTTGAAAATCCATAAATAAGGCTAAATTTGTATTCTAAGATGACATAAGGAGTCCAGGTGTGAGTCCTTGATCACACACATACCCCTGCTACTCATTCAGTCCACAAGCCTAGAAAGATCAAAGCATTGCGGGCATTACATATGCAAGGAATACTGCAATCCATCAAAGTATCTGGTACATTTAATTCTTGTTCGTTTCGTTACTTAAAGATGAACACCCCCTGAAATTTTTGAGAATCTATAGATACATGTGAAACAGGTTTTTTATCTGGCTCTCAGTTGGCTTTTTATCAAGTGTTGTCTGTGATTGTTCAGTTTCTCTCATCTTTGAAACAAAAAATACTATATTCTGCCATTTTTCTTGTTAACATTGACATATAACTGTCTGTAATAGAGCTATGTCATTTCACACCCAAGAAATTTTTTCCTCTTCTTACCCATCTATCTCTGCTGCTGAATTGGTTTGAAGAAACCATCAAGTTAACATGACTGGCTACGAGGAAACAACCACAGTCTAATCAATTTTTTTATGACTTAGAATAGGAATAATTCAATAGTAGTGTAATAATTCCTGAGTGCAAAGAATAGGTTCACGGGAAAAATATAAGCCATATGTAAATTACAACAAATATAAGACATATGTAAATTACAACAGTGACAAAATTTTCTAATGAGTTCTGGGATATTGACTGCCCCTCCAGCACCATGCTGATTTCTGCTTGAGCCAGGAGCTGACCTCAGTTGTACACCATATCATCATAATTTCCTCATTCCAAACAAGACCCTTTTCACGTGGTCAAACCACATGCTGCAGAGCCTCAAGCACAGTGTGGTCATGCACATCTGGAATGAGCTTATTTACTTGCCTTCAGTGGAGAGAAAGGAGTCTCTTCACAAGATAAAACTTACTGTGCTTTGTGAGATGGCTGCATGTGGAAATGAGTGTCACAATAACCATTTTTGATATTTTTTCTGAGATCATTGTCCTCAGCTTGAAGGTTTGAAAGGCAAAGCAATTTATAAATTTGCCTGTCTGTGAGACTGCCTATGGTGTTAGCTCATTTGTGTCACTGTCAAATATATCTTCATGCTACAGTAAGAAGCTCAGAAAAGTCACTGTCTCAAAATACAAAATGACAGCAAAGGACATAGTGATGTTATCTGATACAATCTGATAGTTGTTCTGCATAAATCTAGCAAGGTATCATATGCAGCTCAGCCTATCTCTTGAATGTAGGGTGTATCTACTTTTGGTTTAATAGTTAATATTTCCATTTTTTTAAATTATTCCCTGCTTACAATATATCTTATATAATGAGTAGTGTGCGCTAAGACTGTTTCACATTACTACTAGACCTGAGACTAAAAAGTACTAAATGAATCTTAGTTTTTCAGTAAGTAATAAATATGTAGATTGATTCTGTATTGATTATACACTGCCATAGACTGGCAAATTGGTGCAATACAGCATAACGCTAATGTTGTAGGTACATCCTAAGTTTTATCAGTAAAACCAATTTTGGAAAAGTAAAGATTTAACACCCCACCTCCCAAAAAAAACCCCAAACCAAAAAACCAAAAGTTGAATGCAAAGAGAAAAATAAGATTAATTAAAAGCTTAATTTATTAAAATGAGAAGGAAGGGAATTTTTTTTTATTATCATTCTCTCAGAGCAGGGATGCATATGCACAGCAGTGCTTTGCTGTGGGTGTTACATGCTCATAGATCAGCAAAGTGTAATGCCAGAAGGGCTATTTGGCATGGCCATATAGCACAGAGCACTAAACAGCACAGTTAGATAGTATAGAATATCAGTTGTCCATCTCATCAGATATTCTGCTTGACAGAGACCAACAGCTCTTACTTCTCATCTATCTGCAAGACTGATTTATTGAATACATAAGAAATAGCTGGATCAAAGGAGCTTCTTATCAATGTTTCACAAATTATGGTTTATATGCTTTACAATTTTATTCTTGTTAAATTCCAATAGAGTTTGACTTCATAGCTGCAAACAAAAAGTTCTGCTTAGGGTTTTTTAATGTATACACTCTTCCTATGCTTATTGGGTTTGTTTATAATTTTTTTGTTTTCCTGGCTTGAAATAACAGTGCTTTGTAATTAAATCTGAAAGCACAGATTTAACTGTTGAAACAATTGAGTAATTGTTTCAGCAGCAAATTTCTCATTCAAAAAAGAATAAGTTTTGGAGAACATGAGGTCTTTCTTGAGACAGGAATAAAAAAAACCCACTTAGTTTTGGAACTCTGCAATCTGAATTTTCAGGCAAGACTTACTAAGTGACCTGACAGCTGTGTGAGAAAGGTGAGCCAGGGCAGGGTGTGTTACTGTGCTTCTTTTGCTCAGGAGCCCATCAACTCTGCTGACTGTAGTGAGGGGTCAGGGGTTCATACTCTATCCTGGAAAAGACTTGAGGACAGACCTCACATTTACCATGGGTCCACTCTGCATCCTGACCTGTTGTGTATTTTGGATAGGTCTGTTTGGTTTGTGAAACTGATATAAACCAGGGGAGGAAGCATCGATGTTTGCAGAAAAGGAGCAGTCTTGATTCTGACTGTGTCTGTCTTCAGGAAGTGCAGCTGCCTTGGGAAGTGCCTACCTCGTGCCTACAGCAAAGAAATGAGTAACACCCATTTCACTCACTAGCATACAAGGGGCACTTCAGCCACATCTGTTTTCTCAAACTTCAAGATTATTCCAGCTGTTTTGAAATGCATTTATAAAACTATATGCATTCGCAAAAACAAGTGATATCAAAATGATTAATTAAAATTATCCCAAATGCTTTAAAAATGTTTAACATTTTGAAATTTCAAAGTTATCAGGTCAATGTCACAAAAAAAGATTTATAAAATCCAGTCATTGACTATCCTAGAGCAAGGCGTCTTACCGATTAGCAGCTCCAAATCAGTCAGAAAAGCAACCTAAGTGTATGACAATTCTGTCAGCTATTCTATGACCAATATGCAAGTCCCTCTGCAAAGCTAGTCTTTCCCTTCCAAGTCTACTTTGCTTTAAAATCCAAACCCAAAAGCCCCAACAGGTTTTTGTATCCTTGAAACTATTATTTTTAGTACTGCCAAGCAGTTATTTGTTGTCATCTGATCATTTATTATTAAAGGATGTGTTTATTATTGCATGTCCCTTTTTCCTATATTCTGATGAATTCAAATGTCTATTTTTTTTTCTGTGATACTCATTAACTTTTATGTTCCTGTCAAACCTGTCCTCTACTGGGGATATGCTCATAAAGTGTTACCCCTACACAGATCATGTAAAAGGGCATCTCTAACTGCCAGCTTTCCAACCCCTTCTGCATTTTCTGTACCTAGTTAAATTTGAGGAAGCACAAGAGAATGCTATTTTCCTGGAGAGAATGGCACATTGATTTTTATTTTAGCAGTATTATTTCCACGTTTTGTTCAGTCTTTGCATGTTTTTTAACTCCTGGTTTAATCTGAACAGAACTGGATTCCCACTGAGCTGTAGACATTCATGCCCCAATGTTTTTAATTTACAAGTCAATGTCAATCTCATTTTTTTCCCTGAATATATATTCTTGCATAGCTGTCAAAACTGAACCTAAGTTGTCACTTTATTCTCAAATGTCTTAGGAACTGGTGCCTGTGTCGTTCAATTCTGGCAAAATATTTTTTCCCACACACACCCCTTTAATTTTTGCATTTCATTAAATATTTCCCCTACGTTTTTCTTGAGCTAACATCAGATGGAAATACTTAATTTATTAACCTTCCCTATATCTCTTAAATTTTCCTTATTTAACCCTTTCAATGGAGAGACATGTCTAGACTCCTCACATGGATCAATTTTCTCTTCCATGACAAATAGTTTGTGACTTTACTATTTTTTACCTCTTCAAAATACACTCACTTTCCTAATTTACTTGCTTATATTCCTATCTGCTGCTGTTAGCTGATTTTTTTTTTTTTTGAGGATCATGATTAGGTAACTTTATGAAACTTACTACATAACCATAATTTTATTTTACCATTTGTTTTTTAATTTCCTTTTTTAAGGAAATGCATCTGACATTTTGTTTTTATGCTCTGCACACTGACATATATTTTAAGCAATTCTGATAGACCTGAGTTGTATCCATTTTGAGCCAAAAGAAAAAAAATTAAAGTTATTCTTTAATTAGATTCACATATTTGTAGGTTTTTCTAATATCCCTTTTCAAAATTTAATATTAGCTAGTCTGCTGCATGACATCTCACCTAATATGATGTTTCCTGTTGCTTGGTTAAATCAATATTTTTAGAAAAAAGTCAGAAATAAAAAATATTCTTAGAGAAATAAATTGAGAATTATGATTTTATCTTGTGTTTCCATTAGAATGAACCATTTCTCATGTTTGCTGCAGATCTAGACCATGCAGAACAACTTGGGGTATAAAGTATTTTTATACTGGTAACGTGGCTTTCCTGTTTTGGAGTATTCGAAGCATCCATTGTTTCTTTGATTGCATTTACTTTTTTTGTTTAATTTCAGCAACGAGTGCTTAAAACCCCTTTCTTCCCTCATATCTTTAGAGCAATCAACCTGAAGTTCAGTGCTGGGATATAAAGACTCTATATATATATATATATATTCTATAAATACTCTACAACATGCATTTGGAGTGAGCATGCACTTTTGTTTTTAGAGAAAAGTCGTATGGATCATCAGCATTAACTAATTAAAAGCTCCTCCTTCAATCATCTTTCTTACTTTTCTTGTTTTTTAGGAGGGGCTAAAATGTTGCTTAGATTTTTTGGTGCCTTTCCATCAGTTGGAGATAGGAGTCCCATTGTTCCTTGTGGGCCAGAATCTTAAACCCAGATTCTGTGTGCCTAGTAACACCAGATATTTCGTGGCTGTGGTGTCTGCTCACAGGGCTGGACATCGAATGGCCTGTGGTCAGCTCTGGTGGGAAAGATGTCTTCATTTCTGCTGGAGGACTGGGAGGGAAAAGTAGGTTTGAAGTGCTTGAATATAATAAACTGAACATACTGTCTGAAACCAAACACAACAAAGATAGCATTATCTGAGCTTTTCTTCACAATCATTGACACTTGATTGCATTTTAATCTTAACCTGCAATAGGCTTTGTTATCTTAATCTGGACCTGGAACTGCCAGCTGTGCCATCCTCTTTGGTTTACATAATATGGATAAACATCCACTGGGAGCTAGGACAAGAGCTCCAAAATCTTTTTAATTGATCTGTGAATTAGACATAAACAGTGGTCTTTATATGTGTATAATTAGAATAATTAACCATTTCTTCTGTCTACAGCCTTCATACATCCTTATGTGAACTCTTGCAGTCTCTTCTAGAGAACCCTGAAATAATATGGTAGTAGATCACTCCAAGCACATTACTGTTATAGAAGTTATGTTTATTTTGTTATCCTTTTGGTACAGACTTACATACTGTCCATGAACAGTCTGATCTATGTGGCTTGTTGGCTGAAATTTATTGAAGTCAATATTGGGTATATGAAGAGGAGGAAAAGGGAACAGCATTTCTTTCATGTAATCAAACTGATATAACTAAATTTCAAAGTGGGTTTGTGGTATGTGTTTTTTTTAAATAGAAATTTTATCTCCTCCCAGTGAACGATCTTTTGCCCTCTTTTATTGTTCCAGGAGGAATTCAGTGCCCAAACAGCAGTGCCCTCCAGGAAACACGCAGCTGTAACGAGCACTCTTGCACTGTGTATCATTGGCAGACTGGCCCATGGGGACAGTGCATAGAGGACACGTCTGTCTCTGCTTTCAACTCCTCTGCCAGCTGGAACGGGGAGGCCACCTGTTCCGTGGGGATGCAGACAAGAAAGGTCATCTGTGTGAGAGTCAACGTGGGACAAGTAGGCCCAAAAAAGTAAAGATCTTTAAAAATATCTTCATGCTGTGATTATGTTTGGATTTTACCACTTTATATTTTTATCACCAATGACTGCTTGCAAAGGCAAAAAGACCCTCTTCTGTGTGGTCTCATGAGGGAATATTTCATCTTCTAAAAATAGAAAACTGGCACAACAGGAAGACTAGATAATACCTTTCTCACTATGGATTTTAATGGGTGGTATTTACAGTGATGATTCTGCTGGCAGCTGACTAAATCCAGTTGATTCCTTGCGACCATCAAGTTGAGTCACAATAAAACTGTTGGAGTATGTGTGTGACATCCAGAGCAGAACCATTTCCAAGATCCTTGTGTTGCATTCAAACAAGCAGCACACTGTATGGATTAGTGCAGTTCCACTCAGAAACAGTGATATGAATCTAAATACACTAAAGCACTTCTCAGAACTAGACAAAGGAGGTGTAGCATAGTGGAAACTGGCATGACATTAATTTGAAACATTAATTTGAATATTAGCTTGACAAACTTTGTACTTTTTTTCCCATTTATGTGTTATTTTAACTTATTCCTTTGGCCCAATGATCTGGTTTTACACTTTAATGTGTTACCAGGGTTAAATACAGATTAGCTGCTAGTAAAATGCGTTTGATCATATCTTTGTATGGATTTGCAGTCTGTAAATATATCCCACTCAGAACAGATTCAGAACTCTAAGAACTGATAGCAGAGGTCATTTAGAAAGTTCATGGGGCAGCTATTTTCACGCTAAATATTTGCTTGATGCCTGCCATTTGTTGTTTTATTCTGCAGTAGATTTAAGCCTAATTTACTTTAAATTGAAATATGGGGAGTAATGTCTGCACATTCAGTAATCTAAATTGTTGTGTATCTGTATTAAGTTACTGTTCTATTTAGTCATGATACAATTATCTTTTGTTTGGTACACTTACATAAAAAGCCCCACAAACCTCTAATGATTTATCATCCTTTTTAAATCTACTGTAAACACCTCTACCTTTGATTTGATGTTAAATTCTGGGAGGACGACTGTTTTATTATTTCATAAATGAATCATGTGAAATGAAAAAAGGTCTTGGTTGTTCCTTCAAATTGTCACATCAAAAATCACTGAATCATTTTTAAAGACCCAGACATTTAACATGAAAATGTAAATAGGAACCTTGTTTTAAACTCCCCTTAATAAAAAGGATTACTGTGGTATGATACAATCAATATTATCGGCTTTATCTGCCTCACAAGTTACAGACTCCAGCATGTATCTTTTCTGTTTAATTTGACCTTGAGTAAGGACTGCAAAAAAATCAATACTTTGCTTTAAGCCATATATAGTAAATACAAACAATACAAAGCATAGAAATGGTGTTCTAATTGAACTAATTGCCTTGCCTAAGTATCTGAAGAGGAATTGTAGTGTTTAGCAGTCCTGAAAGATGAAGCTCTCTGGGAAATGGTGAATGTGTATATTTCAGACTGTTTTGTATGCTTATAATTTCTCCTGTTTTTAATTGGGAAAAGTCAATGCAAGAAAAGCCATTAGCAAGCCAACGTTCAATGAACTTTTCAGAAACATTTTTTTATTTTAACCTTAAAGAAAATTTCTGACAACATCATCAATATATGTGATTGATAGCAGAGGTTTTTTTAAAGTATATCTGATCATATATAAACACACCCTTGCATATAGAATCTGATTTTATGAATCACGTGGGACCAAGGCACAAGTTGACTTAAAATTGTAGAGAGAACTTATGGAGAGGTGATGGAAATTTGTGTTGCTATACCTATATTATTTCATGTTTTTTCACATTGGTGGAAGGGGAAAAAAGAGAAAGGGTGGAGATCCCCTTTTAAGAGGGCACCAAGGAATTGGTGCTGGTTCATGGTAATTGATCATATACTGAGAAGAATACGTGAATTTACAGGAAAATGCAGAGACAACTGATGGAAAGCATGCACAAGCAAGTATTATTGTTGAAGAGTATATTCCTGTAAAGCTGCAAATCAGCTTTTGTCCTCCTCACATTGCACAGGCATATCTCTCTGCTGACCATGGAGACTAGATTTTCTTGACAGTTTGCCATTAGACTTGCCTCTCTCACCTCTCTGGTCCCAGTTGCCCAGCACTGAAAAGAGGAGAAGCTAGTCATAGTAATGTTTTTCTGTAATGATCCAAAAGCTCACAAATATGGATGTGATGTTTTTCTTACATCTTTACATATTCTTCAGACAGTGCACAGCTTGTATGTTTTTAGAGCAACAGAAATCTTGAAATTACTTCAAATATTTTCAGTACTTCTGTGAGAGTTATTGTATCATCCTGAAACAAGTATTGTGGCATAAAGAGTTGTTTTTCCTTGATGAAAAAAGACAGAATCTACAGAATGGGGAAAATGACCTGGGTAATGAGTCCCATATGCGGCAGCCCAATAATCCTTTTTATATGCTGATCAAGCCTCTTCCTAAAACAAGTAAGGTTTTCTGCCTTTTCTGACAGTCTTTCTCAGTCTCATTGATCTGGCAGTTTTAAATCCTTTTCTGGTTTCTTTTGTAATCACAGACAGCTTATACCTATTTGTTCCTGGGTTAGCAGTGTTATTTATTTTAAATATGCCTCCTTCCAAAGTTTGAATTTATGATAAAGTGATGAGACCTGAAAATGTATTTTACTAAGCTAAATGAGATGGCTTTTCTTCATAATTATGTGAAATCTTGAAAATAACCTTGAAAATACAGAGTCTAGTGGCTCAGAATACACCAGATTTGGCTTCTTTCACCACATGTATTTAATTGCTACTAGTTTTTATATCTGTGCTTCATCCTGGTGAATTCTGGGCAACAAGCCCTGTCCTCATGTGCCTGCAGGCATTCAGTACCTCACACGATTCACTACTTCATTGCAGAGTGATTGTTTATTTGATAATGCTTCTTTGCAAATTTTTTGTTAGATGCCCTGAAAGCCTTCGACCTGAAACTGTGAGACCTTGTCTGCTTCCCTGTAGGAAAGACTGCATTGTGACTCCATTCAGTGACTGGACAGCGTGTCCTTCTTCATGTCAAGAAGGTAATTTTATCCACTGTGTGCTAATAAATTTTAAGAATATAAAAACTGGGGAGTCAGACTAGCAATCACTTTTGGCAGAATGCTTATACACACCTCTTTCTGACAGAGGACATGTAATACCTGGTACAGCTGCTGCAGGGAGGACATAGAGTTTTTGCTGAAAAGAACAGTTATTTCTATCAATTTTCTATATGCATCTTTTCGGATCTTTTTTCCACATTTTGCCTAATGTTACAAACTGCCATTTTCATGTTACAACAATAAAGAGATAACTGGTTACAGGGTAGACACATAGTTCTTATCATCAGCTTATCATCTTAACATCAATACTTACACAGTGTTAATTGTCAGATTATAAAATGGACAGATTTTGGGCTTGGAAATACCTAAGTTTATGCTGTTTGCTCATCAGAAAAACCTGAGTTTTTATATATGAGGAGATAAGTATGTAGCTAAGTAGATATGCCGTTGTATATAATTTTGTCTGGCTGCTTCTACTAAAATTGAAGGAGAGTTAATAAAAATCCACAGACTTTATGTTGATGTGAGTGGTCTGATTTAAACATAAAATCCAACACCATTTTAATACACTTGGCAAAGCTCTTTAAAACAATGAAGGTCTCCCCTGGATTTTTATTTCAATGAAATCACACACGAAGTTAGCGTGATGACAGGCTTAATATTAGCCACATTTTATGCTTTTTTTCTCTTCTTAAGCTTAGCATGAGGCATTTTTTCTAACATGTAATATTACAGACAGACTCTGTAATACTCCCTGTTTCACAGGGTGCTAATCCCTGTGTGGGACATGGTGATTACTCACAGCTACCACATTCTCAGAATGTGAAAGTTACATCAAACATACAGACTTGGACTGTCATGGCCAGTTCTTTATGCTTGGTAAAGCACACAAGTATAAAGGCATTTTTGCAGTAATTCCTATCAGTGTTTAGTGCATTCTTACAAAGGAAAAAAGAGAAGTCTTTAGTCTTTAGGAAAACTAAATTAATAACCTTTGAAAAGGAGCAGGGAATGGAATCCATTAAATCTGAATCTATGAAATAGATATTCATTATTATATGTGTTATTTTACAGCAGTATTAATCATTCTTTCTGAAATATTTCTGTTGGAGGAGATCATACTGGGTGAAAATGTTTTCTGTTCCCATTTCTGTGGGTTTCAAGAAAGTTCTGGATGTAATGAGCATATCTTCATGAATATTTACCACAAACTATTGTGCAGGCTTCTATAAAACTGTATTTGTGAGCTACAGGTGCTTTGTCTATTCAGTGAATCAAACTCTCTTTATACTACAAAAACAATTTTTATTTCATGCAGTTTACCCATTTGTGCCAGCAAGCAGGTCAGTAGCTTTGCTGGGCTGCATGTCTGTCTTGCCCCTTGTGCCAGCTCCTGGCATCTCCTGAAGCTGTTTGACTCGGGAGTGAAGGGTTTCCTCCGTGCTGAAGAGTAGCCAGGTGGTGGAGAGCCACCGCCGGGATTCTCCTACTGCTCACTCCTAATTACAATTGCTTGGCCGTGGTCCAGCACGCTTCTGTGATCAGACAAGCTGCAGCTGCTGTAATAACCTACCCAAAGCTGATATCAGCCCAGTCAGCCACATGTCTGCTCTACTGCTCTCTGTGAAAAAAAAAAAAAAAAAACAAACCCCTCCAAGATTTTTACCTAACATAGGCATTGCTGTGGAATTAATACAGATCTGTAGCTTTTCTCTTAATTTTCTGCCTGAAGAACAGATACCTGAAGATGACTGAAATCAAACTTCCTACAGGAACTTTTTACTGTATCATTAATAATGGATGATCATAATAATTAAAAGCTGCAAACCGTAAAGGAATTCTAGAGTGGAATTTCTGTTTCTAGTTTTACATGCAAATGTTTAGGGGAAGCTTACACCTTCAAACTGTAAAGTGTAGCAGCAAACTGAGCTGGTTTAATTTTTGTTCTCTTGAACGGTTTACTCATTTTAACTGTCTGTTCATTTGTTCAGTATTGCTGGTATTGCTTTCTGCTTAGTTCTGCTTTCTGACCTTGAGCTGAAACTGAAGTGCTTTTTCTATTAGGCCTAATTTTTCTGCTTATGGGCAAAACAACATGTCAATATTATGCCAATTGGTTCAAAAACCTTGTTTTCACCCTAATTAGTTTCAACCCTAAGTAGCAGCAGTAGAAACCAGCTCTTCTACTCTTTGCAGGGGGTGTCACAGTAAGGAAGCAGTCCCGTCACCGAGTCATCATCCAGCTCCCTGCCAATGGTGGTCGGGAATGCCCAGACTCTTTGTTTGAGGAAAGGGAATGTGAAGCTTCTCCTGTCTGTCATAGCTACAGGTATGTGGGACAATCGACCAGAAACAGCTTAGACACGATTTTTAAACTTGTACTACCTCTAGAGCTTGCTGAATTCCACTTCTTAGCAGTAGTTGTTTTTCTAACATGTACTGTTTAGAAAAATAGGATGCACATCTGAATCAAGGTTTCACAACAGATGTGTAGACTCAGTTGGGCCCATAGGGAATCACTCATTCATTTTGTTCCAGCTCCTTTGAAACAACATTGCAAGAACTAAGAATTACTTTCCAGAATAAATTTTTCTTAGAAATAATTTTGACATTCTAAACATGTAAAACAAATCTTTCTAAAATATCCAAAAGTGCTGAATTGCAAGCTTATATGTTTAGGAGAGCTGATTTCTGGTGCCACACTGTGCAACCTACCATATCCTCCATTTTTCTATCCCTGTAAGCCCTGAGACAGTCCAGAGCTGAAGATGTCCCCCATAAGCCCTGTGTCCCCTGCATTGCCCTGATCTTCACAACAGAATGTTGAGAACTATTCCAGAAGGTGGAACAATTTTTGCTTAAGAAAATATTTGGATAGTTCTGTAATATCTATCTGAGTGTGTGGGAAAGTCTAGATATACAACAAGATCTTGTTGTTGATGGAGAAAAAGTTTAGAAAATTCAAATGCCATTAGTTAGATTTACTTGACAAAAATATAAAATATTTTTTTAATTAATAATAACTCCTATGAAACTACTATCTGTTGCAGAGATACAAATAGAATTTAAGCTTAGTTTAATGAAAAGAAATTGAGATTAAAGAAATGTGTTGCTTTCATCATCTCATAAGAATCATCATTGCAAATTCATTAGGAGATCACACTCTATGCAACTAAAAGATTGCATAGCGTGTGATCTAAAGATTGAAAAGATTGAAAAGAGCATTGGGAAGCTACCAAAATCAGTACTCTAAACACCAGAGACATAGAGCTCAAGAACTTTTTATATTCAAAATGAGAGTCAAAGTTTTGTCTTTTAAAATGCCGGCTGCTCCTCATCTCTTTAGTATCTTCAGTATCTGAGCTACATGATAATGTGCTGAGCATAAGAAAGAAGAGTTGCGAGAGAGTGGTAGATGAGGTCATTTATATTTCATGACACAAACTAATACTAAACACATGTTCCATATATTTCCTTTAGCATCTTTCTGACCTGCACACCTGCTGTGACAGATGGACTCACACACTCAGCTGGCTGATGCCTTAGTTAGTTGCTGTCCCATAGAGGCAGGTTGCAATGAAACTGGAGGTGCAAAACCATTGAGATAGTTTAAAACATGCAAACTGCTGATGGCTGGAGCTATGGATTTTTTTAGAGTTGTGACAACAAACAGACTTGCCTGGATTTGTTATATTTAAGGGCTGGGGTATTCTGCAACACTAGCAGGGAACTTTGTAAAAGTTTCATAGCAGTATATATTAATGATAAAATAATTTAAGCAGTTCAATATTGCATTTGTTATTGATGGTTTTTTGCAAGTTCTTTTTGTTTGTGTTTTATTTTGGATATGGTGGACCTATTGTGTTGGTTTTGTTGTCTGGCTCCACATTTGTAAGGTGTTGCCAATCAGCAACCCAGGATCCCAGGAATTTCCTGCGGCACCCTTGCAATCACTCAAGCCCACTGTCCCAATACTTTCCTACAGCTACCTTTCCTTTCTGTTTCTTATTTCTCCTTTTTTCTTTCTACCTTTGCTTCCTCCTTTCTTCCATGTGTTCTTAGTGGCCCCATCCTAAAAGAAGAAAAATGTTAACAGGATAAGTTTATGGTACTGTTACTGGTTCTTTTGTGAATTGCCTGTGACCATTTAGTAAAAAATAAGCAACAGCTTATGGTGGTTTGTAGCACTATCTAGCACTTGTGCTACCAGAGAATTGATGGCTACAAGGTTTAGATGGATTGCTTCCCCTCTCATTTCAGGTGGAAGACACACAAATGGCGCAGGTGCCAGCTGGTACCATGGTACGTGCGCCAAGACAGTCCAGGAGCACAGGAGACTTGTGGACCTGGGCTACAAGCAAGAGGTTAGACCCTTTGTTTCTGTTATTTATTCCTCAGAAATCTATAGAAACACTGGTGTGGGAAGTGCCTTACATTTTAGTCCTTGTAACCTAACAATAATTTATTTCATTTTTATGTGCATCAGCAAAGGAAAATACTGGAAGTGTTCAGGGCCTTGTCTCGGTATGTTTGGAGTCTCTGCCAGCGTGGAGATCTTACAGACTCCTCTGGCACTTGCTCCCTGATGCAATTTGTGTGTGTGACCCTTTATCCTTTCACTGCATATCTCCAAGAGCATTTTGGCTATTTCTTCTCTATACTCTCAAATTAAGGTAGTTACAGAGAGCAATGTGAGCATGAGAGATTCAAGACTTTGCATTTACACTTTAAAGTTCAGTGACTCCCCGTTTCTCAAGATTGTCAAGGTCCTTTGAATGGCAGTCCTTCCAGGTAGGTACTGACTACTAAAACTCTCATTGTCCTCAAACTTGCTGAGCATGCTTTCTGTACAGGTTGTTAAAGGGACTAAACAGAACTGTGCCTGGAATTAACCACTGAGGTGAAACAATCTTAACCAGCTGCTGGTTAGATGTCTAAACCAATGACCCTCTGAGCCCAATGATCCAGACATTTTTACACCATTTCCATTATATAGAAAATAATTTTTACATCCAAATCCAGCTTTACTGTCACCTGTCTTCATGGAGAATTTTGTGGCTTTAACAGAATTGTGTATGTGTGACTGTTAAATATAGCCAGGATAAGGGCTTTTCAGGTGCATTAAATACATTCAATAGGAAAATAAATGCAGCTCCTATTTACTGTGTTACAGTAATTGAATTGCTGTGAACTACTGGTCAACCTTGAATTCCAGGAAGGCTTTTCTCTTTTGTTGTCTCTGAGTGCAAACTTCTATTTGTTAAAGCACTATTGGCTCGGCGGATTGTGCCATTGCCGAGGAAGGACGTTGCTAACTGCAGAAGTGAAATGTTCAGGTCATTAACTTCCTTGCAGTGTTAAAGGAGGTCATGGTATACTTAAAAAGTTATGGAGTAAATCTTAAGCTAGTAGCTCCTACCACTTACTCAGAAAGTGTCACAGGAGATCAATTTAGAGCTTACCACAAAATGAAACCTTAAGGCATTGCCTGCTAATACAAAAGACTTCTGGCTGTGGTAATTATTTCAAAGGCCTATCACAATGGAATCTATTTCTAGCAGCTCTGGAGGATACATTCAGATTGCACACTGAGAAAATAAGATTTCTGTCTTTGATGGTAGGAATTCAAATAGTAAAAAGTGTTGTCTTCTGTGCTTACATGGTAGTACCTAAATCCCTTGACTTTGTCTCAAAGTCAGTTAATAAAGAAAGATAGTTAATAATAGTGCATGCAGATTGGATTTTATTATTTGTCATGAGAGTTTATTTTTCTTTTCTTAAATGTAATTCCAATCATGTACAGGGCACACATATCTAGAATAATACATGATTTTTAAATTAATGGCCATGTAGTTTTCAAATCTGTTAAAACAGACTCTCAGAATTTCCCTTTGGTACTACACAGAGTTTGATCTTGTGAAAGATGATGTATTCAAGCAGTAATCTTGTTCCCACAAGCAGATAAAATGGAAGCAGCTCTCTAGTGTAATGTGGTCAAGTGGTAGGATGAGTAATCCTTAATTAGGAACCCCTGGAGCAGCTAAGCCTGAAGAAAGCTGGTGTTTTTGATAGAATTCTGCAGATGTTTCTGAGATCAATTGTTAGAAAGGAAGATTTTTGTTTACTACTGCTTTTTGTCAGGTCTATTCCATGTATAATTCCATCACAGAATTCACAGAGCAAATTATTCAAGTTGGAAAACTAAAGTTTATTTGTACCTCAGTCCAAATATCAAAATATTAATCTAAATGTTGTTTAGGCTGCTGCAATGGTGGAAGTTATAGGCATTAAAGACATAGAGGGTTTTGACCAATATTTTTTCCCATTTATGTAAGTGATGTGAATTAACATATAATGTAAGTTTTTCCCTTTACAATGTATATGACTTGGAAGTACAAGTTGAATTTTTACACAAAAGTAGATTTCACTTTGAAAAACACACTTCTCTAAGTCTAGAGATTATCAGCTAAAGTTTTTTACTTCACACCTCAGAAAATTGCATTTTGAACATGAATAGTGTGTTTTATTTTATAATATAATTTATCTCCTACAGAGGGCATCAATTCTCTATCCCCTTCTTACCTTTCAAATTCTGCCATCAAAATAGCCATGTGTGAATTTTAAGTGACACAGATTATTTTGTTTGGCCCCCTGCACAAGAGTTGATTCCATGCGAGGTGCTCACTGAAGGGAGGCTGTCCTGAAAGCAAACATCTGCCTGACTGAGCTGTGCACTGGACAGTATTAGAGAGATTTCACCAGTTTCTGAAGGAAGACTCCAGAAGAGGTTTTATCTCCTCTCTCTGTTAAATCTTGGCTCCCCTCTGCACACTTGGCTATTCCTAAATAAAATTTCCACAGGCTGTGGAAAACTTTGCATAATAATATGTCACTAAAAAATTCTTTACTATAAATAATTCCTTTAATGGCTATTTTGTGATGTAGATACAGAAATGACTGAACTACTACTGTGCAACTCCTTTTAACAACCCCAAAATCATGAAATATGAAATCCCTTTGGTATAACATTCTGGTGCTGCATTTATGATTGCTACTGTAACACAGATATTTTGATCAGTACATTTAACTGTTTGTTGGTGAATTCTGTACAAATATTGACCATACTGTGAAAATTGTTGACATGCCAGAATTTCTTTTCCAGTTGAGAAAGAGTTCTCTTTCAAGTTTCTGGTGCTCATGCATGCAGAAATCACACATTGATCCATCTGTTTGTGCCAATTTGCTTTTGATGACAAAGCGAGACAATAATCTTATAGGAGTAATCTCTGCCATTTCGTTTCCCATGCATTGCCCTTTTGTTTTGTATTGATACTCAGTAGAGCAAGTAATTCCATTCTTCTTTGTGGAAAGAGTTCCGAGTTCCTCTTTTTCAGTGCAAGGGGATGTTGCCACTGCTATCATAGTCCTATTTCTGATCTGATTGCCCATGCACAAACACTGTAACACATAGATTATCAGCAAATGTGTTAAATGAGAAAGTATAGGAATGTACACCAGGGAAAAGGCACATCTGACTATGCATTCATTAGCAGTTTATTTTGAACAAAATAGTCTGCTACTGTTAATGTTTTAGTTAGAAAGATAATTAAATCTGAAGGAAAAACTAGAAGTTAAAAATCATTAAAAATTACTGGTTAAGTGTCTGATCTTTGGAGACTGTGAGTAACTAGAGCATATGCATGCCTTGCTTTATATCACAGCTTTACTATTTGCACTTCCATTCTTCAGCTTTTTTATCACATTTTGTCCTTCTTGGCAAAAGAGATGCTTGGGTGAATCGTAACGTTTAGAATTGTGATTCATTGTTAAAGACAGCCTTGTTTCTATCTGTCTTGTATAAGGAAGGTTTTGTTACAAATCATGTCAAGTTAAATGAATGTCGTAAAACTATTACTTGGGCCAATGCAGAGGAAAGAGAATAAAAGGGCTTGGTGGTTTCTGGGTTTTGTTTCAGAAGAAGATTTTTTCTAGAAGTATTTTTTTAAAAAATGTTTTTTAGCTATTCATGCAAATAATGGGCAAGTATTTATATCTAATCCTAAACACAGTAAAATAGCATTTAATACTGAGCAGCAAATTCGTTGCTGTAGTCATGATCTTTATTTGAAGAAGGCTGATGGTCATGACAATTGTATTGAATTCCTATGATGAATGAAAATCTGAATTTGTACCACTGATAAAATGCATTTTAACAGTGGGTAAGCAGGGCAGGAATGTGTTACAGAACTGAAGCAACCTAAGACTTCTGTCTTTTGTTCAAAAGCCTCAAGAGGAGATGATATGTGTGCATCAGCAAGGAGTTTGAAACTTCCTTTTGACCCTGCCCAAAAAGAAAAGGAAATGCAGAGAAAAGCCATATTTGACTGCAACAACGTTTATGTTTATTTTCATAAGCTGTTTCTCAACTAACAAGACTATTTGATCAGATATATTGAGTCACCTGAAATCCAGGAGAGAGAGAGAGGCACAGTGGTGGCAAATACAAGATTTCCCCCCGCAAGAAAATAAAAATAAGCAACAACCACCATCCAAAAACTAGACAAGAGAATAAATGCTTAGTAAACCCAAGCCACTAAGTTTGAAATTGTGAACAACTTAGGCAAGTATGTGTTATGTTATGCTCATATCTTAAATCTGTGTTAATAAATCTCAGCTTCAGTGACTTGTCAAGGAACTTAGAAATACAACTCAAATCCCTTTTGAATTGTATAGGAAAAACTAAGAAAGCTAATAAAACTTGTTTTGCCAGTAGCTGCTGCAAATTTAAGTAGGGTTTGTTGGGCTGCATCCCAATGGTAATGAAGAGGACATGTAGCAGATGAGAAGCTTGAGTGCCCAGACTGCAATAACTGAATCACACCATGATGTATATGGATGGATGCACATGGTAAGGGCCATCCCAGTGACCGAAAAGAGATTTGCAGAAGGATGCACAGCCTGCAGTCCTTGCCACCATGGATCTTCCTCAGAGTCTTGTAGGAGAAATGGGATGAAAATTGTGAAATATGTCAGCATATTCTGTAATAGCAAGAGGAAGGTTATTTGTAAATGTAAACAGAAGTTAAAGTAACCTGGCTCTCAGAGAAAATACCTGAATAGCTGTTCTTTATGTCACTGGGAATTGGCCTTTATTAGAGACCTGGTCTTGAGCTCTCGCTATTCTTCATTCACAGGGTGTTTGCAGTAATTTGAAAGACAGAGGAATGGGAGGAAGCATCCCAGGATGGCCATGGGCACACAGAGAGGTCTTGCAGGCTTGTTAGAGCCATGGGGAGGCTCGAAGGCAGAACCAGTGGTCAAAATCTCTTTTCTCACTCCAGAGCTAAACAGGGACAGCAGCCTCCCTCTGCAGGCATTGCTTGTGGAGGCAGAGGACTTGGCTCCACATGCCTTTATTGAAAGCACAGGAAAGAAGTCAAAATCATGGAGTGCTGCTCTTCATGAGCTATAAACTACTATTTTAATGAGCCTTAACATTGAGCCTTAACAGATAAGAGTGCTCTATTGCCTTGTTTGTGTTTTAGTCACTGCAAAGTACAGAGATCAACTTCAGCAGTCATATGTAAGAATTTGGACAACTGCTCAAAAGCAGTTGAGAACGTAATTTTTTATTTGCAAAAGAAAAGAGCCCCAATCTCCAGACAACTTTATTTGGTGGAAATATATTGTTATTGTGTTTGGAACATAAAGAGCAGTCAGTCTTGTATTTTCACAATATTATGGGCATATGCTCCTTCTTAAGATACTTTGTGGTAGGAATATTTTGTCACACTGTGTCTAGTCTGCTGTGTCCCACAAAGAAAGAGATAAACATAGATGAAATCATAGCTTAGACAACATGGATAAAAAGCATAATAAAATTAATGTGCTGAAATAATTCCTGCTTTCTAGAACTGAAAAAGAATATTTTTGTTAAAAATACTTAGCAATTGAAAAAAAATGATATCACAAGTGTGTTGTAAAAGAAAGGACAATAGAAAACCTTCATTTAAAAATAAATTTTTAGGTATAGGAGCCACTGAACCTTACCCCTCGTGCAATGTCAGTGAATTATGCTAATGATAGTAGCAGTGGAAATGTTTTTATATAAACTCACACATGACATGACTTGCTAAAATACAGTCTCAGTGCTTCATTATGCCAACAAGAAATATATTAGCCAGTAGTCTCCTGTGGGGACTTGGTGGAAACAATGCTATCCGACAAAGTTTTAATTACATCAAAGTCTCTTGTCTATAAAATTTAGACTACTATTTATTTCACACCTTTCTTCTGGGAGCTAATAGTTGTTAAATACCAGAACAATTTTATAAGTGAATGGTTTCTGTGTTAAATTTGTTTTTTCTGTTAGCTGTGCTCTTGTTTTATGTTTTCACTTAATAATTACTGTGTCTAATTCAGTAATGGAGAAACCATACTCTTTCCACTTACTGCTAATGTCTGTAATAAATATAATGTGGTTGTATAAGCAAAATAATTAGCCTGGTACAGTATAGCTTTATAGTAGTTGAAGACACTTCTCTGTATAGTGAGTAAATCATTGATCTCAGCAACCTCTGCTTAAACAACTGTAGGTTTGATCAAAGAGGCAGGGGATGAGTTTGCCCAGATTAGCTTATGAGTGGAAAAAGTAACTCCTCTAACAGTGAGAGCATTTCAGATGTCAAGACTGTTAGCTGGCCAAAAGAGTGTGTTAATGGAATGTATACAGTTGTCAAAATCCCTGCTTCTAATAATGGAAAAATACCCACTTTTCAGCAGTCATAAGGAGTATAAACCTTTCACATTGATATCTGAATCTGGAAAATGACAATAGGAAAATGGAATATAGAGAGAATCACCCAAGTCTTATAAACTAGAGGTAGCATGAATAGTTATAGACAGGCACTGTGAAAATTAAGATTCAGGAACTGATCTAGTATGCCAAGCTGTCCTCTAATTTGTGTTGTTATTAAGGTGAAATATTTAGGTCTTGAGAATGAAGTTTTCCTTCTTTGATTGCTATGGTACAACTGACAGTTAATCTGAAAAAAACCAAAGTGTTAATCCCCAGGGGAGCTTTTCACCTGAGTCTGATGGATGTAAATTAGATGAATTAATATGAGTCTGAAAAATTTTATGACATAATGGATATCTGCTCGTGGAGTACTGTTTTATAACAAAGATGGGAGAATGAATATTGGTTTTAGAAGAAAATTTAACTAGAAAGAAATAATGTTCTTTGGTGGACAATGTTTATTATCCTATTCAAAGGCTAGATGAAGAAGCAGTATGTAAAATTAGTATTAAACTTTTGAAGAAAGTTATTAAAGGATATTGGCTATTTAGTTGACTGTCTTTTAGCCCTTGGCTAGGTGTAGTTTTCACTGCTAAAAATGGTGGCCTGTATCTCTCTGAGAATGCAGTGAAGATAATGCAATTAGTTTTGCTGATGTGTGCATATAGCAAGGCCAAAATCAAGACAGAGGATTTAGGTTTGACCTCTGTGAATATCCATATGGTAAAACTAGTCTGAACTATGTTTTTACCTTAGGGGTGTTGATGTGTGCTATTAGCAGAGAAAAGATTCTCACAAGAATCCAAAGGTATAGCCTCGGCTTCTATTGGAAGATAGCAGTTTGACTTGTGTTTTTCAAAAATATATGTGTAATCTTAGAAATCTGATAGTAAGGATTTTCAATTTTTAGATATTTGATTTTTCTCACTGAATCACTGTAATTATATCTGGAAAAAATATTTCCTCTTGTAAACTACGCTAATAATAATAGGATTTGACAGAATAATTGTATTAGACAGTGTGCAGCTGGCCAGTCCCCCAATAAGCACAACTTAATGCAGTACTGAGCCCATTACAAACAGTGCTGGCAGCCCTGCTCCAAAGGGCAGTCAAGGATCAGGGAAGTTGTTTGCTCAGTATCTCAGGAAAAACACACCCCACTCCCTTTCAGTGTTTTACTGTAGACGTGTGGCAAAAACAATTCCCTTGGGACCTTTGGGTATGTTTTAGTAGGCACATGAACTTGAAACGGAACACATGGGTCATCGAGTTCAGCTTCCTGAGTCATCATGAGGCAGAAAGTTAGTTTAGAACTGTCAGATTAAAAAGTTTTTTTAAGAAAACATAGGTCACTAGACTATTGCAATTACCTTAAAGCAATTTAAAAAAAAGTTCCCTTAACTTTTTTACTCCAGAAGGAAATAGTTATAGAATCATAGAATATCCTGAGTCGGAAGGGACCTGCAAGGATCATCGAAGTCCAACACCTGGCCCTGCACAGGACAGCCCCAAGACTCACAGCATGTGCCTGAGAGTGTTGTCCCAATGCTTTTTGAACGCTGTCAGGCTTGTGACCCATTCCCTGGGAAGTCTGTTTCAGTTCCCAACTGGGTGAAGAACCTTTTCCTTACCATCTAAACTAATACCCCCTGACACAGCCTCGGGCCATTCCCTCACCCTTTCAGTGGTCACCAGAGAGAAGAGATAGGCACCTGCCCCTCTTCTTGCCTACATATAGGCAGTTTTCTCTTTTATTTTTAAGTGTTGCATTCATACTCCCCTTTTCTCCAACAGTTGAACTTGATTTTTTTTCAATTCATGCTAATAAAGCAATTATTGTCAGCACAATTGAAGAGCTATGCTTAATGGAATGTAATATAAAAAGCTATATTCCTTCATATGAACACAGAATATTTGGATGTAATGCTACTGCAACAATAGGTGACCCAAATTATTTTACAGTCGAGCTACCGTATCTACTGTGTGCTGTCAGATGCCAGGAAGAATAAATATAATTCTATTGTGTGAACAAACAAATAGAAGTTTCCTATCTTGTTATTGTATAATAAGTCTTATGATATTTTGGGGAAAGAACTACAGTTAGGTTTATTGAGCTTAGAATAGATAAGCAACCATGCTTAAAAAAAAATACTTGAGAAACAATTACAGAGCATTGTTGACTTTCATGAAGGGGTAGAGTGCCTCCTCAGCAAGTTTGCTGGTGATACAAAACTGGGCTTTGTGGTTGATATCCCAGGGGGCTGTGTAGCCCTTCAGAAGGATCTGGATAGTTAGGAGAGATGGGCAAAGAACCATCTGATATACAACAAGGGCAAGTGCAGGGTCCTACATCTGGGGAGGAATAACCCCATGCACCAGGACTGACCTCCTGGAGAGCAGCTCTGTGGAGAAGGACCTGCAGGTCCTAGTGGATAATAAGCTTTCCATGAGCCAGCAGTGCCCTTTGTGGCTGAAAATGCCGATGGTGTCCTGGGGTGCATTAGGAAGAGCATTGCTGGCAGGTTGAGGGAGATGATCCTGCCCCTCTATTCAGCCCTGGCGAGGCTGCACCAGGCATCCAGTTCTAGGCTCCTCAGTACAAGAGAAGGAACTCCTGGAGCAGGTCCAGCTGAGGGTAACAATGATGATTAAGGGACTGGAGCATCTCTCTTGTGAGGAAAGGCTGAGGCCTGTTCGTCCTTGAGAAGATTGAGAGTGGGATCATATCAGTGCCTATAAGTATTTGAAGGGAGGATGTCAAGATGATGGAGCCAGGCTCTTCTTGGTGGTGCCAAGTTTTGGGACAAAAGGCAACAGGCAGAAACTGAAGCATGGAAAGTGCCACCTGAAAAAAGAAGAGCTTTTCTACTGTGAGGATAACTGAACACTGGAACAGATTGCCCAGAGAAGTTGTGGAGCCTCCTTCCCTGGAGGTATTCAAGAGCTTCTTGGGCACAATTCTGTGCCATGTGCACTAGGGGACTCTGCTTGAGAAGGGATCCGCAGTGGTCCCTTAACATTAACTATTCTGTGATTGTTAAAGACTGTATTAATGAAACTGCCCTCCCTATTCTTTGTAAATCCTTATGTTCCAACTCCTTACTTTTGTGTGACCTGAAGATTCTTTGAGGAACTTGTTTTTCTTCCTAAGTAAGAAGCTTTTATTCAGGACATGGCTATCCTGTTCTATAAAGTTGTACCCCTATTGGCTGATGATCTTTCCCTAGGGAAGATGATGTATTCTTCAAATCTTTTTCAAGACCAAAAATTGCTGAATAACATCAGGCAGCAATACTGTTGGAAAGAGTTAAGTGGTATCCAGAACTCAAATATGCTTCTAAATTTTAAGTCTATCCATCTTTCTAAAATTCAATCTGCTGATAAAACTTTATAACTTATACAATTAAGTTACTTAAGATGATATTGCAGGTTTTTTAATGTCTGTCTGAGACGTAGATTGTGTTAGTGATATCAGGAGAAATGGTAATGTGTAAAGTGGTATAACAGGTGTGGATAACATAGTGAAACCTTTGTGATATTTACAGTCGTCTGTAATTTTTTTTTCCTCGTAAGTCCTGATAAATTTTTTTAAACAAAATCTTAAGTGAGAAATGTCAAATGTTCATTCAAGGTAAAACTGGCAGCAAATATTAAGTTGTTATATAGATATTCTGTTTTTTTAGTGTGATTTTCTGATATATTATTGTAGACTTTACTTAATTGAAAAGAGACATTCATAAAAAAAATGGTGAATTAGACTCCATCTCTTTTTGCTTCCAGCAATTACTTGTCGCAGACAAGATGGAGGACAAGCTGACATCAGTGAGTGCCTTAAATACTCTGGCCCATTACCACCCTTAACACAGGTGTGCCAGATTCCCTGCCAAGATGACTGTCAGTTTACAAGCTGGTCAAAATTTTCTCCCTGTAATGGGGACTGTGGAGGAGTCAGGACAAGAAAACGCATTCTTGTTGGTAAGAGTATCAAGCAAAATAATGCTTCTTTTATTAATTATTGATAATGTTTTCTTTAAAACTTGAGGACTTCAGAGGTTCCCTTATGACAAGGGTTTGTCATAGTGGCAGAAAACAGATCCAGTGTCATGCTCTGTATACTGCTGGTGGAACAATACGCAGGAGTAGAAACTCCTGCCATGTGTCAGAAACTCTTGATATGGGTAAGTGGCTAGAGAGAAGATGGGAGAACATAGAGGAATGCCTCTTTTTTCCCTATAGTGCCCATAGTAGGGATTTTTCTGTTCTGTTGGGGTTTTTTGTCTGTTTTTTTCTTTGTGGGATTTTTTTTTGATAAACAAGTCAGCAATTATATCACCTTAACAGGATCAGATTTTAACCCACTTGCCTTCCTCTTCCCACACCTGGTCTTGGCTAAAGCAGACTTCCTTCTCTCATGTGTTTTTTTTGGTGCATTTAGAATTACTATGGCAGCTGAATATTTTTCAGCATTTTG
This sequence comes from Leptocoma aspasia, assembly GCA_013399835.1. NCBI lineage: Eukaryota > Metazoa > Chordata > Aves > Passeriformes > Nectariniidae > Leptocoma > Leptocoma aspasia. Next base: position 1,799,091 of record VXAX01001640.1, read on the forward strand.
CTATAGATCACCATTTTCAGCCTTAAGCTTTGGCTTTCTTCTTTTAACTTAGCTGCAGTCTTGAATGTCAGATTTATGATTAAGCCAGTCCTTTCTCTGGCTGAATGTTTGCTCTCCCAGTTCCTTCTTTCACCATTCTTCATTGTCTACATCCAGCACCACAGACCACATGAGGCAATACGCTGCTTAATTTTTTGCCTTATTTCTTGAGACAAGTAATAATGCTCTTATTTTGTGTCCCAAGAAGCCTCTTTAAGTTTTACTTAGCAGAGTAAAAGTATTTACCAGTGATGCCCTTGCCACAGACTTGTCCTAGTTCTACATAATGGACACTGTTCCACTTTGAAGCATTTTTTTCTTCAACTTCTTTTTAATCTGTTTGTTGGGGGTTTTTAAAAATTATTTTTTCTTCTGCATAAAGTGAAAAAAAAAACATGCCCTGCTTCTAAATTATAATTGAAACCTCAAGAGTGAGGCTTGGCCTCTGTCACAGCACTCTTTGCCAATTAGTCTGTATTGTCTGCGGTGGAGGAAAGCTAGCTAAGGGGGGTGCCCATTAGCAGGCTCAGAAAGAATGTGATAGGATCCAAACCCTATCCCCATCTCCATCCCCCTGTAAATCAGAAGACCAGTGGAAAATGAATAATTCATGATCTTCAAGAAGCCTCACTGTGACTGTCTAATAATTCCAGTAAGCTTTATGTCAGGTTTGCTTCCACAAGGGAAAAAATTAACAAAGCTGACAAACAGTATTTTTCCTTATCTTAAAAACAGAGCAAGAAAGTACATATTCTCCTACCACATTATTAACACTTTGTGATACTTCCTGTCCTCATTTAAGTTACTCTTTCAAACTTGCCAGCTCTGTGATGTGTACTATAGTGTATTCTCTGTGGCAATGTGTTAACCCAGACTATTTCATAATGCTTAACTTGGAATACATTTATAATTATTCCTGGTAAATACTTCCAGAGGAGAAGCATACATTTATTAAGAAGTGGTGTTGTCAAAAGAATGATAAACTTTTCTTCAAGTACCCATTTTTTATTCTACTCTTCTTAATAAAGGCAGTAGCAAATACAAGATGCTGCAAAGTTAAGTCCAGTGCTTTGTTTTGAATAGTGAGGAAAATGCTACACAATATTAATTTACAGTAATATCTAAGTAACAACTACTTAGATACTATTTGCTAACAACCACTACTTGTGCAAAGACTACTACATTAATGTATATAGACTGTCTGGTATGGAAAGGAAAACTAAGTAAACTTTACCAAAGAGAAGATTTAAATATATTTAATGGAAATGGGAAATTGAGTGGATGGCTATGCTCCAATTCAGGAAAGAAAACAAGAACAGAACTGAATGGAAACAAATTCAGAGAAGGAGCTTATTCTATTAGAGGGGAAGAACAGTAATTATGAACAAATATACGATAACAGGTGATTAAAGAATTTTGACATTTTAAAAGAAGGTACTAGTGTAGCAAAGATGCATGTTACTTCCTTCTTTACTTCTTCCTTCAACTTGGAAAAGCTTGATCCAGCTAGAAATCTTGTTATTGTACTGCACACTGCTGATGATGAAATAGGAGGAAAAGAGTGTATTTGTTTAATTGCTAACTTTACTCCTGAAATATTTTTATCCAAATTAAATATACATTATGTCTTCTTTTTAAAAAAGAAATTGCCTTTGTGCAAATTGTAGGTATCCACTACTTTAGAAATTCAAGTTAATAACCTAATTTAATAAAGATTACTGTATTAGGTAACAGGTATTAGGTATATGTATGTAGTTGCAAGCACTTGTTACAGAAGTCTAAATGAAATTTTTGGGAGATAAGCTGTAAACTGATACACACTTGCTAATAACTATTTCTTCTTTCTAGGAAAAAGTAAGAAAAAAGACAAATGTAGGAATTCTCAGTTGTATCCTCTGATTGAGAATCAGTTTTGCCCATGTGACAAATACAGCGCTCAGCCCGTGGGAAATTGGTCAGACTGTATTTTGCCAGAGGGTAAGATGGAAGTATTGCTGGGAATGAAGGTACAAGGAGACATTAAGGAATGTGGACAAGGCTATCGTTACCAGGCCATGGCATGCTATGACCAAAACAATCGACTTGTGGAAACATCACGATGCAACAGTCATGGTATTTACAAATCTACTTTCTTTCATCTGTTTACTGTTTACTTATGTGCTTTATTTAAATTTAATGTAATATATGTACAAGTAGAATTAGCAGATTAATATTTACTGGTTAGGCTGCCTTTTATCCCAAGGTACCTTCAAACCCAGCACGTTTTTGATGACTTTTAAAATAGTAAAATTAAGTAAAATCATGGTAAACTACTAACTAGGTTTTTTAATTGAAACAATTAAAACCTTGTTATTTTTCCTGATAACTGTACCTAGAAATTTGAGAATAAAGCCATTTAGAAGGAGGAAATTCACAAAAAATAACAAGCACAGGACTATTTTGGAAAGGCTGAAATTATTTCCACAGATTCTTTAGATAGCTTTAAACCCTTAAATAGCCTTATCTCTACCATTTGCTCTTCAGCACCTTAACTAACAGGCACTCATTGACCTGAGTTCAACAGCACACAGCACTTTTTCTCTGTGTAAATCTGTCATGTGTGAAACTAGGATGGTTAAAGACTTTATATTCTTTGTATTTACATTGCTCCAGGAAGGAACAGTGATCCTTCCTAAAGGGGACGCATCTGTAGCATTAGGATCAAAACTGGCAGTTTCTGGTTTTCAGTGAGCCAGAAATGTGCTAATTGACATCAGTGGAGTTTTTGTGTTCATTTTTTTTCCTGCTTGCCATGCAAACTTGTATCTGAGCAATTGATATGAAAAGCTGGATGTTAGTGCTGTTAAAAGGTCAATCTGAGTTTAATTCACACATGTGTTCTACTCTCTAATGTTAAATTAAGATAACAGAAATTTCATTTATTTACTTGGCTACATTTAAAATAGCTAATCAAAGAAATTGAATTAAATAAGGCAATTCTAATTTGCACTATTAATTCCAGTTTAGAGATATTATAAACTAGAAATTCAATGTATCAAGTCAAGGTGTTAGCATATACTATGTTAGAAATTCATGACTTTTCAGCATTAAGTTCAGAGTGACCTTTGAAAAGTGGAAAATTGTAAAAGCACTTCAGTATGTAGGAAACTAGGGGAAGTGATGGCCCACTGCCAATCAGTATTCAATGACTCGAAGAATGGGCACTGCCAGCTTTTGTGTCAAAATAAGGGAAAGAAACTGTTTGTCCAAGAGCATGTTGTTGGTGTCGTGTGTGGTAGGTAGCATGCTGCTGCTAGGAACAATTCTTTGTGTAGAACAAGTATGGATGTAGCTGCTTTCAAGCCCTGGCACCTTTAAGGTGCAATTCTGTTGCAAGAATCAGAGAAATAGAAGAGGAATAAAAAAGAATTAAAAAAGTACATTCTAAACCATCATTGTTTACCCTGATATAGCTCTCTCTTTATGATAGCAATTTCTGATCCAATAGATTTTATCAGTAAATGTGGCCTACATTCACAGTGACCACAATGCATAATAATCCAGTGGAAAAGCTGCTAACAATGTGTTACTGTTATTCCTGCTCTAGCCAGGGCTAGTGTTTATATGCTATTAGCACTCACAGGCATCCTTCCAAAAACACAACATAGCATTGCTTTGTTGTGCTCTTTCTTTCTCAAGTTCCATCCCTTTTTTGTCATGGGAGACTTGAAGTCTCTTTTAACTTTGTAAAATGGAAGTGTTTTCTTGTCATTATTGTATTTATTGTGGGTTGGGAAGCCTGAACCCATTGTTTACAGGTGTTGTTTTCTTTTGAATTCATTCTTCTAGATCAGTTAACTGAGGTGTCTGGTTCCTTGATATTCCACTACATGACCCCTCGCCTCACATCCCTCTTGTCTGTGTTTTCTCATCAGTTCCATCTGAGAGACAGTACATGCTAACTCGGTCCATGGTGTAATGTGTCAGCAAATGAAGCTTGGAATTTGTACTGAACTAATCCTGTATTCCTTCTACTTTCCTAAAATTGTTTGACAGGAATTTCATGTATACAAGGAATGAAGTATCTAACATGATTTTGATGATAAAGGTTTAAACTGATGCTAATGAATACATCACTAAAATTATTGTTTCCTTTCCAGTAGATTCTCTTATTGATAGGTATTGTACATACACATAGTATAGGCTTACATAAAGCTTACCTAATTTATTGTCTGCCTTCAGCATTTTTCCAGGTTTAACATACTTTTGCAAATACAAAGGAGCTAGAGCAAATTATATAGCTTTTTCAATCTAATTTCAGTATATGTTTACTGCCTTTTCTGAATAATTACTTTGTATTCATGGATTACATTCTGATGATTTGCTGTATTTTTCCCAACATGTACAAACTGCTGCTTTGCCAGTTAAATCTTATTTCATATTTTCCCAGTATTTATTTACGATGCTTTTCTTGTTATTCTCATGGCCTTGTTGTGTGACAGTTCTTCAGCATGACATCTTCTCTATGTTTCAGTGTGCTCTTTGTTTTGTTTTGGTTTGGTTTTTAGTTGTTTTTGTTGTTTGCTTGCTTTGTTGTTGTTTGGGGTTTTTTGTTTTGTTTTGTTTTGTTTAAGAACACACATAAAAGCTATATGATGCCAAATCAACAAGGGACTTCTTGAGCAGTATCACAATAGTACCCCACCTGCTAGAAAATAAAAGTGCCTTGTAGCTTCCAATCAATCTGCATTTGGCTTTTCAAGCAGAACTTGACAGGACACATAATTCAAGCCTGCTTGGGTCATTTTTGTAAATTTTAACAGAGGTGCTTACTTCCCTACAGCAATGATTTTCCACTAATTTTATAACTGATTTTTCACTGGATTTTTCACAAATATCTTTAACTGACCCAAAGTGTCATCAGGTTTTTCTGCTATGTTAGCTGCTTTACTCTTAGTTCTGTGGGTCTCTTATTTCTTTTCCAAGTAATATATTATGTAATTGCAGTTTTCATAGGATACGATTTGGTGAATTAGCTTGCACTAGCAGAGAAAACAAGACCAACATTTAACGGAAGATATTTCCTGTCTGGTATCCAACTTGAGCTTTTGTTGTCTTCTGACACTATGAAATCCTGAAATGGGAAATGGAGATAATTGAACTTCTTCAGCTATAATAACAACCTCTAAATCTGACAAGAGGGACAAACTGCACCCACACTGATGTTATTAATACAGCATGAGATTTGTTTTGCGATATATTCAAATGACACAAGAAACTCAAACTGTGCGACTTTCAAAAGTTTTATGTAAACATTACCATGTAAATTTACAAGGCCATGAACAGGCAGGTGTTGCAAGTCATGTCGTTTTGAGGGGAAGGAATCAGAAGGCAGGCCTGCTCTGCTGTGCAAAAAAATTCATAAGCTGTTTATTTTGCAAAATGTTGCTTGCTTATCATCACAATTCAGTTGATTTATTCAGAAAAGGTAAAGAGAAGCAGAAGAATAAATACTTCAGGGCTCTTTTTCCTGCTTGACACATCTCATGTTCAAAAGATTTAAGAATAATTAACTCACAGACTGTTTCACAGACACTAAGGAGCTAAAGGATGGATGTGACACAAGGGCCACCCTAAATTAGTATACCCATCAGAGGATTCTTGTGATAATTTTTGAAATTTTGCGTGCAATTATAAAGTCCCAAGTGCAAACAAGTTTCTCAAGGAGACAGGAGTGACTGTAAAAGAAAAGGCAAAATATAGTTAAATAGCTCTGTTGGTACTGCTAGGTTAGAACTCTCGGAAGAAGAGGGCAGAAGTCCTTCTGCAGAGGGTCCTTAGCTTTCTGTATTTTAACAGGTGCTTCCAAAGAAATCCCAAAAAACCAGTGGAAAGTAGACCTAAGTTTCAGCTGCAGAGAGACAAGGTGGTTTGTTTTTTCCTTACTTTCTTTTTTATCTGTTATCTGTGTTACATATGCTAAATATTTTAACTTTCATTTTCAAAATATTTTGTTTCACATTTGAGTTAAATTTTTTTGGTAAGAAAGTTTACACTATTCAGTGGCCATTTGAAATATTCTGTCACTGGTATTTTTCATCCATTCCAGTGCTGCAGAGTGTGGGCAGGAGCTAATAGCTCCCAGGTGTCAGCAGATGTGGGATCATCAGCTGAAAGTGGTACCTGAGCTGCTCTTTCCCTGTTTCCCTTAATGGAAGACACATAAATTGCTCTTTTTCTGCTTCCTGCTTTTCAAGACTACGTAGATAATTTTATTGGGGAAATATAAAAACTTATTTTGTTAGTCAAGTGTGAGAGGTTTTTTTTTTCCCATTAGAAAACCCACAGTTGGTTTTCATAGGTTTATCCCTGCCATGAGTAGTGTACTAGAGCTCTGTGGATAATGACATGTGTCTGCCAACAATCTGTTTCCATGTATTTGTTAAAAAGAACTGAGAGAAATTCTCTTCATTGTTCCTTTAAATTGTACCTTGGAATTTTCATGACAAAAAAAAATCAAAACCAAGCCACTGCCATGCTTATGAACTAGACTATTTGCTCTTCAGTATTTAGTTTTTCTCCATCCTATATCAGTTATGAGTCATGACCCACATAAGCTGAGCTGTGGTTGTGTTTGTGTGTGCCTACTGAAGGCAGAGTAGCATGGCAGACAGATGCAGCGTTTTTATATAGGTCGTATTACTCTCCTTAATTCATGTCCGTTTGCTGTTAAGACCTTAGGCACAGTCAAGCAGTCAGGATAGTTTGTCTGCTGCCTTATTAGTGTGAGATTATTTCCCCCTTCAGCATTAATTAAATGAGATGCATTGATTTGTGCTGACTCTACAAAGCCCTCTGTGGCTACAAGGCTTATGTGGAGGATTAGAGAGGAGTATCTGCATATCAGTGAATACTTTTGCAACAGCTGCTAGGAGTATCAATGTGAATGGAGGAATTTTGTGTTTAATTGCTTATATGTGCAATAAAATGAAATCTTGTATGGTATAACAGAGTCTATATAGTCCAAGATGTCTGTCACAGCTTGTTTTAGCCACTTTTATTAAGTTTTTTGGATGTGGTTTTTTCTCAATAGTTTAACCTGAAGCAATGCAAATTTATACAGAAAAAAAATCAGTGTTAAAATTTAATTGATATTTTCTGTTGAATGTTTATTCAAAAGTAAATATATTTCCCCTAGGAAATTCTAATCTAGTATGGTAGTAAGCCTAGGTTCTCAAATTGTTATTAAGACACTTCACTGTTTCAAAGGCTATATAGTTTCTCATATTTTTAAAAATCTGTATATATTTATGTCATGTGTTCTCTAGCAATATGTTACCTATTGCCCTGCACCAGAAGTCCTACCTTAGACCTTTGAATTCTGGTGCCTCCACATCTGCTTTGTCAACAGGACATCAGTCTTAAAGCAGTCATCCATCAATCCAAAGAGCTGTAGTTAGTTCACCAGAGGAAGAATTACTGATGCAGGAGATAGTTAAGCATGAACAATTGCTCTCAGATTTTGAGGCTTTGAAGGGTAATCCTGAAAAAAAAAAAGAAAAAAATCTTATTGTGTTCAATCTGTCTTTCCATGGATCAACAGAAATATGAATAGTCTCTAGAAACACATATACATATCTTCTGATACAAATGAAATGCAAATAGTTGTATATTTCTTTATCTAGGAAGATGAGATCCATGAACTTTGTATTTCCTGGAAAAAAAAAATCTATGAGAACAACATAAACCATTTTGACATTGCAGGTTTTTTTCTTTGAAATGTAGCATGACATTTAGTCATGAAAGTAGGAGCATACTTCTGTTAGTCCTAGGGACAAAGGAGTTCATGTAAACATTTTGTGAGATGTTTGTATTTTCACCCTTCAACTGGATTAGTCAGTCTGCTCCTACACAATACACATGCAGTTTGGGGGGGAAAGTCTTATATCCACATAGTTATCCTGCTTTGTCATTAGAGAAAGCGTGAAGTCCATTAAAGTCCTCCCTTATAAATTATCCATCACATCTGTTAATTACTTTGCTCTAGGAGTCCAGATTTTATAGCCAATTAGCAATGGGACAGTAAACTTATCCCTCTTACTAATGAGTTCAGTTCATACTCCTAGTGGTTCAAAGCCATTTGTTAAATTGTGGTTCAGTCATCTTTAATGATAGAATAGCCATGTTCTCACTCATAACAGACAACTGCCCATTTCACAGCCTTATAGGAGCTAAAATACTTGAGAAACTACTGCCCTGGGAACAGACACAGGCCCTTAGATATAGGCAGCTCTTTCCAACACCTCTCTGGACCATGCAGGTACCCCGTACCACAGTACACCATGGTTTCATCTCTCCAACATCCCTCAGATGTTGTGAGGAGAAGGAAGCGATGCAGGAAGCATGCGGTGAAACACTTCAGTCAGGATGAGAACCAGCAGGCAAAAAGTGACCTGCTGATGTCCAGAGAACATATCTTCAGCCCTTAAAGTGTTTGGTTTCTATTTCACTGTCCCTCCTTCACCTTCTCTGCTCTTCTTCATAGACACTTCACTGCTCTCATTCTTTCCTTCTCTCTGCATCTGTTATATTTTACCTTGGTGATTTCTTGCTTGTTCTTTGAACCTCAAAGCTCTGGTATGACTTTTGGTGCAATTATATTGACCAACCAGTCTGTGTGATATAATTGGGTGATATTCCACCGTAGACACTCTTACCCACACACTAGAGGCTTTTTTTGTCATAAAGTTCTATACTAACACACACACAAGGTTTATCTAACACAAGTGGCACCTTTTCAAGGGTGATTTGATCAAACTGAAAACAATACTGGAAGTTTAAAAATGGCTCCTTCACATCCTTTTCATGTCAGAAGCTATGTATCTGCATCACCAGTCTCATTTACATGTAGTATTTCTGGTTTCTGCATTTCAATATTTTTCTATATAACAACATTCTGTCTTCTCACTTGCTAAAATTTTTACAGTGTGAACAAAGTTTACAAGTAAAAACATCTGAATTTTAACAAAAACAACAGCAGCAACAACAACAACCAAGAATAAACTTTTCACAGTTCCTGAACATCTGCTTCCTTGGATTTGAGGGAGGATTGCTATGGACTTATGGAGGTCATCCTTAATCACCCTAAAAGATATGCTGACTTCATACACAAAGAAAGTAAATTGTGGTGATGACAAGTCCAGAGAAGCTTTTCCTGAAAAGTACCATTTGATAGGTAGTAAGTGGAGTGAAACAAGTAATTTTCAACAAGTAATTTATTTTTTAAATTTACTCTTCTTTCTTGACTAAAGTGCTATCTGTAAGCAATTTGAAGTGTACTTCTGCCTCAGTTCTAAGGGAGTCCAGTAGAATAGCTAAATGTTAAATAGTCTGTTGAGCAAAATACTGAGGGTCCTGAGAGGAAATATATGCCAAGGGATGAATATGCCAAAAACTTTTTGATGTCAGATATAACAAGGTCATTTTCATTCTGCATACTAATTGCATATGGAATGCAAATCAGAGAGCACAGTGTTTGTATTCCTTCCCTTTGTTCTCTATTTTGATTTGTGAGAACATTATTCGTTACATTTCGTTCTCTGGCCAGAGAATACCGGCGTAAGCTCTTGAGAGCGCTTTGTTCTCTTTGTGCTTCACCAAGATATTACTTTTGGCAGGATGTTTATTTCTTTTCTCCTCTTTGTTTTCTATCCCCATGCAGTGTCTCCTTACAAGTCTCTTGACTTTATGTTCTGAGCCATTTATTTCCTCTTCTCTCTCACTGTCTTTTCTTACTCTTTCCTCTATTCCTCCTTAGTGCCTCTTTTGTTTTGCATTTCCTCTGTTGTTTTGAATTCTGACTCTTTGCCATGAAAAGTAACTTCATAGAATTGTATCCTGAGTTGGAAGGGATCCACAAGGATCATGGAGTCCAACTCCTGGCCCTGCAGAGGACAGCCCAAGAGTCACACCATGAGCCTGACAGCATTGTCCAAACACTTCTTGAACTCTGTCAAGCTTCATGCTTTGAGCATTTTCCTGGGGAGCCTGTTCCAGGGCCCAATCACTCTCTGGGTGAAGAACAGTTTTCTAACATATAATATAATCTTTGTGTTCTTCACTTATTTATTTTCTTTTCCTTCTTTTTGGAGAAGCCATGAAATTCCTCTGTGGACCCCCTTAACAGAGTTCTTAGTTTACTAGTGGTTAGGAGATTTTTAACGTTTGTCTTCCATCTCACAAAAGAATAAGTGTTTTTCTCTCTGCTCTCCAAAAATGCTCCACACTTCCAGAATCTCCAGGCCATCCTACCTTGTCAGAGCTCTATTTTTGGTGCTTTCATTAATTGACTCCATTCTTGTTCTCTTCTTAACATGTCTGTTCCATTCTTCTAGTTCAGCTGTTTAACTTTCACATGTGGAGTTTGGGTAACACTTTTCTGAGAAAATATGAAAGAGGGAGAGGACAGCATCATAGGCTAGATATCATGGAGATGGCACAGGAAAGAGCTGTATGGTGAACAGAAGCTATTCCATGAAGCTTGCAGGATTAAGGACCGAGTATAAGATGGCAGTTCAGTATTTTTTCATTATAGACTGTGTGGGTAGTGTCATCTAGACCTCTGCATCCTCTACAAAATGCATTAACATATCAGCAGGTTGCAGTTTTCCATGCTATGTAACTCTTATTAAGGCTCTATATCTCTAGCAGGATGCTGTTTTGCCTTTTTTGCATTTTATGGTAAGGATGTTCTAGTGGCTGACTTCAATGTTGATATTTCACGGATAATATAAAAGTTGCTCTAGTGATATGGTTTCATTTGATAATTTATGGAATCACTTGAAATATAGCTCAGGGTAATTAAAATGTTACCTGGAAATTGCATATAATATAATGTATTTGATAGAACTTTTGTCTGCAAGATTCTAAATATGTTGCTAAACTTTTTGCCCTTGTTTGGATGAATTGAAGGGAAATGAAACAAAATAATTCCTAATTTTTCAATTATTTTGGTTTAGTATGTTCCACACAGGCTCCTTTTGGTAAGCTATGAATATTATCAAAATCGCAAAATATGGTATCCCAGAGAAGATTTTGGCAAAGACTGAGAAGATCCCTTTGAGAGTTACTAAGACAAGCTCAGAGGTCTATGGAAGTCCTTAAAACAAAGTCTTCCTGAAGCAGCCTGTACTAGGTCTAGTTACCTGCTTAAGGATGTACAACTTAAGGATATTTATCCTGCTTAAGGATATTTAAAACAACTTGAATTTGGATTTTTCAGACCTTAATTACCAGAGATAGAAATTTCACAAATGATAAATGGCATAACTGTGTTATAGTAGAAAGGCTTCTCCAGAAAAACAATATTTAGAAGTTATGTTGAAAGTAAAAGCAGCATTTGAGAATCACAAGAAGTTTCATAGAGCAATGAAATCTTCACTTAGTTCAATCAGACGATAAATATCACTGAACATTTATTGTTTGGAGGGAATTGGTTTTTTTAACTTGCTTTGAGTTTTTTCCATTTTCATTTAGTAGCTTCCTGATTGTCCAAGTACATGGTTTTGTATAGCACCTGAGAGGACTTGTTGAAAGCTCATTTTTAATGAAGGTAGAGACTTTGGTATTTATGCAATCAAACTTCAGTGCGGGAGGGAGCTCTGAGATAGGGTGCATCAGATTTCTAGGACTCAGAGATGTCAGGTAAGGTAAAATGTAATCAATTTTGCATTTACTGCTGCAGGGCAATCTATATCAGCACCTCTGATATGCAGGGATGTGATCCTCAAAAATTTATTTTGTCTAGCACAGAGTCCCTTTCATATACTTTCACTGAACTGGTCACTCAAATAGCAACAGATATTTAATAAATATGCTTGTAAATCAAGTTAATAATATTCTAGTCATTTTAAAGAAGATACGTTTGGTGAGCAGTAGTTTCACAGTGCTCAAGTCCAGGACGTGCTCTGTATACTTATTTAAATATTTACACACTTCTAAACAAAGTAAAACCATACGGAATAAAACCATCACCTGAATTTGACCATAAAATACTATGAATGCTACTGTATGGTTTTGTTTAAAACTTATTTTCTTTATAACTAAAAAAAATTAACTATATCTAAAACAACAAATTAACAAGAAATAGGTAAATAGAATTGAAATCTAAGTGTTTTGATTTTTTACAGACCTTGAGATTGGTTGTTATTGGCTGCTTTTAGAAGAGACAGAACAACTTTACTTAGAAGCATAGGTTAAAAACAATTCAGCTCTGATGAAAAGACTGATCCCTGTTGAATTTAAAAGATTCTATGTATCTGACAAACATTGAAATTGAAACATTTGAAGCCTAGCGAACCAGCAAACCATGACAATCTTTGAGGGTGATCTTAGCCAAGTTTGTGCCAATTTTGCAACTGTTTTCATTAAATATTTAATGAAATATTTTAATACAAGTTTAAATTCACCAAGGTTTTTAATCTGTAAAGTGAACATTTGCTAATGGCAAATACTTAGCAGATCTGACACAGGAAAGGGGAGAAGAGAGTTCAGGATATAGTTGTAGTAAACATTCAGAAGAAGCCAGCTTTTTTTCTGATGCATTATAACTTCTCCCTTAAATATTGGAATAAATTACACGTATTGTAGAGCTACGGCATATGTTGCTTTTGGAAGAAAGACATTTTCACTTATTCAGTGAATTGAGGCCTCATGTTACTCCCTGCAGACCATGTCATACCCCCTTCCAACCTCTCTGGACCAATGACTTAACCAAAACAAACATCTGCTTTTCCATTCAGAGCAATTATTCAGTGTGCTACTGGGGGCAGATGGTTGTTAATCGGCAGATCATTAATGTGGCAGGCTACTCTCTCTTTCTAGCCTTAGAAAGGTCACAAGGTGGTAAGTTCCCTTGCTCCAGGCTGGCAAGATGCATTTCTTCTCAGTTGGATTTTTGATGTATAACTGCAGTTGAATTACTTGACACAGTTGTGGAGTATCCTCTAATTAAACCCTTAAAAATATTACATATCATTTATACAGAGTAAGATGATGCCGCCAAGAGATGGTTTGTGTCAATTACACTGTAGCTGTCAGAAAGTTTGAATGCTGAAATCTGGAGAGTGTGAATCCTAATCAGATGGGAGGATGAGCAGTGAGGATGTTCAGCTGCTACTCTAACAGTCTCCAGCTATATGTGTCAATTTTCTGCAGAATTTAATTTATCCCTAATGATGAAGAAATCACTCTTTTTCATACAGTCCTGTCAAGTCAAACTTTGGAGAATCTAAATGAAGCAGACGAGGGCTTCAGGGAGAAGTTGCAAACTGACATGCTGAAGAGATTTCACTTTCTTTTCCATTCATACAGGGTATATTGAGGAAGCCTGTATTATTCCATGTCCCTCAGACTGCAAGCTCAGTGAGTGGTCCAACTGGTCTCGCTGTAGTAAATCCTGTGGGAGTGGGGTAAAGGTTCGGTCTAAATGGCTTCGTGAAAAACCCTACAATGGTGGAAGACCCTGTCCAAAGCTAGATCATGTCAATCAGGTAATTTGATTTATATTTACATTATTTAGATAGCTTTTTCCAAACATCAAATAACCCTTTTGTCTGTATTTTTTGTTGTAGAAAAACGGTATAACATAAGGAGCAGATGGAGGTAGAAGGAGTATGTGTTGGTTTAGAGGTCCTCAGGCAGTAAAGGATCTGTCTTAGTTACTTCCTCATCTGCAAGAATTTTGCATATTTTGTGAACTGCAGACTGGAGACAATAAAACATGCTTACATGCAGATTTTGAAGACTGTGTTTCCAAGGATCTCTTACCTGAAGGGATTCTCCAAGAAAGATGGAGAGAAACTTTGTACAGAGCCATGTAGTGACAGCACAAGAGGGAATGGCTTCAAACTGAGAGTAGATTTATATTATATATTAGGAAGAAATTCTTCACGCAGAGGATGGTGAGGCACTGGAATGGGTTATGCAGAGAGGTTGTGAATGCCCCATCCCTGGAAATGTTCCAGGCCTGGTTGGATGGGTCTCTGAGCAAACTGGTCCAGAGGAAGGTCCCTGCCCATGGTAGGGGGCTTGGAACTAGATGATCTTTAATGTCCCTTCTAATCTTCTAATCTTCTAATATGTGACAGGGTGTAAAATGTCTCATTACAGTTGCTCAAACTGGCAAGATTTTTAGTGTCACTCCCTGACCATCTTAGATGAGAAAACAAAACTCTCAAACAGTCATCCCAGTGTCCCTTAGTGGGTTCTCCTCAAGCTGGAGCTTGACCTTCTTGGGTACGCTTGCCGTGGCAGTGCAGTTCCAGTCACAAATGCACTTCTGACGTCAGTCTCCCAGTTGTCCCACAAACTGTACTTGATATTGTAATATGGAGCAGTCTGACCATACAGTACGGATCATCTTCAAGAAAATAAACCATAAAATTGATCCAAGAGCACCCTGGGAGTGCTGGAATGCTTGGACCATTAATAAGCATTTAGTCTTTGCGACCAAGTTTAGCAGTAGCCCAAGTTAAACCCCTGAAGTTTCTTTCCTTGGAGAGTTTTAGAACAGAAAAACATTCCTTGTCAATTAACTTGTGCTCTTCAAAGTTGATTTATATTCATATTACTGTTGAATTTAATTTAGTCTGCAGAGGCATATTAAACAACCACATGGTCTTTTCTGTAAATATTCAAAGATTTTTTAAAAATGTGCTCTCAATTTACATTTGAATAAAAATGCATGTACTTAATATTATCCTATTGACATTTTGCTAGAACAAAATGAAATGGCTTGTTGATCTAATTTTCTACTTTAGGGGATGTAATTAGTTCTAATTTAGAAAATCATAAGTCTTTAACCGCAGCTAATAAACCAAGTTTGTGATATACTTTAACAAAATATGAACTAGAATGAGGGCTGCTGGATTTGGGTCAGCATGGTAAATATGCTTTAAATTAGGAGGAACATGTTTCAATAGGAGCAAATTATAGTCTATACAAAAGTATTTTTCCTTCTTTAATATTCATGTAGTACATAATAGGCTTGTATTTTTCTGCATCAAAGGTGATTTTGCTGGAGGTCTGTTCGTCACTTTTATGCAACACTATTGCCCTCTGCCGGTACTTCGACTCATTTGATTTGTGGTTACATGGCATTTGACAAATAATAGTTGATTCAAAGCATAATTATTGTAAAAATAAAATTGAAATATAGTACTTTCATGAGAAGGACATTCCACAGATAATACAAGGATGTTGAAAAATATAGAACCTGTATTTTTCCTTTTTAAATACATTCCCTTTCAATTCAGAAGCATGCAGAGAAATACACAGATATTCCAATTTTGAATTAATTATTTAAACTAAATATGATCCACCACTCAGCTGGAAAAGAACTGACTTTTCAGAGTCATCATTCAATACAATGTGTTTTAGTTACATATTTATTACTTATATATGTAACATTCGTATTTGCATGCATATGACCCATAGTGGTAAGATCAGATCTTTGGTGCCCCCAAGTATGTGTACTCTGATTTACAGAAGAACTATGCTGTAAGATGCCATTTAGGAATTATGAACCTGGGGAAAGACTACAACATGTTGTCTAGCCCAGGGAATGGGAGATGGGAGGGAGAATGCTGGCAGTCTGCTGGTATGCTCATAAAGGGCTGTTGCAAAGAAGGAGGAAATAATCCATTTTCCATGGCCATCATGGATAGGATAAAAAGCAG
Organism: Leptocoma aspasia; assembly: GCA_013399835.1. Taxonomy (NCBI): domain Eukaryota; kingdom Metazoa; phylum Chordata; class Aves; order Passeriformes; family Nectariniidae; genus Leptocoma; species Leptocoma aspasia. Next base: position 1,814,846 of record VXAX01001640.1, read on the forward strand.
TGGGCTTACACTGCTGCAAGCAGATTTGGGTTAAGCCTTGGGAAAACTTTCTAGTAGTAAGGCTAGGGAAACGCTGAAATAAAATGCTTAAGACCTTGTTAAGAAGTAATACAATGTCTCTCAGGGCTGACATCGTGCCTGTGATTTGAGGAAGGACTGAGCACAGTGAAATCTGGATGTGTCACTCAATGTCTTTCCCCCTGGGCTGTGCATGCCAGGGTGGCTCCCAAACCACATTCCAACTGAATAAAAGTTGCTCAGTACTCACTTCAATAGACTAAAAGACATAATAATTACAGTAATAATAGAGTCAGGTTTGATATAAAGTCATGGCAATGGCCATCAGATGGTTTCAAATGAAGGGACTAATCTAAGACTGTTAGAGAAATTAAGGACATCCATCTTTTCATTGATTATAAGTATTATTTTCTGTGTTATCAGGAGCAGGATGGGTATGCAATTCTTATACCACTCAACTGCTGTGGCCTGCAGTCATAGCTGCAAAAATGCCAGTAAGGTCAGGAGAACACTACTCACATGTGCACTGCAATATAAAGTCCTCCTCTGGCTTTCTGTCAAGATATTCAAATTTTATGTTACTGCAAAAGCTGTTGAACGTGTGGGGTTTATTTATTTCTTCTTATGCTAACCAGGGTCAGACAGATAGACATTTCCCTGAATTAAGGCTTTCCTATTCTAATTTTGGAAATTCTGGAGAAGAATTCTAAAGAACAAATTTTCAAGAGTCCAGTACCTTCCTTAACATGCATTTTCAACACACATTTTTATTCCTTTTATTGTTTATGTAGTTCAGAGAAGGCCCAAGTGTGCTGACTGTGCTGTGGGCTGATCAGCTGCACAGTGATATAGGACTCTACACATTTAGTGTTCAAGGCATTCTGTTTTCTGTGATATTTTGTTGCAGGTTAACTATCAAACCATCTTTTTCTACACAAGAAGGGCTGCTGGAAAAGACAAGTCTTAGATTGTCCAGCAGTTTTAGTTGTGCTGACTTGCTACCTAGAATGATATGTCAAATTAGCTGATATAATTTCAAGGCAACGGGCTTTAAGTAATTTATGCTTAATTAAGATATTCCATGAAAGACTTGGAAACTTTGAAAGGATGAGAATTGACAGTTCCATTTATTTCTTTGAATCTATTGCACTTAAAGCTGTCAGAAGAATTTCAATTGATAGAGAAGTTCAGTGTCCTCCAAAAACACTGAGGATTTTTTCTTATCTGAGACTGGATTCCCTACTGTGTAAAGGTTTGGTGCTCATTATAGGCAAAAAGGGAAAACAGTTCAACAATCTAACCAAGCAACTAGGTAATAAACAGTTTCTTCTGACCAGTTGTGATTTATAAAATTTATTTTCTTCCAAGGACAAACTTTTTGCAAATTACCTTATGACAGCAAAGGAAGTCAAAGAGAAAAAAATATTGCAGAAATAATAGAATATTGTCTATAATAAAAACTAAATTGATGTCATTTAAATACCTATGCTTCACTCTAATAATTCTAACTTTTTCTCTTTGCTGTTTTTCTTTCCTTTGGGTTCATGAAAATACTTTCTTCAGGCACAGGTAAGTGTTTATAAAATAGAGATTTAAGCTCAACATGTGCTGTCTGTCCCTTTTTTTGTAATGTATGGGTCAGTACATGAAACACTGTAGAAATTGCTATATGATATGCCATCTAAAAATTTGTATTCAAATCTAAACTTAATACTGATGCTTGTACACAAATATATTAGAGTGATTTTAAGCATACGCAATGAATAAAAAAAATGAATCCATATATATTGGTATAATTTCTCTTGAGCTCACCTCTCCTTAGCAATACCAAATGCCCACGACTAATAACTGGGATAATAATATAATAATAGTGGGATGGAATCATGGAGAAGAGATGTGAAGGACAGAGCTTAAGTGTTAGCAAAATTTTAACAGCATTTTTTAAAAAGTTGTACTCGTGAGCTAGCCTAGTTACAGACTTTATGTTAGTTCTGTTGATATTTTTGGTGGAAATGGCACAGCATGGGCTTGGTGGCAGAGAAAACCAGAGAATCCATCATTCAATAGCTTCTGTCTTTTTTGTTATTACAGTAGTTTTCTAGCAAGTCTTTAATCTGTATTATTACTACAGTGTCTAAATCATCAAGTTCATATTTTTTATTCTTCTCAAAAAGAGCATTAATGCTTTTTTTCTGTATGATCACCTTTGCATATTTATCTTACTTGTGTGCACCAAAACTGACACTGAATGTGGATTCCAGGTGTATGAAGTAGTCCCCTGCCACAGCGACTGCAGCCAGTACATATGGGTTACTGAGCCCTGGAGTGTCTGCAAGGTGACAAATGTGGACTTAAAAGAGAATTGTGGAGAAGGTGTTCAAACAAGGAAAGTCAGGTAAAACAATATTGCTGCTCCTCCTTCACTTTAAAGAAACTTCACTTTCAGTTTTGGCTGTATTTAATTTGATGTAATTCTATGTAATGCCTAGTGTTGAGTCCAGACCTGGACCCTGGCTGGTAAAAATCAGAATAGACTCAGAGAGTGCAATATGACTATGTCTACTTGTTATGAGTATAGACCTTGATTCCTAATTTAATCTACTGGTAATTAAAAGACATCTGTGTAAATTAAGGATTAATACTAAGAATATAATTTTTTTTAAGTTTTAATAGTTCTGGATTTAAAGTTATCAGTTGAAGTATGCACAAAATATGTCTAAACCATAGATGATTTGCATTATTCTGGTTTAGAGGTAAGCTAATATCAAGCAAACCACCTGCCCAGGGGCTCTCAGCAAATCACTGATAGGGACTGTCTAAATTATGTGCATGCCTTTATGTTGCTGTCATCTTTGAAAACAAGGATTGGTTTTGGCTCTTCAGCTTTTCTTGGATATTCATAGATCAATACTTACTTCATTTATGTGCTGACAAAATGTTAAAAGGCCTCAGAATGCTGTGGAACACATACCATACGAAATCCATGGCAAATGAAGTTTATGTGCAGTTCTTTTTTCCAGGTGCATGCTAAACACTGTGGATGGTCCTTCTGACACAGTGGAAGACTATCTGTGTGATCCTGAAGAGATGCCACTTGGTGCTAGAAAATGCACGTTGCCATGTCCTGAGGACTGTGTTATGTCTGAATGGGGATCGTGGTCTCAGTGTTCTTTGGTAAGAAGTATACTGAAGTGTCACATTTATAGTCTTGGGAGGATACTTTAAAAGTGTATGTATGATGTGTTTTGCAAAGATGCTGAACTGATTAAACCTGTAAATATCTATATATAGTGTCATCTTTAGGGTTGTTTTTTGTTGGCTGCAAATGAAGTGTGACAGTACTTTCCATTAAGCTAAATTCCTCCAGAACACAGACTAAAATGTGCCCAGTGGTCACTCTTCCCAGTGTGGGGTGCCTTCTTTGTGGTGGAATAGCTTTGGCAGTGGCTTGTGGGTCTCTCTTTGAGCCTAGCTCTGAGCCTCTGCATAGCAGCACAGTCACTGGACTAAAAATGCCACTGTCCTGGTATGAGTGAGAAAGTCTGCAGATCAAGACTGAGCATAGAAAAGTAATTTTGTGTCTCTTCTCCCCTTCCTTTCTGGCAGCAATTGCAAAAAGAAATGTCAAAAAACCCCAAAACAAAAACCAAAGGTGTTTCAGGACCTTTGAGAGGCTTTGGTGCACTACTTTATAGCATTTGGAAAGTGAGCACCTCAATATTCTGTTTATGAATGAAATAGTTCCAAAGTACTAGTACTGAAATATGCACTAGTTAGGAAAATAGAGTGGTGTTACCAGGTTAAAGGAAAAAGAAAAGGGTTTCTCTTATACATTAGCAGCAACCTGTTATTTTACATTTGTGTTTTGTGAAGGGATTATTTAAAAGGCTGTTGTAATGCTGCATAAAGAGGTATCAGGGTTCCAAAACATTTAAGCTGTTTCCAATCTTACTTTCAAGCCATGCAATGGGAGTAGTGTCCGTGAAAGGTCAGCTGAATGCCTAAGACAACCAGATGATGGAAAGCCTTGTCCTGCTGCCACCGAGGCAGAAGCCTGCACTTTGAACAAGAACTGCTACCACTATGACTACAATGTGACAGGTATTTGTGTTATTATGCTCTAGTGACAGCCTAGGACCACATCTCACAGCTCATTTCCATTCACCTTACAGGATGGATTTTTCTGCTTTCCATTCTTACCCAGAAGCAGCTGCAGAACTTGTACTGAAAACTGATTCAGGCTGTTTGATTCAGATAAAATATTAAATTGAAAATTTGCATGGGAAATGTGCACACTGTAACACCAGGAAAAGTATTTCTCATATCATTTTGTGATTTATTCAAAATACATATGGACAAAACCAAATCTGAACTTTTCAGGAAGGTACCATGACACTGACTATTTGCAGTAAAGGTCACTTTACTTTTCCAAAAATATGTAGCAGCTGGGCTCCGTGAACCTTTGCATGTGTAAAAGTTGCTCATGAGGGTTGTTTTAGGCCACCAGAATTAGGTGGGAGACTGGATCATTATGAATTCTATGTGAAAGTCTGGAATGCTAATGAATTCCTTCTTTGCAGACTGGAGCACGTGTCAGCTCAGCGAGAAGGCTGTCTGTGGCAGCGGTATCAAAACGCGGATGCTCGACTGCGTTCGCAGTGATGGCAAATCGGTTGACCTGAAATACTGTGAAGAGGTGAGTGAGTACCTGTGAGAAAGCTCCCTTCTAATGGTGCTAATTAATACTGAGCCAACTGAGCTGTATGGCACCTTCACCAGATGTTTTGCAACACTATTCATGGATTGTTAAGTACCTCTGAAATGAACCGAGCCATCAACTGATTTTTATACTATTTCCTTTGGTTACTTTTAAGTGCCTCTGTGAACATATGCTAATTATTATGTCCTGAAGGAAATTACTTAGAAACAATAATTAATAAAGTAGAATAAAGGTAATAAATCTCAATCAGAATACTAATCATAATTCTAATTTGATACAATTTCTGCATGGAGTCTTGGACACCTGCCAGTATCAATCATTTACTCAATGTGTTGGAAAATATTTCTCACGTGTCATTCTGCAGCTGGGCTGAATGCTAACTTCTTGTATCCAGCTGTGTGATGCAAAAAATACCCCAGCTAGTGTGAAAAAATGTGCAGCATGAATGTAATATTAAGTAGGCGCATATACAGAGAACGAGCTAGCAGACAGCAGCCCTTAAGTTTTGAAAGAGCCATTTTGCAAATGTTCAACCTAACTTTCAGTTTGACAGCACTGGTTTCCTGACATTCTGTGTGTCAGTCCTAATGCTTTCAATTGCATGGAGACTGTAGTATGAAAAAACGTGAAGACAACACCAGTACTACTTTCAGGGAAATCCTACATGCATTTCTGATGGAAAGTAACTGTACTTGCTTCAGCTGCCATTCCCCCACCAACATGACATCAGAAAGAAAATTACTGGCAATGGGGGACAAAGGGGGAAAGGCCCCCATAGCAATTTTGGTGCCAACAGCTTTTCTGTGGAGCCCTTCTGGCTACTAATTGCTCTCAGCATGCGCCCATAGAAAAGTGTCTCATCAGAAGTGGAGGGAGTCAGGATACTCATCACTTACTTTGGGCTATAATTTTGTAATGATGTATCTGACCTACTTAAACGTCTCCAATCTCCTCTGACATCCATGATTCCTGAATCAGTAAGGTCTTATCAAAGGCAGAGAGTTTCAGCTGAGACTTACTTCTGTCCCATGTTCCTCCTTCCCTCATAGTTCTTTGATTTCTAATAAAATCTAATAATTTCACAGAATCATAAAATGGTTTGGGTTGGAAGGGTTCTTAAAGATCATCACCTTAAAGATCAAAGCCCTTTCTGTGAGCAGGGTCACCTTTCAGTCTAGCAGGTTGCTGAAAGTCCCCTCCAACCTGGCCTTGTGAACGCCTCCAGGAATGGGACAGTCACAAAAATTATGTCTCAAGAAAAAACTCAGGGTATGACTACCTACCAGCAAGTTGCTGTGAAGTTAATAAGGCAATGCATTAATGCTTTTCGTAATGTTTTAACATGCTAGAAAAGAGGAAGAAATGTCTGTCATGTCTGTCATTTCTAAGAGATTGCAATATTGATTAATTAATACCAAGATATGATGTAAAATATCCATCCAAATAAACATTTCAACATGTTTGAACATGTTGAACAAATAAACATTTCAACATGTTAGTGAGAAAAAAATATTTATTTGATTCTATGGGAAAATATATTGCTTCTACTATTGAACCAAGAAATTATTCCTGTTAAGTAAAGATTTAAAACAACATTTAGAACTGATTACTTTTTACACCGAAATCTCATTTCAGAAAATATCTGGAGTTTTCCTGCATTTAAGAAATTAAAGTTTATTATTCAGAGGAATAATGAGGGCAAGAATATAATATCTCAAGAGCTACTTGCTGTAAATGACTGGCCAACAGACATCACTGCAGTGGTGTCCTGGATTTATCAACAGCCACTGTGCTGCATTCTTATTTGCCATTTTGATTTGCTAGATCATCTAGGGATTCATCTTCTTGTGGAAAGCTCTGATCCACTCCCTAGTCACACAGTTAAGACTATTTGTTGAATTATGGATGTGTAAGCAGTGGTCCAACAAGGTCAAAGGCTGATCCAATAACTGAGTAAAACCTGTTAACCTGATTAACAGGAAAGCCAAGCTGTTCAGATCTTAACAGACCCTTCACTCTAAAGATGTGAAAGCCAACTCTGTGACCTCGCAGGTCGTGAGAGGAGAGTATTCAAGAAATTAAAACGTGAATACATACTATACACTTCTTGCAAATGATCCTTCAGGGTGTGGGTTTCTGCTGTGGTTTTGCATTATAAGGGCAGTGCAGAAATATTAAGTGAAGTTCAAAACAAGGTGTATGTGGTTGGAAAAGTTGATGAATAGGAGAAATATGAAGTAATTTTGCGATGACCTAGCAAATGAATTTTCTCTGGGCCATCATGAAACTTTGTACTAGATGTATGAATAAAGATTTGCTTAATTTATGTGTAGGTACATTTACTGAATTATGTTTCTTATTATTGTATGTAAAGAAGAGAGCTCATAATAGATAAACCTACACTGATCCCTAAGAAATTAAGACACATTGTTGCAATGAGTTTCTATATAATGTATGGTTCAAGAAAGTAAGCCATAAATAAATAAAAGCCATAAATAAAAAAACCCTTCATGCTGAATTTTGTGTATAACCATCTCCAGCTATGAGAATCAGCAGAGTTAAATACTGACAATCCGAGCCCCTGTGTTCTGGTTTCTTATGTGTCCATATGATCTTGTGTTTATTTGAGTTGATCAGCTAAAGAAGGTAGCCAGTCATCCTGATTACTGCCAAGATAAAGCAATTTTCAGAGCTTATTTCCAAGTCCTGGTTATGTCAATGTAGTTCCCCTCAAACTCTCAAAGCATAGTAATACTGGATTACTTGGTTTCTACTTATCACAACAACTTGACTTCTCTTTCTTTGAATATTTAAAAATCAAATCACCTAAAGCAAGCTGATCCCTTTCATATTCCTTTTTGTAGACTTATTTTCATTCATTTACCATTATTTAAAGATGAGAAAAGCCTAGAAACCAGCAGTTGTGTCTGCACTGAAAAGCAGACTTTGCTGGTTTATTGGTGAATAGTCTGCTTGTCTGATTACATGATTAACAGGGTTTAATCTTTGGTGCCAGACATTCCTATAAATGAATGCAGATACTTCTTGTGGATCACAGGATTTAGAGAGCATGCTGGTGTGGCAACCTGCTGCCCCTGGCATGTGTGACCAGAAGCACAGAGCACACAGGGGTAGCTTTCAGAACTTGCCGTTGTTGAGTCAGAAACCACAGCTCACCCAGAACAAAAGCTTTAGGTTTAGGGAGCTACTGAACACTTTTTCAAATACTTTCTAAGCTCTTCGAGTTGAATTGTGGTTCATCAGTTCAAGGAAGGAGAGGGACGAGAAAGGAATGTGTGAGTGCTATTGAATTGCAACTGGTCGGTTGTTCCTCAGATCTATTTAAGCAGCACTTCAGTGTCTAAGACATGCAAGTCAGAGGTCACTGTGGGTAATCTGGCCTTCAGCTTTCTCCTCTTCACTGTTAATATCTTTCCTGGGCTTTTCCCTCTTGAGCTGCTGAAGTCCAGCTGAGAAGACCAGTCTTGAAAGAGAGCAGTCATGTTTCTATAATTGGCGGGAATCAATTCAGCAGGCTTTACAGCCTTTGCTCAGAAGGTTTGACCCAAATATGGACTTCAAAGAGGGTTCTCTAGCTCCCTAATCATCCAAATTCCAGACTATCCAAAGATTTCAGGTGTTGTCTGTGTGTGATAGCTGTATAATCAAGGCTATACTGAACCACTGAGAGAAGTAAAGAACTTATTCTTTGATGTATAAAAGCAAACAGAGGTCTAAACCCTCATATGTCTCAATAAATGGTACTGCAAACTCAAATTTAAAACTTCATGAGTCTATCAGGAGGAGATATTTTCAGTACTTGTGGTAGTTTATTCATGGAGGACAAGTTAATGTTGTGACTAATTATTGCTCTATGCTTGTGTTTAGTAGGAAATAGTGGGTTCATCTCCTTTTTAAAGTCTTAAATGCTGGTTTTATATCATTAACTTTTCCAGTCATTAAAATTAATAGTTTTGAAATGTCTAGTTTTCTTTTTTTTTTTTTAAACTAGGTGGGGATTTTTCTAGTTAAAGATATTCACAACTGCTTAGGATTCTGAAATGCCTCAATGATGATCAAGGTCTGCTGGTGAGATCCAGTGAAGAGGACAGTACTTTGTGCTGGAAAGCTGTAGATCTGTTCATACTGGCAGGACTGATTTTCTTTCCCACTTTAGATCATACATCCTACAACTCACCTACCCTTTTAACTCAGCTGTGCAGGATGCAGGCGTTATTATGCTAATGTTTTTGCCATCCGTCGCATTTCATCTTGCATCATATATTCTCATGTGTGTTAGTGAGAATATCTCTTTCCTTGCATGGATGGGGAAAATCTGGAGCACGTGAGTTTATAGAACACAGAAATGGCTGTCCAGGATCAGACCAAAGGACCATGTAGTTGTTGTGCCATGTCCTGAGCACGATTACAGAATTCTTCCTTTCCTGTGGTGAGGCGTTAGGGTGAATCATACTGGGGAAAAACTGAGAACAGAATTTATTTTTGGGAAAACTTGAGTCTTGAGATTAATTTCTCTGTCCCCTTCTCTCAGACTCCTCTGGCAACTGGAGTTTTAACTTAATGGATGTTAGAGGATTCTGGTTTTTTGCAAAGTTTTTCAGAAAAAAATGCAAAGATGTATGTCTTTTTGGACAAACCATTGTTAGTGTCATGTCAATATGGTTGTATGGATAGCATGATATATAGAATAGGAATAGAATAGAATAGAATAGAATAGAATAGAATAGAATAGAATAGAATAGAATAGAATAGAATAGAATAGAACAATCATGTACTTATACAGCACATTAGGAAGAAAACAAGAGAGGCATAAGCAGGTGCCCTAGGAAAACTAAGAAGCCAGACATGCAAGAATTTCCACTTACTCCTTTCACAGCTTCTACCTTTTTGCAGTTCTTGAACTGCATTTGCCTGATGGGTTTTCTGTGTGTTTAAATCTTCAGATTTCTCTTCCATTAACTTGTTCAGTTCTCTTGAGCTCCTGTAAACTTTTAGCATCTGCAACACCTGAATATCCAAGACATGTTCATCCTCCTCCTTTTTCTAGTTTTGAACTTGGCTTCTAGCATCACTTCAATTCACTTATTAATAGCTGTTCAGTATTTTTGCATTCCTCTTTCAAAATGCTTCATAAATTATTTTGGCCTTTACCTATTGTAAAAAGTAATACTGTAGAGATGAAACCTTCCATTTATAGGTTCTAGTTTAGAAAATGATTGATGAAAATGGGATTTATGCATGTATATAAAGATCAGTATATGCATTAGGACTGTCTTGAAGTGAGAATTTTAAATGTCCTAGTTTACTTTTTACCTTGCACTGATGATACAGGCCTGGAGTTTTGTGCTAACCATTTAACATTTTATTTCAGCTTGGTTTGGAAAAGACATGGCAAATGAATATGTCCTGCGTGGTGGAATGTCCTGTGAACTGTCAGCTCTCTGACTGGTCCACTTGGTCTGAGTGCTCTCAAACATGTGGCCTTACAGGTCAGTACATACATTTGGCATATTTTAAAGACTGAGACTTTCTCTTTCAGTTTATATAAGTATTTGAAATAGAACCTGTATCTCAGTGAAGCTGGGTAGCATATCACTCACAGCTGAAGAAGAGATAATTGTTGGATAAGCCTATTGTATTTTAATTTTCTTTGGGCCTGAGTGAAGAATCCTCCATCTTCTGCAAAATCTGCAGGTAATGTTTCCCACACAGACAGTGACAGAAATTTGCAAGTTCTTGTTTGCTGGAATCAGACAATTATGGGACACAAATTTCTGTGTTAACTTAGGGAAGAACACAGCATGCTGGCCTCTTCTAGCAGCAAGCTCCAGACGAGGAGCAGGAGTCTCCACTGAAATGGACAAACATGCTGTCACATTCATTAAGAATATTTTTTCTTCAGGCTTCTGAACTAGGAAATTATTGCTTTTGTTTGCTGTTACAGGAGCAATCCTGATCAGACATCTTCCTGCACTTCTTACATTACAAACAAATGAAAGAATGTAAAGTGTCTGATTTGTAAAATATGAATCCACGTAACAGACAAGAGCAACAGATCAGCTTTATAATTCAATTTGTTAAATCTGAAAAAAGTTGCTTTATTCAAATACAATACTTCTCAGCAAAATAGAACCATCTTGAGGAATAAATCAGTCTAACCACTTTGTTGTTAGTGATATTGCTGGTTTTTGTTACAGGAAAAATGATCAGAAGAAGGACCATAAATCAGCCATTTCAGGGTGATGGGAGGCCTTGTCCTTCTCAGATGGAGCAATTCAAACCCTGTCCAGTAAAACCTTGTTATCGATGGCAATATGGTCAATGGTCAGCTTGCAAAGTAGAGGTAAAAGCCATATGGGACTTAGAAGTTATGGAACATGTGGATCCAGGCATATTTGTGATATGCCCAGATACCTCCTTATCTGTAAACAATTTGCTTCCACCTCTCTTATACAAAAACTGAAGTTTGGTTTTTTCCTTAGATTTTGTATTTATCAATGGATGCAACAGTGTCCTACAGATATTCAGAGTATAAATTTAAACTTTGGTACCTGAGCAGCATCTTTGCTAATAATTGAAATACTTCTATTGTATAAGAATATCAGCAGAAAGATATTCACATATTAGAAGATATCTTCACTTGACATACTGCTCTGGTTGCAATTCAAAGGCATAATTAGCTCTGTAATTTAAGGCACAAGTAGCAGTGACCAGAAATTTTGGGTTGGGGTTTTTTTTGTTTCAGAAGTAGTGAACCATGTCTTCTCTTTTTTGTCTTCTTTTCCTACTTATTGGAATGAACAAGTAGTTAGGCAAAAATAACAGGAGATAGAGTGATGTGTAACTCAGATCTAGTCTTTTGACACTTTCTTCTGTTCAATATCAATCAATATATGTTCTCCTTTTATAGGATGCTCAATGTGGAGAGGGAACACGAGTGAGGAATATCTCCTGTGTGGTTTATGATGGATCCATTGAAGACGTTGGCAAAGTAGTAGATGAGGAATTTTGTGGAGAAATAGAGCCTATCATAGATGGTGATAAGAAGATAATACTTGAGGAAACCTGCACTTTCCCTTGTCCAGGTAACAAAGCTGTTCAAATGAATGTTGTATTTCTAGATTAGCTGGGTGTTATTACAGCTGTTAGAGCCTAGCATAAGCTACAGGCAATTAGATGTTTTTCATCTGCTTTACTGATTGGATTCATCCATCAAATGACCAACAGAGTTACTTTTTAGGAGTGGCTTCATGACAATAAATCAATTAGAAAAAATACTGTATTTTAAATTTAGAAAAGACATGATCTCTCTGTCACAAATATTATCTAAGATGTATATATTTTTTCACAAAATCTATTGCAATAAAACCTGTATTTAACTCTATAAGAAAGGGTGTTGGTTTACAGCTAAATATTAGTGTTAAGTGTGTAGACTGTCTAACAACTTTATTAATACTTTTACCGGTGGCTAGAAGCTTGATGTCTTTTATGGGTGTCTAAGGAAGATGAGCTAAGGCATCTTATTTTTTTCTTTAAAGGTTCTGTTCCAAATGAAACTAAAGTTTTGATATCTGAAAAAACATGAGTGGCTCTAGTTGTTTAGCTCTCTGGATGTGATGTGCACTATCATTGCCTTTGTGAACTGAATCTAAAGGAGCTGTTATGAATAATCAGGTCCATGATGGTCATACAGAGAATGATTAAGAGCATATAAGAACTGTTTCATTTCCAGTAAAAACCCTCCAGTTCATTCCAAACACTTACTTGTAGAATTTGAAGTATATTGCGGTGGTTCAGTAGCCATTAATGATGTAATGATTCTAATGTAGCTATCATTTAATACCAGTACTCTATTTTCTTTCTCTTGAAACTCCTCTTTCCAAGAGTTTTTTTCCTGGTTCATTTCATATTGGACTGAAGGTAAAATTGTCTCAACAAATAGAAATTAATAAAAAAATGAGAGATTTCCATCACTGCTTTGTACATAGCATTCCAATTGCATAATTTTAGCTGCTTACTGATTGCTTTAAAAATTTTGCTGAGCAGGGACCTGTTCTTCAACAATCTCACATTTAGCCAGCAAGAATAAGTGCCCTGTGGGGATGTGCTAGTGATACACTCCAGCTAATGTTTCCAAAAATCACTACTTGTTTTCCTATTATGTATACATCAGTTCGTCAATTATTCATTTCTTTGCATGCTTTCCTAAGGTTGGCAAATAAAATTCCTTCATTAATCAGGCATTCGGTCAACAGAGTACTGATTATATCTGTCATCAGTATAATGCAAGGTAGCATGAATTTTTAATGGCTTTCTCGCTGAAATAATGAGAACTAAGAGGTTTATTTATGAGTTTGTGCACAGTCGAGTCCTATTTTCAACTGCAGTTTTAACAAAATGGTTTACTTCTGTTGTGCCTCAGATCTTCCTTAAATGTTCTTTAGCTGATCATGCTAATTAGTGTCATTAATATAATTTTATGTTTCAGTTTTGCACTATAGAATTCTACAGGTCTGTTATCCTAACATGAAATAGCAAGAAAAGACATTTTGATCATGTTTCCATTTCCCTTTCTTGCAAAGGATTTTCCATCAGTTGCTTCTACGTCTGTTTAGAGAAAGATAAGCAATAATTAATCTTTTTAATACTAGACAATGTTTTCTAAGATCAAAGATGAGTTGAAAAAAAAAAGTAAATTTAGCATTAGACATTAGACATACAATGCACAATATCTTAAAATGTACAAAAATCTAGACTTTGGGCAGAGCATTGCAAAGAGATTCATAGTGAGGGTGACCTCATGGGAATGCTGCAAGAAACTAAAAGTGCTTTAGAAAAAATAGGCCCTTGTATAATCTTTTTATAACATTTTCTACGACACAGACATTCAGATAGTATCAAAATGTTGTCTTTTCTACACTATTAGTCATGTTTAAAAAGAGGAATGAAAGGAACAAAAAAGAAGGAAAATTAAGAAACTGTACTTGGACGTTTTTTAAGACATATTCAGTGCAAAAAACTCTTCACATACAATGATAATTCATCTTATAAAACTTCTCTTTGACAGGAGACTGTTACTTGAGAGAGTGGTCAGAATGGAGCCCTTGCCAGCTAACCTGTTTTAATGGTGAGGATCTTGGTTTTGGAGGAATACAAGTCCGATCTAGAGCAGTGATCGTTCAGGACTTAGAGAATCAACACCTCTGTCCAGAACAGGCTTTGGAAACAAGACCATGCAATGGTAAGCACCAAAGTATATGTAAGGCTGGTTCCTGTAAAAAAATTACAGAATAACCATAAGTTTGTTTTCTTTCTTTTGTGTTCATGGTATCAATTTTTAGGCAAATGAAAATTTAATAAACAGAAATGCACTTAAATTGTTGTTTTCCATATATCAACTGTAAAGAGAAAAACTTTCAAGTGGTAGCTCTCATGTTACCCCTCTAGAATTATTCCTTTTAATAATGACATTTCTTTTTATATGTCATTATATATAATGACATATAAAAGAGTTTTCTTATATGCTTAGTAGCATTAACAAAAAGAAATCTCTGAGTTTTGATTCATAACTGGATTTAGATTTCTCTCTACCCTTTGAATTGCTAATTGCACGCCAATGTCATTAAAATGTCTCACCCATGCTTACCACTGCTAGTAGACAAATTGTCTAAGAAAAGTAGTTTCCTGTACCGATTTACCCTTTCAGAGGCCAGATCAGACAAAAAGAAATTTTATATTTATAATAGAGAGCTAAGGTGCAGAAGGACTCCATGATTGATCTCAGACCATATGAGACGTGCACAGAAGTGCTGAGATATGAAGCCAGATGCAGCCCTGGCCACTTTGCCAAGCACTGGAGCACTGGCTGAAGCTCAGTGTTACCAGGGAAGGAACCTGACCCCTAAATGAGTTTTGCACAACAGACGGGCCACAAACATTATGAGGTTATTGGAAACATTTCTTTTACCTGTTTACTATACTAGGCTTGCTCATAATCCTAGTTAGTGTCTAGGACACATCTGGTCTATTCTCCGTGTGTCCAGTAAGTGCAGGAGACCCTGGGAGCTCCACCTGTGCAAGTGTAGTGCTGGATGAAGGAGAAAGGGGCTTCCTTAACTGTACAAGCCATTAATGACCATGAGTGTGGCCATGAAATGAGTATGGTCAGCTGATGAGTGTGGCTGCTGTCCATGGTGGTCTAAAACCTTGTCATCAAATCTCTTGAAATGCAAACGTTCTCTGTGCAGATGGCCAGTGCTATGAGTACAAGTGGATGGCTAGCCCATGGAAGGGATCTTCTCGGACTGTGTGGTGCCAAAGGTCAGATGGTTTAAACGTCACAGGTAAACTACTTTTTTTTATATACAAAAAAAGAGCCTGGGAAACAGGTGGATAATATGTTTTCCCAGCAAACTGAAAAAAACAAATTAAAAAGGATCTGCTAAAAACAGTCCTTGGTGTATGAATCAAAATCACCATCTTTTTGCATATTAAAGATGTGGTTTCTTTTCTAGAATCATACAGCATGTAATGATAAAAGTAAATATAAATATTATCTTCTGCAGTGGACCTGAAACATATTACATTGTATACATTTGGGGTTTTTTACCATAGGCATCTTTACACTTCTAAATATAGGGTTTCAAATTTCAGGCCTTACAACAAATAAAATTTTTATGTATTACAGGTCATTTCAGTGCCTATCCAAAGGCAGAGAAAGTTGCAGAGCTTAATAATATCATCCATATATGATATATCTCCTTAAAGTCACAAAATATAAAAATTTTTAAAATGTGCTAATATGAGTTTATTTCCTTACTTCAATGCCATAGATCTGTATCAGGATACATAATGGACTGCTATGGGATGTCATGACTTTTTATGCAAGCCAAAGCACAAAAAATATGAATTAGGAATGACCAATATCTCAGAAAAAAACCTTCATATGAATCTATTTATTTGGATTTATATATTGGCAATAGGGATTCATTTAAGCTAAGATTTATGCATTTATTTAAATAATTTTTGTATCAGACCAAGTGATAGTAAAAGAATCCCAGAGACTGTAAATATATCCTCAATGCCAGCTGCTGTCAGGTCAGTCACAGCAGGGGAGCTGTTATTTATGTATTGCCACCAAAATACTTCTTCATGATGGTCCACCACTACTGTCTGTTCTAACAATAGAAATAAAATATTTGTATTATTTTTACAACGTGTTGAAATAATACATCAAAGTCTCTTGCAAATCTTACCTTGTGGTGTAGGACTATTAAAACACATCTTGTTCAAAAGAAATGCAACAGGGCATTATTTATGCACCTTGATTGCTTCCTGCTTAGCTAAGATGTTTCTATGGTGAGTAAAACTCTAAGAATTCTTACTGAAGTGAATATAGGAGGAATTATCTATGAAAGGTCCTATAGGATTTGAAGTAAATAACATTTTGGAGATTATGGCTCTGAGAACAATCAGAAATATAAATTCAGAATATAATATCAGAATGTATTCATAAATCACAGTCAGTCATGTGAAAATAATAATTTCTTCTGATGTGACTGAATACTGCCTTGTGAAAAATTCTGGGAAAGACAAATGTATAACTCTGTATTATTGGCAGATTTTTCATAATGGGACCTCCAAGGCAGACAAACCTCAGACTTATATTGTATCACATTTTTTTCAAAGTTTTTTTGTATGTGCCTTTAAAGCTGTGGTAACTTTCTGATTTGAAAGGAAGACTAATGGAATATTCTAGAACATGCAATCAATGGTCTCCACGCAACACAAAACTATACTTTTCATGTTTCAGTTAAATGCAAAACTATAGTTTTCATGGATTTTAGGATCGTTTTTAAACACAGCACTTAAATATAATATTCTATTATATTTATATATAATGTAGAGGGAAATTCTCTACATTAAATATACAGCAGTGAACCAGATTTTAATCTGCATTTATACATTTTCTGAGTATTTTGTATAAACTACAGTATTTATGAGCTCATAGATGTCATAGACGCACATGCATGATTGATTGAAATTGAGATTACCTATTTTGATTCAAAAGCAACCCATATCTCTGATTATTGTGTCTTGTCAGCCTTATTCCTGCACATTTGGCTCTAACATTGTGTATTTTAATTCAGACATTATTAAATAACTACTGTGAGTTCTGTTGGTATTTTAAAGTCTTTTTCTATTTACTTGCATAATACCATTGTGCTGAATAGTTGTTTTTTACTTGAAGGTGTTATTTCCCATGGGCGATGAGGCAACTCTTTCCTTCTGCTTCCTTGGATGACTGATATTTTATTACATAGATTCCCAAAGGCATGTGATTTGTATGCTAGGATGTATGATATTCTTTTCTGGGGGTGGGGAAAACTTATGGCAACCAGCAGGGTTTTCTTTGTTCTTCACCAGCCATCCCGTTAACACTTATAGATATAACTTGTAACCACAACTAACTGCATCTGCTATGGTTGTGACCAACCTCAGCTATCAGGACTTCATCATCATATCACAACAGTATAAAGATGGTATTAATTTGGGAGATGCATGGTAAGTTGTCCTGTAGCAATATAAATTTTAAACAATGTGGTGCATATCCTTCTTTGCACAAGCTAAAAGGAAACACAGGTAAATTCAAATTGATTCTAAACGTATTTTAAAGTTATTCTGGCTGAAATGATAGTGAAAGCCTGATTGTGTGTTGGTCCATAACAATAACTGCACTATATATAAAGCTGTAGAAATAAAAACTAGGTCTGTATGAAAAAAGACTGAAACCCACAATATCATCAGTATTGTAACATTCATGCACATGCTTTGCTGATAAATCTGCTTTCCTTTCATAAAATCTCAGACTAACATGAAGCCTTGATTCATAAAGGCATGTGTAAAAGTGACCCAGTAGCAGCAGAAAACAGGTATCCTTTCATAGACAGGATGAGTAACTTGTTTTCAGTTCAACAGGAAAAGATATAAATAAAAAAGATGCTTTTATTTCTATTATGGCCACTATTTCAATATGTAAGTCATAAGGAGGGCCCTAGAGAACCAAATCTGTTCCCTTGAGTACAACAAAGCATTTAAATTGTTTTTTTTCGGCAATGCACCAAAGGAACAAAGGGGAAAACAAAAGGCTCCATTGCCATATATTAGTTCTCTTGAATGCACATGAAATTAAATACATTTGCTGTATCCTTAATCTACGTATAAGAAAACGCTTGATTCCTTCACATTGGAATAAAAGAAGGACTCTTACATTCAAATTAGCAACAAGATTATCATCCATGATATACTGCAGCAAGTGATTTCATCAGTGGTGAGGTATTACCATGTGAAAATATGATTTTCTGTCCTACAGGGGGCTGTTTAGTGATGCGCCAACCAGATGCTGACAGGTCATGTAAACCACCGTGCAGCCAACCCCACGCTTACTGCAGTGAGGTATGTGCTACTGCATTGGAGCATAGAACACCCCCATGAGGCCTTCCCACACATCTCTTGATCACAAAGATTATGCCAACAAAAAGTACTTTCAGAGATTTTACCAGCCACCAATTTGTTAAAACCCGCCTCACACAATTTTCTACCTTGCAATTAAATGTTAAATAATCTCTGTTGATATGGTGTGAACTTGCCTAAGAATACACAAAGAGGTACTCTCCAGGCTGGCACTCATACAAACAGTCTTCTCTTCCAGTCATCCATGTTGTTATGCTTCATAGCTCACAGAAAACCTCGTTTTTCTGCTACCCGTTGTAAAACACTTGTTCCCTACAGACTAGGACGTGCAGTTGTGAAGACGGATACACTGAA
This sequence comes from Leptocoma aspasia, assembly GCA_013399835.1. Taxonomy (NCBI): domain Eukaryota; kingdom Metazoa; phylum Chordata; class Aves; order Passeriformes; family Nectariniidae; genus Leptocoma; species Leptocoma aspasia. The sequence continues at coordinate 1,833,432 of VXAX01001640.1, forward strand.
GTTATGTCCTCTGATGGCACGCTCGAACAGTGCACTCTCATCCCAGTGGTGGTGATCCCCACCATGGAGGACAAAAGGGGAGATGTGAAAACCAGTCGAGCTGTGAACCCTACCCAGCCTTCCAGTAACCAGTCAGGACGAGGAAGGACCTGGTTTCTACAGCCTTTTGGGCCAGGTGAAGTCATGCAATGAGCAGTTCCTAGCAGTTCCTAGTGCTAAGTATTGCTGCAGGGTCTGGCATTTATATTTTTGTATACCTAGGAAGACCAGAAAAACCCTTGACTGTTCATTTAAGAAGGCAGGCATGTACTCTCACTGAAAACAAAGGAAGAGACATAAGTAAACACCTAGCCCTCTCACTACTCCATCAATATATTTAGTGAAATCTTATATTGCAGATTTCCTTTTAGCCATTCTACCTGTTAAAGTTCACAGAAGCTATTTGAAATGTGACTGTAGAAGGGAGTTTGCTGTAAAGGTGCAAGCTTGTATATTAAATTATGGTGTCTTAGCCAATAATTCTGTTGACAAAGGAATGAAAAGATAGCACTGAAGACTTCAAAGAGTAAAGGCTTCTTAAAATTTGCAGCCATAGCACAAATTGTAGGAAAATAATTGGTATAGGTATGCTAATACTTTTCTGACATATCCATATTTAAACTAATTTGTATTAGTCAAATGCTAACCATATTATTGATAATTAGCATAAGCCTGCTCTCTCTACGAGCAATATTTGTTTTTATGATGAACTGTGTTCTTTAGAGCAGAGCAAAGATTTATATGTAAGAGTGATGTGAAACGTAAAAGTTATTTCATAAAAAATACTTCATAAAGTCCATCATGTAATCAGATATCAGTAAATATTTTCTAGTTCTACTAAATATTTGGATTTAAAAAAACCTTTCATTAACAAAAAAATTTCACATAAAGAGATATGTTGCTTGTCCAAAATATTATTAATATGGAAGAGAGCAATTGGTTATCATCTTAAGTGTGTCTTAAGTCACATAGGGCTAAATATACTAATACACTTGTATATTAGGGTGATCATTTATTTCTAAAGGGTTTTTTTACATTTTTAATTGCAGAATTGAAAGCACTATCTTTACATGCATAATCCATAAGATGTTTCAAGTTGAGATTTATAAAAATATTTCTAATAAGATTAAATGTTTGGGTTAGAAATTAGAAATACTTATGTTAGATCCCATTAGTTCTACTAGTATTTACTATTATATGTACTTTGATATTATATTTGATACCTGCAATAAAATGGTCTTTACTTCAAGTACTTTAATCGAAAATAAAAAATAGAAAATTAAACTTTTCTGGTCCTCTTTTAAGAAACAGCATCTTACCAAATATGTTATCATTTACTCATTTTAGCTAACCCCTCCTGAAAATGCCAGAGGGTGTGTTGTAGCACGCAGAGTGATAACAATGAGCAGATATCAGACAGTCACCTTCAACATTTTAGGAATATGAACACTCATGTGAGCTCAGGGAGAGTTTTGGAGCAAGGTACATTTGAGAAGCTTCATGGAAACTCACACCAGTTTTACGGAATTTGAGTTGGGAAGGAGACATAGTTCAGATAATCTTAAACATACTCAATAGAACTAATACTTTATTCAGTGAAGTTATGAGCAAGTGTGAGAGAAAGTGAACATTTTCCAATTCAGATGAGATTTAGGCTTGATTGTTTTATTTCAGGATTGGCTATCTATTGGAAAGTTTTGGGTTTACTCCAGCGTGATTATTTTTTCCCTCACAGTTTCTAAGTCTAGATCTAAAACAGGTTTTCACTTTCTTCCACAAATTACATTGCAGTTCCAGAAAGGAAGGTATTAAAACTGTCCTCTTCAGTTGTCTGGGCTGAGGTATTACCACAAAAAGATGAATCTGAGATGCCAATTCCCTAGCATACTTAGAAATTATTTGTGCAGAGGAAATTCAGAAAGCCTGAGTTAGACGTCAGTAGCTGCATAATAGGAATGACCTCATTAACAGAGTTCCTTGCTTTGACAAAAACAAGTAAATCTGTATACAAGGTATCGCCAGCCTTTTTTTCAAGGAGATGTTACTATTTTAGAAGAAGCCAACCTGAAAAAAACCTAAACATCTTACATTTACCAATGGAAATAAGCCAAAGAGAGAGGAAACTAACCTATTTAGCAGTACTAAAGTCTGAATTCTCATTGATATTATCATATCATAGGATATGTCAGGTCGAATCTACTGTTCCATTAATTTTTAACGGATCAGTTATTTCAGTTATGTCAGTTATTATCAGTTATAATGTTTCATTAGGTTGATTAAGGTAATGAAGGTAAAATGTTCTGATATTGATTAGTCTTGAACAACTTGTCCACATTGCTACAGACCAGAAAGCCTGAGCCTAATTTCATAGCAATGGAGAGCACTACTGTGTAACCAAGCAATCTTAGGCTAACTTCTGTTAATATTATTGTGGAAAGAGAAACTGCATTGATGATGTCTTTTCATTCTGCAGAGCTCACCAGAAGCACTAAGTGTTTGGTCAGAAAAATTTTAGCTGTATTTGCTTACATTGAAAATACACACAACTTCATTAAATAGAACTTGTACCACTTGAAAATTAAATAATTCAGTTTTATAATGATGATTTTTTTTTATTGTCAAGGAGATGTAACAAGGCTAGCTAACCCCTTGGAAAACAATGTTTGCAAAAAGCCATTTAGAAATTTGAAAAATGAATTGGATAAAAGTAGTGAGTCAAAAAGCATGCACTCACCTTTAGTTGTGACATGATCATTTGGGGGCAGAGCAAAACCCCACAGACAAAGCCACATCATTTTCATCATAGACGTGTGCATCTGAGGCAAGAAGGAGGGTGGTATGTATGTCTAAACTTCCAGGGACATCATGTCCAAAATACAAACTGTACAGGCTTCACATAAATACAGTCCTTATCAACAACAGACAGTTGTTTTATTTATGAGTATGGGCTGTCTTTTTTTTGTGTATTTTCATTCTGTGAGGAGAAGTTATTTATAACAAGAAAACTTGCATTTAGTAGGGAAAGAAATTTTGCTACTTTATGCAGTAGTAAAAATTGTGTATGTGCAGATAAGGGATGGATGACATACAACATGCCAAGGACATTTAAAAACATGCAAGTAAATAGGAACAAGAATAAAAATAACAGGCAGACTGCTTTACCAGAGCTAGAATAGAAAGTGATGCTAAATGAGTCCCAGGCTGATGCACTGCCCTGTGATCACACTGAGGGATTGTTTGCTGCAAGAGGGCCCCAAAGCTGAGTTTCTGGGTCTCTCATCTGCTGCCTCTGCCCCAGATCTCAGCTCCATTTGAATTATCCTGACTTCAACTGAAAAGCAGAGCACAGAGAAATAATTGCTTAGTTATTTAACAATATTTACTCTGATTAAACTGTATCTGCTAGTGAAGACATTTATTTTGGATTATTAAAGTATTTCTATGCTATATCAGAACTAATAATTCAACTAGACTAACTCAAACACTACTGACTAACATTCATTCCTTTTAGATGGGAGGCTGAAGACCTGGGTTTATGGTGTAGCTGCTGGTGCATTTGTTTTACTCATCTTTATTGTTTCTATGATCTATCTAGCCTGGTGAGTTCTTTAATTATTTATAAGAAAACAGTCCCCTCACAGACTGTAATGAAAATGTTTACATCTCCTGCTGTAGAAACTGAAGGCACTTTTGTGAACTGCAGTGTTTAATTTGCCGTGCCCTTTTGTCCAGACTCAGGTTAGCAGATTCTGGCTGTACTCTAGATGATGGATCATCACACGCTCTTCTGAGGGTGTAAGAACTTACAGATATGGGGTAGCTTAGTGTACAGTTCATTTTTGCTCAATTTGTCTTGGTTGTTATATACAGTGTCCAGAATAATTTTATTGTGACTATCAAAAAATTCTGAGAGAAATAGCAACAAGGAAATTGAGTAACCAGGCAAATCATATTTTATATTTGACAAGATACAGAGATACAGAACCAGAAAAAATCTGAAAACTTTCTCATCTTTTTAATACATTAAATAATAGTTTTTTGAACAAGTCACCCTTGAGAATGTGCTCCCTGAAGTTTTCTAGGTCCTGTTTGGAATTTCTGATCCAGATGACAGTACAGGTGAAAGGTGAGGGAAGTGTGGTCATATACATCAGGCTCTTGGCTATACTGCATTAGTAAGCATTTGAGGGGCTTCTGGGTATGTTTGCCATTCAGTAAACTTTGCCCAAAACCTCACTTCTGTTTAAGTAATATAAAAATTTGTTTGGGGTTTTGTTGTTGTTGTTGGTTTGTTTGTTTTTGTGGGGGTTTGTTTGTTTTCTTGTTTGTTTGTTTTGTTTGTTGTTGTTGTTGGGGGCTTTGTTTGTTTGTTTGGGGGTTTTTGTGGTCTTTTTATTTTGGTTAGTTGGCTGGTTTTGGGGGGGTTGGGGCTTGAGGGAAAGGAAATCCATCAGCATTCAACAGCACTGCAGATTATTTGGACTGGAACCCGTGGCTACCGTAAGTCATTTTAACAAAAGGTTTTGTATAAAAGATTCAGATTTGAGCAGCCTAAGTGACACGGCTGAAATAAGATTTTGGACAAGACTGAGGATGCACAGGCCTGATTTAAAGAAATGCTTACATTACACTCTAAAAGAATACAGATACTAAAGCATGGATAAACATTCATTTTCCTTTGGCCTGGTACTTTTTAAAACTATATCAAATGGATTGGAAATACTGCTGGATTAAAATCTAATTCAAGGCTAGACAAGGAATCCTATGGCAAACAACCATACCTCTGCTATCAGTGACTGATTTGATTATAATATCTAGAATTAATTGTAGTCATTCCAGCAAGTAAAATGAGATAAAAAAATCAAAAGATGGATCTTTCCTATGGAAACCCTTGGTGTGTCAAGAGTGGCCTAATATTTGAGTAATTTAAAGAACCTGATTGCAGCTTTGATACATGACCAAATATTGCATGGCAGGCTCTGAATTCTTCTGAAAACTGAGTGATGTTGCAAGAGTACCTGCCAAGGATTTCATCAAGTCACATCAGGACCATAAAAGCTTGTTTCTGAACAACTGAACTTTGAATTAGATATTGCTTTGGGTTGATAAAGGGATAATTAGTGATCCCAGTGAAGGTTTTAGGCTTACAGCTTTTAAAAACAAACAACTGAATGCATTATCAACTTGCTTATCTTTCATTTAAGACTGAAATACATTTTTGTATGTTAGTTGCTTGTTCTATTTACAAATTATCTTATTGTTTCAGCAAAAAGCCAAAGAAGCCCCAGAGAAGGCAGAACAACCGACTGAAACCTTTAACCTTGGCTTATGATGGAGACGCAGACATGTAAACTACAACTTCTCATGGTGACAAATGGAGTCCAAACTATAGGAATGAAATCAGAAGGTGTCCAAAGCCACAGGGATTTTCTATGGAGTGGATTAAGTGTTTTGAATTTTTCTTTTTTGTAACTGCACCATAGATAAAGAAGGATGGATTTCATAATGCCTACCGATATTCAAAGTATTATTGCTTTACTTTGACCATCAGCTCCGAGAAATCAAGCAGAATCACATTAATAGACACTGCAGTTGGAGATCTGTGGTTTTTCCTCAGTCTTAGAACTGAGCACCACTTCTGCCTCCACAATACTGTAGCTGACATAGTATTAACACTTGGAAGCCCTGCATCATTAACCAAGTATAATCAGTACGCATGAGGAGTTTGTACCAAGCTGTCTATGACTCTTTATATTCAAACATAACATATATACTGGGTTGAAACACATGTGTTATTCTATCAGATTATATATGTGATGAAGAGTATTTTAGTGCTTAGTACAATATTAACTTTTAACTGGGACTAACCCACTGAGCAAGTTCAACAGTTTGCCAGTTGATGATAACTTGTGTTAACCTTCATTTCAAAGGGCAATGACTCACTTGCAAAATTCTGTCCTGTTATCACTCCAAATTATAAAGGCCTCATGTGTACATCCAGAAAGGAAGCATTCTCAGATTCACTATTTTCTAGTGTTGGTGTCTGGAAAAAAATACCTGCTGTAAATGTTACAATACGTTTCTACTTTCTCTAACTCAAACTGTTGCCTGCATCTTTTTTGCTACATGTAAGGCAATTTTTTGCACTATATTAGTGCAGCATGATATGCACTTAACTAGTATTGCCATAGAAACTGCCTCTTCTCAGAAAGGATAATGATGTATCTTGTGCAAGGAGTGTCAAGTAGACAGGTCTTGAATCCTGAAGAGAGTAGTGTTCAGTTTGGACTGCGACGGGATGGAATCAGCTACGACGTTTGCTGTACACACACCGTTCCTCATCACAGCAGCCATTTGTGCTCTACACCATGGCAGTAATACAAGTGTCTAGTTTCTTGCCCCACCTACCTATACTGGCATAGATTGTCCTGCTGGTTTCTAATTGTACTTTGAAGGCTGTTTATGACTAGATTTTTTATATTTGTTAACTTTGTTAGAAAAAAAAGAAAAGAAAAAGAAAAGCGGTTGCTCTGTAATCCTGAGTGACATACTTCTTGTCTAAAAAGGTGTTCTGATTATTCAACTAAAATAAAATGGTTTTACTTTTCTTCTGTTAATGAGAGCTTTTTCACTGTTGCTGGCAGTGCAATACTCAGAGACGTTTTGTCTTTTCTAATTAGGATAATTCAATAGACACTTTTAATTATTCAGTTAAACTCCTGAGTGTACTGGCAAGTAAACAATAAGATCAATAGTTCTGCCATTTTAATGCTCATGACTTTTTAAAAAACTCTGGCAGTATGAAAACTCACTGTTAACCTCTTCCATGCTTATGGCTTTTCAGTGTTAGGCTTCCAACACGAAGCTCGTTGACTTGCCACTCATGTGACATGGCTGTTATGGATGTGATCCATGACCTGGGAAGGGTTATTCTCCTCAAATGGCTTCTGTGTGCAGCCAGAACATACAAGTGACTGTGCCACTACTAAGCAATACAAAACTTTATCAGGCAACCTCTCAAAAATAATTGTTACATAAATTTCAATATTAGGTTCTCAGGTCTTTTTTATAACCTAAACCACTTCTGCCTACTCATCACTCTATTCACTCAAGAAGCACCAGTTTTTGCACACTGAATGAAACTAGCTTTGCAAACTTTGGCCTAGATCCACTGAAATCAATGACAAGACTCTCATGGACATCAGTGGATAATATCAATTCTTAAAAATACACACCTTTGTTCTATGTAGAATAATTCTTAAAACCAATGAGTGTTTTGTGGATATTCAAGAGTGATTACGGTCCTACTTTAACTTAGCTGCCATATTACCAGTGTGGTGTTACAGCATCAAAATAATTACCTTCATCCCACTGTGTAAGTATTGCCCAAATGGGAATGATGAGCAGAGGAACAATGGTAACAGTCTTTGGTGCAGGTTTAATTTCTCATTTTATACCTTGATCCAGCTGCAGCTGATGAGGTTTCATGGGCCCCTGCCACAGCAGTGGTTCATTCATATATGTGTTTCAGGACTGGAGTATTCAGTCTTACATCAGTTTGTAAAGATCCATTGCAAAAATACAAATCTTGATAATTTTAATTTTCAGCATTCTTGAGTAGAAAACAAGAAAAACCTGGTTGGTTCCTCTTTTGTCAGACATAAAAAAAAAACCTATGAAAAAATCATAAAGTATTAAAGAACAATAACTACACGTGGAGATGGATTTTAATAATGATTTCTGTTTCTTTAAAAGTCTGATTCTGTGTTGTCGAATAGTTTTGGACCAAGAGGGCATTGAGGGAACAGGGTTTCTTTCATTGGCAATGAGTCTTCTTTGTTTATGATACTGGCTGGTCTTAGCAGGAGCTGTTGCTTAGTTCTTGCCTTGAAGAATTTTATGTCCTAAATCTAAGCATTTAATAACTTGAAGTTAAAGGTATGACATCTCCTTTTCCTTACCACATTAAATGGATAAACAAAGAGTAGGAGGGTTTTTTAAGTATGTTTGGCCTTTGCAAACCACGCAAGTAATTTAGTATGTGTTACATTTTATATCTGATCAGTGAATATCTGGTGCACATCTGCATCATACTAGCGCTGCATTTAAAATCTAGAGTGCGTTTTTATTATTATTTTTTCTATGAACAAAGTGCATGGAAATTTGAAGCCAAAATGGCTTCCCACATTATCAAGAAAAAAATACTAGGCTGTAAGGAAGGCTGAAATTTTATATAAATCTAAATGTTGCAAAGGTGATTAAGCCCTCTAGCATTGAAACAGAAATAAATAGTATGTGAATTATCAATATAGAATGAAAAGCAATTTGCTTTAAAATCAGAGTGCTTCTACAAATCCAGTGCCTAAAGCAGCCACTACTGTAGATTATTAGTTTGTGAAAGTAATGTTCCAGTGATCAAATAAACCATTCAGAAAATAGCAAAGTAGATATTTTCCTGTTGTTGTGTGGATTATATTTTCCTTTTTAAAACTGTAGTTTCTAGTTTACTGTGTCTGCTTTGAGTCCTGGAGCTGTTCCTTTTTGAAGCTTTGATGCAACTGCACAAGCCTGTTTATATTTGGTATAAAGCCTCAATTTTGAAACCCCCTTCCTCCTGCCAAAATGTAATAAAGTTTTTTTTCCAGTCTTACAATTTGAAGAGACCAATTTAAAAACTCTATGTGTAAATCACTGTAAAATATATCTTGACTTAAATGGAAATCTGTCTTTTTACCTTTATGTAAATCGTTAAGAGTTAAGAGTTTATTTTGCCTAACTTAATTTACTTGAATATTTATTTTGTAGAACGAGGAGGCAGCTGTCTGAGGAATGTTTACCTTTTTTTTTTTTTTCTGGTTAATGTTAATTTGTAAATTGTGTAATGCATTTTTATTTTTTAAATTATGTACATTTCTTTTTTAATGCACAAAATGTTTACGTACAACTACTACTGCAAATTTGTGTATATTGTCACTAAGCTTTATTCAGTTAATACAGATGATGTGAAAATGTAACAAGTCTTACATTTTCATCTGGGTTATTTTTACATAACTGATGTATTGCTGACAATAAATATAAACACAAAATCATTTAATGTCTTTTTTTTAATAAATGTAGCATACTATGCTGGGATAGAGTAAGAATAAAAGCCAGATCCCTAAAATATGACCACCTTTTAAATAGTCTCTTCTTTTTTCTGAAAGGCATTAGCAAACATATTCTTGTTAAAAATTAGTCTTTCTATTCAAAAAGAAAATTATTTTCTGATGCTACAGTAATAAATAAGTCTGTTCCTACAGTCCTAGTTGACTTGGAAATTTACAAAACATATTTTGTTGATTGATAAGCATCCAATAAATGAAATAAAAAATAATAAAATTTTCTTCCTTGCCACTTTTATATCAGAGAAAACAACCCTTCTGTAGTGAATAAGGGGTCAATCAAGGTCTCACTAAAAGACTTCAATTCAAGCTGAATCTGTCACTGTCCGTACACAAGAAGAAAAAGAAGAAAAGAAGTCACTTTGCACTTTTTCATAATTGCTCATATTTGATCTCTGTGCTCTCCAAAACTCAATTCTTTTCATGTCTGGTTTTGCTGTGTAATTTACACAACATATCATGGGGAGTCTGTCCTGTTTCAGTAGTTATTACCCCAGTAACCTTTCCAAGCTAACCCCTAAAAGATTTAAACAAAATTTTGAGAGCATACAACTCTGATTTTTGAAGCATTTCAGGATTTTCACAAGTAACTCCTACCTACATTTTCTCCTGCTGGAATCCACAGAAAAACCACAGAAGCATTGGTCATGAATTCCCACCTAAAACCTAATAGAGGAATAGAGGAATTTTAAGATCATTTAAATGTTTTTAATTCAATACAGGCAAAAATTTTGTGACCAGTTAAAAAATGTCTGAGAAAAGAAAATTTAAATTCTCATTTTAGAGAATCTCAAGTTTAGAGAATTAGTTGTGGTATAATAATGAAGGTGATAGAGTCTTCACATTCAATAAAGAAAATGTGATAGGACTTTGGCAACTGTTTGCAAGACTTTTAGATTAATGGGAAAGGGTAATCTTTATTTTAAAAAGAATCCGAAAACATTACAGGAGAATATGATTTTCTAATACAAGTCTGATGAAAGGACATGAAGTGGGAGGTAAATCAAGAGACTTCAATAAGATTTGTAAATGTTTTGGCCTTCTAGTAATGTGAAAACCTACGATACTGAAGAATCTAGAAAATCTAGAAAATTATCCTGTTGAAACAATAGTGAGCTTGAGCAGCCATTCAGGATCTGCTTGGCATCCCTATCAATTTAGCTACAGAAAATGTTATCTAAACCTTCTGATTGGTTGGTTGTTTTTTGTTTGTTTGCTTTTTTTTTTAATACAGGAAAGCTGACTGTCTCTCCAAAAGCAGGTAATGACCAGGCAGATGAACAAACACTTGCATTTTTTGGGGTGGGGTAGGGATGGGTTGGGTGTGCATGTGGGTGTATCTTAGTCTCTGCTTGCCTGTTCGTTTATTTTCCGGCAGAGGCTGAGGGTGTGCAATTTTCCTTACCTTCATTTGGGCAGTGCCTCTGGCTGTGGAGGGCATTTCCCATGGGGACATTTTGGTGAAGCATCTCTACATCCTTTTGCAGACAAGCATCTTTCCTAAGCCCTGCTTAAACAGAAAAGTTGGAAGGCTTACTTCAAGGCACACCTTAAATGACATTGGGCATATGACATTCTTTCTGCTGTCAGGCAGCTCTGCTCTGGGACAGGACTGAGCCTCATGAGAGCACAGCAGTGTCAGGTTGTTCACACCAGCCTGTGCCTGTATCCACACCCTTGACCCTTCCAGCCTGACCCTTCCAGCCTGAAGGATAAGCCATTTCTGGTACTGATATTCTGACCTGCCTTGGCCAGTTGATGCTGTTGGGTACTGCCTAATCCTGCCTGTCCGAGTTTGGTTAGGTGACAGCTCTGCTGGAAGGGGGGTGGGTGGCAGCATGCTGACCACAGCTCAGCTGCACACTGTGGCACTGAGGGAGGCAACAGCACACAGGCTGCATGGACAAGAGCTCGAGGGAGGTCATTAGTCCCCCCAACCCCCCCAGCCTTCTTAAGGCTCTGCTGGGAGCCCCAGGACTGATTTGGACCCCCTTTAGGCAAGGGACAGATCCTTTGATTTGTCACTATGGTGAAGGTAAAACTTAGCCACAGAATCATAATCCATGATCATAGCTCTTGTTGTTTTCCATTTTCAAAGAAATCTCATTTCAAACAGTTCAATTACTGAACCTATTTAATTATCATTATGGCTTGATGTATCTAAAAATCTTTGTCTTTTCAGAGAAAATAAGATTTGGTACTTGTCCGTTTATACATGAGGGGTTAGAGGCTCCCACATATGTTTTAATATTTTGTGGATTTTATTCAGAACCTAGCCCTTAAATTTATCTGAATCTTATTCTGAAATTGAAATTATAAAATGAATGAGTTTTTCCTTTATTTTCAAAAATACCCTTCAGAGTGTCATATCATTCTTTTAAATGGCAGAAAATCTTTTCTCAATCAGTTTTGTTTAGCTTAAAAACAAAAAATGTTTCATTACAATTTCAGTGTTGCATTTCAAAACAAATATAATTTTTTCCTTCTCTAAATGATAATAATTAGAGAGCAAACCCTCTTTCTTACCTATACATGTCAAAATGTGACTTAATTCTCTGCTTCTTAACTCCTTCCAGTGCTGCTCCTTAAGATATCTATATGGGAATAGCAATATGATTTGAGCCCATGACCAGAATTTAGTTAACAGTTCTGTGACTGGACATTCGGTTTGTTGGTGGTCCAGTACTGACAGATTTTTTTTAATGCACGGCCTAATGAAGTCCTACAAAAACCTCTCCCAAGCTGAACCCAAACTAATTTACACCACTTGTGTCATGTAAAAACTATGACATTGTCACATAAGACAAAGGGTTACATATTGTGTCTTGCTTTCATACTCTAACTCAATTCCCTTAACAGCTTTCTTCCTGTGCCCCCATTGTGTCTCGGTGCTTGATACAAATGCCAGAATTCAGCCTTATGTGGAACTTTTCTGATCTGCACTGAGTGCTATCATAGCTTAATTTTCTTTTGATGTGTCTTCTCACTCTTAAGATCGCAGTGAGACAGCAAGAGTTGCCGGTTGACAACTTACAAGTACATGAAGACACGCTGTCAAAAATAAAAATATGCATATTGAAAATGTGAATTTTGAGGCTGAAGTAATTTTTCTTCTCTTCATGCAACTAAAGGTGCAGCTATGTATTTCGAAACCTTGAAGATACCTAATTCTACATATTTTAATCAAGCCATTCTATTGTTGTTACTTTACATTTTTTCTCTACTGTTCCCTTTTTATACTCATTCTGTGTAAATTTTAATTGTAAAATCATAATAAGGGCTCTCTCCTCTGTGTGTACAATCATAGAAGGGAGAAGTCCCTCTTTGAAATCCTGACTGTGATATCACAATAAACAATCCTTAACATAAGCTCAAATTCTCAGTATCTATTTTTTTTCCAAGAATTCTGGGGTGAAATCTTGGTGTACTAGTTTGGAAATATTCTCAGGCTGTAATGCCCCTAAGGAGGGAATCACCGCAGGAATCAATCAAAATCCCTATTCCATGAGCAGCTCCATGGCAGGAAGTTACTCACATTTCCTGTTGTGGAGCGTTACTTTAAACACACTAAGGATGTTCTGACTTTAGTTACTTTATCTATAAGCTATACCAACAACTTGAAGTCATGGGTAGTACAGGTACCCATGTACCTGTAATTGAGGTATATTTAAAATAGTTTCTAAGAGGTGTCTAGCATCATCCATGCGTTAACAGAGCTGTGTTCAGGTAGATACTCTGTATGCAAGGTCAAGAGTGACATCTCCATACATCTGTCTTTCAATTTTGGATCTCATTTTCAGTTTTGATATTCCACAAAATGAAATTGTCATAATTTAATTTGATTTGTACTGAGATAATAGAAATTAAAACACCCCACATATTCAGTACTGAGGAACATTACTTCTCAGCCACAGGTCTGCTCCTTTTCAGCCAGAGGGCTGAACCCATGTAACCTCCAATTTGGTTCTTAGTCCCCAAAACATAAACTAACAGTTATTTATAAAGGCCCTGTGACCTACAAGCAAAGAACCAATTTCCCATACAGAGTCTGATTCCCAAGATAGTCAGAAAAACTGGTAGGAAATAAATTTCCACTGATTCAGTCTTACCTGTTTTTGACAAAATTATGTTGGTGTCCTCCTTACTGCTTTGTTTCTTCAATCTTCAGAATGAAAAATTCTGTAGCTCCATTTTGTGAGAGGAAATTGGTGACACCAGGATTCACTCAGCCAAGGAAAGAAAAAAATAGTTAGCTGGCAGTTTTGTGACTGCCTGAAGTTGAATTTAATGAACTGCAGCAAAAGCTTTCTGCAACATTAGAGCAGCAGCTGGAGCTAAATCCTACATTTCTGTCTTAAATGGCCTTCACTTACAAGTTGATGAGCAAAACATTAGTAGCAGTCATTTGTTCAGTTTTACAGAAATATAAAAGGAAGGTTTGCAGCACAAGTGAGAAGTTAACTATCAATGTCAAACTGACTCTCCAATCCTACTGCAGAACTGCAGTGCTGAAGAAGCCAGGGCAGAAGTCTAATGGCCTCGAGACTGTAAATGGGCACCTTCAGAAAGGCAAAACAATATTTACATTAAAAATTGCCATACTCCATCTCTCTAACTGCATTCACTTTGAAATGAGGTGGGACTGCAGGTGACAAGACTTTCATCTGCCACCTTAGATCAATGAAATGGCAGTACAGTATGTTTATATACAGAATGCTTCATGGGTCTCATCAAAATGCTGTGCCATGACATATTAAAAACTGTCTTTATGTTTAATGAATTCTTATGAGCTATGATGCTGTCTGCTATTATTTAAGGATTTATATACCAATAATAACACTATAGAGATTATAAGAAAATAATATATTTATTATTAATTGATTTGCATTGTTTAAAGCTTTTTATGTTATATTTAAGCACTTGTCAATTAGCATGCAAAACATGCTGCTGGGCAGCCTCTGCTTAACTGCATTGAATTATGTGTATAACAAGAAATCACATATGGAACAGGATTGGGAGGATTGTTGGTTTGCTGCGGGGTTTTTTTGTTGGCTTTTTTGGGGTTTTTGGGGGTTTTTTGTTTGTTTTTTTTTTGCAGTAGGGTCACAGGACAATTAAATAAAAGTACACTAAGTTGCTTTTAAAGAGAGAAAAATATTTTAAAGAATTCTCCAAATCACTGTATTAAAATTACTTTTCAAAAAAGCACCCCAGATCTACCATTTACCATACAATTCCTAAGGACAAGGAAGTTCGTTGTTGTCTCAGTTTCTCCATGAAGAGTTTGCACCATCAATTGCTTGTGCATGTCTTCATATTCTCAAAGCCTTTTCCTTCTTTTGTTTTTCTTTTTTGGTTGGTTGGTTTGGGTTTTTTGTTTGTTGGTTTATGAAGAGTTTTTCCTTGGTTGGTTTAATTTTGGGGTTTTCTTGTTTTGCATGTGGTTTTGTTTTGTTTTGTTTTGTTTTGTTTTGTTGGGTTTTTTTGTTTTGGGATTTGTTTTTTTGTTTGTTTGTTTTTTGTCAACATTGTAGATATTTGACTGTCAGACACATGAATCTACATCCATGTGTTTTTATACTCTCATGTTCTGAAGTCTTTCAACCCAGGTGAGCTATTTGCTAAGAGCATCAACAGAGGAGAACAAGTCAGAATAGCAGGAGGGGTACCACATTTCTACATTTAATTTGTCTTTGTACAGTAGAACTATAGTTTTATAAGGATAGAAGTAAGAATCAGTTGTTCTGTGCAGAATAGTGTTTGACACTCTAGCATGATGATTGCAGACCTGGAGCTGGACAGAACTGGTTTTAGAGATAACAAAGAAATAATGTCTAACATACACAAAACACACCATATGTAGTAAATTGAGTGTAATATGGAACAACAGACCAATGCAGACAGAGCAAAGGTGTAAAAGGGTTTTGGCAGATACACAAAAATGGCCCCAAATTGATCCTAGAGCAAGGATTAACACAAAAATCATATTCCTCACACTGAAAGGCTCCAGAGGCTGGCAATTCACCAACACCCCACCACTGCCACCAGTATGAAACCCCACCAATCCCAGCACCCAGAGCAGCAGTGGAGACATCCCTAACACTGGGAGGTAGGCACTAGGAGGTGCATGTATAAACATTTTAACTGCATTAACCTTCTTTTTTAAACAGTTAGATCTGGACTAGTAATGGTTACAGTGCTTCACTTTCAGTTATGCTAATAATTTTTTAGCTTTACCTATATAAGCAAGCAAGATTTTGAGTGCAACAACTCTGTAGCAGCAGAGAGAATTCTGGAGCAGATAGATGAGAAAAAAGGATAGGTGAATTTTTGAGTTATATGAATACAGATACACCAATCTTCTCTTGGTACATCAAGTTTTGAAAACGAAACAGAAAACCTTGAAAGCTAGATACACTCTGGCTTCAAATCATTAGAAAAATCTGTAGGAATGAAAAAAAAGGTTGTCATTACCTTGGAGGCATATCTTGCTATTTTTAATTATGAAATTCAGGCTAGTTTTGTAGGATAGGTTAATTTAGAACAGAAGCAAAAATCCTATATTTCCTAAAACTGCACTATATGCAAAGCAATGTGATTTAAAAAAAAAAATCAACAATTATAATTATTACACAAATTATATAAGTATTTATGAGCATGAATAAGACTTTTATCTGAACCATAATGGCAGAAGTTGTGTCACAACAGTGACCAATTGCTCTAATTTTTTCCACTTAATATACCAATGAGCTAGAAAACTGTTCAATGTGGACAGATAACTGGTTAATGCTAAAAAAATACTGACTGAGCAGACATAGTAAAGAAGCCTGTGGGCTAGTTATGGAAAATATTAAAATTATGAGCAACTGGAACAAAAAAGTGCCTGAAGTGAACTAAAGAGTAGCTAGAATTAACTGCAAAACACTGCAGGATAGGAGTAGGGGAACAAAGAAAAGCAATATGTCATAAAGCTGTAAGCCACAGAAAAATCTGATATGATCAAGAACACGACAAAGCATGTGCTGTGAGGCTTCCTCAAGAGCAGAGTAGAATTATTTCAAAATATCTTACATTTGTGATAGTTAATAGACAAACTGTGCCTTTAACTACAGCTCAGCAAATGATTAGTGAAGACAGAGACAGAATAAGCAAAGAATTGCTCAGCAGTTGTACAATGGCTTATAAAACAACTTACCAGCAAAAGATGAGTGGAAAATTTGAAATTAATCTTTAAAGAATAATAAGAAATGCAAAGTTGTCGCAGCACCCTGGCAGGTTTTTTTTTTTTTTGCATTTACACTCTCAAGCCAAATATTATTTTTGTCAGGACTCCTTAGGCCAGCAGTTGTCCACCAACCAGTGTATCTGGCAGACTTAGGTGGCTTTAACTTTTATGATGGGGACCAATTTGTTTTTGAACTTGTGCCATCTCTTAGCATCTACTGCCCTTTTGGTTCCAGGGTGGTAGGTTAGAAGCAGATTTGGGGTATGATCTACAGCAGGTACCATTGCCAGAAATCATAAAAGACAAGAGGCAGGGGAGCTGATCTTCATTTTCATCAGTGTGACTGTGCCCTGAGCAGCAAGGATCACAGCACACAGGGAAGCACCTGAAATGTGCCTGCCATGCCTGCCCACAGCATGGTGAGAAGAGTCTTGACCTGAAGAGAGAGGAACAAGATTCTTATGAAAGGAGGAATTGAAGGAATGTAAATGCCATAATGTAAATGAGGGGGGAAATGAACAGTCTAAAATTCCAGCAAATTCAGATATTCAGTGTCCCTTCAGAATAAGGCAAGAAAAACACGTAAGTCAAGTGCACATAGACAAAAACGTACTTTGATATATGGTCTGATATATGGCCTTGAAGAACATCAGGGCAAATTTCAGCTCCAGTATTCATGATTCTTACAATTAAAGCATACCTCTCCAGGCAGTAGAGAAAAGAAAGCAGTAGAAGTCCCATCTGGCAAAGTATTCAAAACAAACTGCCTACAGCAGCAGAACATTTGCAGAGACAAACAATCCTGCTGGCCAGGGAGGGCACCCAGCTCCCTTCCATTAGGGAGTGCTGGGCTGCTGACAGGCCAGGTGGTCTAGGGTGACACCTTTGGAACCCTTGCCATTATGACAAGCTGTTTTGCTTGCTTATACTTTCATTGATCTTTATGCAATTTAATGTTGTTTTAAAGCTTCAGCTAAAATTGGATACCATATATTGACTTTCTAATTAAAAAAAAAAAACAAACTGACAGTCCTTTGGTAAAAAGCCTTGCCTTTTCAGTTGTAGACCCTTATCTTCATCTATAAGTGTGATGCAAATTTTTTTGTAGACTTCGGTGATGTAATTGCACCTGGATGTCTTCTTTAGCAAAACAAATATGTTTAACAACCTTTCAATTGCAAACAGGTTTTTATTTCTTCTCCACAGAAAATCACTACATTGCTGCAAGATGAAATAGCTCAACTACCAGGTTTGGCTTCCCCCCTGTACCACCTATAACCAGAGCCTGCATGACTTCCCAAAACCCTCTTTAACACGGGATTCTCACGCACTGGACTCCCAGGCAAAGTACCTCGAAGTAAAATTATGTCTGTAGCCATCAAACACGTCCAATCTGTTTTGATTCCTAAATTTTCCCTATGGTTTAATGAGAACAGGGCCAAGGCACAAGGCTTGAGCACCAAGTTCTGTATGTGTGTACAGTGATATGAAGCATAGCTGTGTGAGGCTATGGAAAACTAACCACAGCCACAACAGTGGAACAATTTATAAGCAATTATGTTGTTAGGAAAGGGTAAAAAATAAAATAGGGAAAAGCAGCAAAGCTTATTTGCATAGCAGAGGGCCAGAGCAGCAGCACAGCTCTTCTGGAAGCATGTAATAGCAAATGATTCAAAGGATAAAAAAGACTCAGCTTCACTCAAGTGGGTACAAAAAGAACTCACTGCTCAGCCTGACTCACCAAACTAGATGAGACATTCAGGTAAACATATAGACTTTACAAAACTTCCTAGCACTAAACTCCTTAATTATTGCAATTTCTTCTGTTTCATAAATAAAAGCTGAAAAAAAAAGCCTGGATACATGGCAAAACAACAGAAATTATGAAAGCAATGACAGGTTGTGAGGACCTTAAATGACTCAGGAGGTCAATTAATAGACAATATGTGAAATGAAGCAATACAAATAATCTTTTTCACAGTATCTGCTTTGATCTTGAAGCTTGCACTAGAAACAGCAGTTCCAGTGAGTACTGGGCTATAAAGAGCAGAGAGCTGCAACAGCATTATGAGGTTGTGCAGCAGCAGCAAGAACAGCCAGCCAGCCAGAGAGAGCTCCCACATCTGCAAGTTTTTCTTGTGCAATGCTAATAAACTGTCCAAGAAACAATAAAAAGCAGAAAGAAATTAGAATATTCACAGAACATGGGCGAACTGGTGTGAAAACCCACAAGCATCTCTTCCCAGAGGCAATACCAGAGAATTTCAGATTCATTACAACACAGAACCCACTAAAAATACTATGGTATCTTGACAACAGTTTAATTTGAAGGCAATAAATGAAGTATTTATTTCAACTACAAGGGGAAAAATAGAAAAATATCAAGGTCATAGAGGAACTGATATGTCTGATTTCATACCATCAATTGCAATTCTTAAAAGATTTAGAATTTTAAAAATAAATGAAATGTCTTCTTGGAATATACGTACAGTAACATAATACTGTAAATATCTTTTTTCCTGCTGACGTTTACAGAAAAGTTACCCTACACACAACACCTTGTAAGTGAAGTGGCCATGGCCCGAATGCCAAGGATGGCTCACCCTGCAACAGCTGGGAATTTCCCAGGCAATGCTTGGATGGAGCCATCACAAGGCTGGGCACTCAGGGGTGTTTTGCTGCTGGTTAAAGGAGAGGCAAAGGAGAAGTGCAGCCCTGTTAAGGTCAGGTGTGCCATGTTGGTTGTTCTCAGTTCTGGAGAAGACACCAGTCCATGGGCCATCATTAGTGCAGATGTATCCACAAGGGCTCCAGAGGATGCTGTTAATGATTTAACTACTCAGGGAAGTGCACCTGTGCTTCCAGGTGTCACTGTGGTACTTGAGATGTGCAAAACAGAGAGAGGCCGTTAATATTTTCTTAGAACTCCATATATATGTTTTACAGAACTGTTTGACTTTTTGAAAATAACATATTTATACTCCTGTGTGCTTTTTCAAGTACATATTGTATGGAATTGCTTAGTTTCCTTTTAACCAGTTCAATAAAACCAGGTGCCCCCATCTTTCTTACTGCTGTGAAGGTAATAACACCAGTTATTAAAATCCCATTGTGTAGACTCCCAATGTTCTTGCCTTAGAAAAAGAACAAAGACTCAACAGTTTCAAACATTTTTCCCTCTTCCATTAAAGCCCCCTGTAGTCTGAAGTAAAAGCAATTTAATAAAGCCTCCTTCTGATGTTTACAACTTTAAAAAGAAGAAAGGATTAACTTCAGAAAAGTTTAACAGAACACTAAAACAAATTTGGGGCATGTTTTTCTGTCAATTTTGTGATGTCCTCTAAACACTTTCACATGTCATCAGACCAATTAGCCAAATGGAGACCTATCAGTGAAAAAACTGAGCCAGAATGACTTCATTATTTAGCAGGAATAGCACCTTTTCAAACAGTACCATCCAACTTTCATTTCTTTGAATCAAAGAGGGACTTCAAACATGTTAGATTATCAGCAAAGAACCTTAACTGATGAAAAAAAGTGATGGACCAACAAAAAAAGATTAATCAAACAGAGGTGCAAATGAAAGCAATGATTCTTTAGCAGATTTTTTTAGTACAAACATTAGTCTTTGCATGTCAAAACACAAACGACAAAAAACTTCACAACATTTTTCAAGTGCTAATTATCACAAACTTTAGACTTCTGAAAAATTTACTGATAGTTTAAAACCCATCTGCTTGTATATGTATAAAGTTATGTGTATATATAAGAGTGTGTGTTACCTGGAACTACAACTGTGTTACACTGTCTTGGTACAAGACCAGGGAGGAAGAACAAAGTGTTGCATCAGAAGCCTTTCTACAAATACAAGGTGGTTTCAGTTTGTCTTTGCCCCACATCCATTGCTAGGGGCCTAGCTCTGGAAACCATACTAGTAATACCATTAATGAATGGCAAATGGATATAGTGAGCCAAGACATACTTTTAAGCCCAAGATATAAGACAATTTTTGAATATGTAAGGCCTGAACTTGGATATGTGGTTGACAATACATTTTCAAAGACTTCCCCTTTGAGATCCTGACTGTAACAACCACATTTTCACTCTTGCAAAAAAACAGAGAGAATACAACACCTAGGAGCCCCCAGGAGGTACCCAGGAGTCCAGTGCTCTGCCTTGCACTTTTGAGGGGCTGAAAAAAGTAACAACACCCTCTGGATAAGTATTTGTGGAAGTGAAAGACAATTATTAATTTTTAAGCTTAATATTATCCATTATGAGCTCTGCTTGTGTTTATAATTATTTTCCTCTTATCTTAAAAATCAAATAACATCTCAGAAATTAAAACACATTCACTGCCAAGAAAAGTAACATCTCTTTTTACTATCAATGCTAAGCACAGTTCAAGTCAGAGTGGAACCCCCAAGAACTAAGGTGGACACATTCAAATGCATGTACCAAGTTAAAGTGAAGAACAAGGAGACACCTCCCTTGGAACAAGTGGTCCCTGTGGTGTCCTGGGAAGGTGAATTTTCTAAGTCTAGGCCTATTAAACCTGCCCTTCAGCAGAGGTTAGACCTAGGAAAGTTAATGGTGGGCCTGCAGCAGAGACCCATATACAGAAGAATAACTTTGATACCTTGTTTGTAAAACCAGGTACTGCCTTATTTTTATATTTGGAGTCTACAATTACTAACACTATTACCAGAGGTTCTGTTGCTCTTTCTTCACTTTCTTCATGCCAGTGCTTCTACAACACAACAGCTACTTCCAATTCATTCCTCAGTAGCAGATGAGTATGAGAGCTCCTGCACTGAACACATGAATAATGAACAAGGCATACATTTTGGATGAGAACTACACAACTGAAGTGTCTCTCCTGCCCTCTGATTCTTTCTGTGTTGATGTTATTCCTACTTTATTATTGTCCTCTCAAAGATTTTCTTTGGAGAGAACACCAGAATTAAATTACTTCTCTATTTTTGGCTGACTGCAAAACTGCTGTCAAGTAACCAGTGCCACCAATCTCCCTCACAAGCTACAGCAAATAGCTTCTAAGATAAACTTTGCCCAGCTGATTTTGTCTAGCAATGCTGATGCTGAAATGTGCACTGGACTTATATAGGTGGAAAGAGTATTTGGCAATCGGTAATAAAATGAAGAGACAAAGCTCATCAGATTATAGCCAGTGTGAGCTTATATGTTTTGAGAATGAAAAAAGATAGAAAATGAGAATGGAAATGAACACATGGGTAATGTCAATAGCTCATATTTGGTTATTGGAGGGCCCCATTGCCTGAAAAATATTGAGTCTTTTATTGTGAAAACACNCTCCTGAAATATTGTACGCTGAAAATCTACTTGCTTTTCCTTCGTAGCACTCACTGCATTTCACTGGACTCACAAAAGCATACTGATTGTGACTTGATTCTTTGTACTCCCTCTTTTCACCAGATAATACCCTGTCTACAAGCAAGAGAATACAAGGCTTGGGTACACAGAGAAGCTGGTATGCAGGGAGCCAGAGGCTGCATTTATAGGGCATTAGCCATTGCCTCATGGAAGCCCAGTTTGCACTAAAGATACCTCGAGGGCCTTACTTGCTCCCCTTTGAGAACAGGCTGTGCTCCTCCAAGGGGTTAGGGCAGACCAAAGGTCTGAATCCTTCCTCAACTCAACTGGGCAAGGCTTACTCAGAAAGAGTAAATTCAATCTGCTTGAAATTGCCTGTGTGATTTTAATGATGGTGGTGCTCTAACATAACTTGTCTTCAAAAATTGCTGCTTACAAGGATAAGTAATTGCATTAAGGAGATTTTTTTTTTCCTCAGAGGTGGCAGCAAGTATTTATATGAGGGAATGAAGTGTTTCTTTGTAGTTGAGCATTTTGCTCTGTGTGTGTTATATCAGTGAACTCAATCAGACTTTCCAGAAACAAATAAAATATCAGGTTTGCAGTAGAAATTCTCAGGGGGGATGCTTAGCCTGTTTATTGCTTAAGGATTCTACTGGATAAAATATGCTGCAGAACATGTAAGAATGTAGGGCGTGTTCAGGCAAAAATATAGCTTATTGTAATTATTATTAACATATACCTTCCAGGTAAAAAAGGTAATAAAATTGCTCTGCCTCTCTATCCCACAATAATAAATAAAATTTTTGTCCACATCTGACATAAGGGCTACTGCCTCAAATACTTCTTTCTTGTAATGAAAACAGATGTCAAGGTAGAAAGGTGCTCTTGATGACAGAGCAACAGCCATATAAACTCAAATATGTATATATTCACACATATTCCTTGGAAAGCAAAGAATCTCACCCTGAAGACATCCTCAGGAAACCAGGCATCCAAAGCTCTCCTGCTTGTGGAGCTCTTTTTTCCAGGGCCTCGGTGAGGGTGGCTCTGTGACTATACTGCCTGCATTCTTTGGCTGGACAGTGATATACCTTGAAACATTATTCTAAAAATTTCACTCATCACTCAGTTTCATAATACACATGATTAGAGAATCCATGATTTGGACAACACCCTCCCCACGTAAACAAGCATCACGCAGACAGAAACCTAAGTTTTCATTCCCTTTTTAAAAGCACTTATTTTCTTACTGAGGCTAATTGAAAGAGTGAACCAGAGGAAACTACAACTGCACTTCAGCATTACCTAAAGAGTAGAAGAGGCAGCTTTCCATGTATGTTTATTTACAAAACAGCACAAATCTAATTCCAAGTGCAGCACACAAATCTATGTCAACAGTGGATGCTGACCATCAAAATAGAAAAACAGCATTAGTTGTAATGAAAGTGCATTAATGGACAAAATTGGCATTTGTATTTAAAAAAAAACCTGTTACATCATATGCACTGAATCTGTCTTAGCAATATTCAATGGACGAAAATAAAAGCCAGCAAGCAAGGACACCTTTATCTAATGCTTGTAACTACCATCGAAATTCCACAAGAGAGCAGCATATACTTGAATTTGGGAAAGAAATGACATAGAACTGCTCTTTTCCCATCCTTTCCCCTCTTCCATTATTATTATTCTACTGCAAAAAGATAATGAATGCAAACACGCCCAGGCTGTTGGTACCACAGCAGTCCCTGAATGTCAGGGAAATGCCATCTCACTCCAAGCTGACGAAGTAGAGGGTGGCCACATGAAACATGATAGCTATTAAGAAATTACATATTAAAAATTATGAAATATGGTTCACCATGAAGCTTCTAAAGAACATATTCATTTATAGTAAAGGGATATATTTTTGTTAATGGATCACAGATATATCATGGAACACTTAAATCCATCTTTAGGGATATGTATCTGAAAATATTTTGAGGGGGTAAAACTCATTATTGTTTCAAGAGCATTTGAAAAACTGAGCGTGAATAGAAAATTTTTTTTTAATCTTCAATTCATAGAAAAAATGGTTTTTTTAAAATTTTACTATGCTGGCAGATTTAAACTAGTCGCAAACAAAAGCATGAGTATTTCTATAGGCTTTTATTCCTAAAGAAAGAAGAATTTTTAGCCTCTTGGACATCAGAGGTTTTTTTTCCTGAAAATTCCAGAAAAAATCTCCACACTTTTATAGATGTCTTTAGTTGCATGCTTTCCACACTTCCATAAACCCTGTAATTCAGGTGAGAACATTACTGGTCTCTACAGAAACAATCATAACATCTCCAATGACCAAGCATAAGTGCAAAAATTCAGCTGCCACTCTGGAAAAAGAGGGACCAGAATTTTCCACCTTAAAGCAGAATTACTTGCTGTAGCATTGAGGAAGAAAAGAAATATTTTGGAGGACAGGTCTCTATTTAGATTAAAAAACTCGATTGAAACTCCTCACTTAAAGGAGGAGTTTGTGTGGAACACAGACATTTTAGCTGGTCCTGTTAAAGGGGCTATGACCATCACTAGGCTAAAATTCTTTCTATTTATACTAAAGAAGCCAAAATATCTCACTCTCCCCATTAGAATCTCCTGCCAGTGAACTGTTGTGCTGAAATGTGGTTCCCACCAGTATCATACTCTGTGAAAGGCAGGCCTCATTCAATAGAGATTTAGAAAATGCCAGGAGGCCAAAGGAACAGAAAAAACACCAGGCACATATTTAAATTCAAGCAGTGCTTGGGGGAGAAGGATATTTGTATAATTTTGACAATGGTGTAGAAAACAGCTATCACGGATGTCAATTAACATGAAATCAGTTGCGAAACATCTACAGATATCACACAGGTTTTCCTTCACTTCAGTGCATTCCAAATTCGCAGTATTTATCATTATTTGGGCAAGATGCTTGCTCTCCCCTCCCTCCTGGCCCTGCATCTGGGGAGACACACCTTCTGTTATATATGTCTTTCAGATTCTCTCTTTGATATTAACTTACAGAATAATGAAAAGAACTACTAAGGGACAATCATACAGGAAACAAAACAAGGATTTCTGATCTTTTTCTCCCCAAAAGCAGCAAAGAAATTGTGCTACAAGAGGTGGGTCATCAATATAGAAGAAGCCATCTGGATGGCTCTAGCTGTTTGACTAGCTTTTTGTCTTTCTGAGGCTAAATCTCAGAGCCTCAGAGACAACCCCATCAAAGAAATTTGTGGCAAGATTGATACTTGAGCAGAAAGCCTGTCACATAAAATCTTTTTAAAGAAACCAACCATGCAAACAACTGCAATTTGTATCTTCCAGCCTAAAGACCTCATTTAACTGTGCCAGAGCAGCCTTATAAATGAACAAATAAATAGTCTTATGTATGATTTTGTTTTCTTGGTATATCCTAAATATTTTGGAGTTCAGACTTGAATAAATGCTCACTCTCCATCAGTCCAGTTTCACTAATGCGACCCAGAGGACTCATGTTAGTCCTCAGCTCTGTGGGTGATTAGGCTGTGTCAGTCTGCCAAAGATAAAAAGCAGGGGAAAAAACCCCAACATTTACAAATAAGGCCTTTGGATACAACTCCATCAGAAACTGAGGGGTTTTTTTTTCCTTATAATTGCAGGTTATTTAAAACAACAACGACAAGGATATAGCAATGATTCATGCAATCTGTCTTCCTATTACTTAAATCAATTCAAATATGCAAAATTCAGCTGTTTTTCATGTGCAAAACAATAGGGTCCCAGAGTTTTTTTTTCTTTTCCATTAATCTTTATAAATGTAGTTTTATTAATATCTGATAAAGAAGCACCAGTTTTATTAGCATCATTTAGATGTCCCTTTGTGCTAGAATGGTTTATCTGCAAATGTAATCTACTGCTCTAAGAGATCTTGTGGTTGGTGATGGTCTCTGCTCCTCATAATCCTTCTTTTTGCTGAGAAGAGCTCCATCACAAATTCTAAGGAACTTTATATTAAGGATTATCATGGTTTTGCAATCTATAGTAATTTATCTCACTATGTTACTGTTTATAACAGACTGCAGGCACTTGCAAAATATGTGAGTGCAAGAGAACTTTGTTACTTGGGAAATATATTGGGCTGGTAGGTCGAGGCTTATTTCAGGACAATCTATGAACTAGGCAGAGTATTTTAGGACAGCACTGTGTGTTTGACACTTATGAAATTGCATTTTAGGTAATGATACACTCCCCACCTGCCTAATATTTATTTTCCAATCAATTCCAATCTGCTTCCCAGGGCAGTAAAAGGGTTTGTTTCTTCCTAACACATACCTTTCTCTTACTCTTACCTTTCTTGTACATAATAGGCTGAAGACACATTAGTAGCCATAATTTAACCATCACTGCAGTTACAACTTCCTTGTGAGGGGAAGAGGAGGGGCAGGCACTGATCTCTTCCCTGGGTGACCAGTGACAGAACCCAAGGGAATGGCCTCAGGGGAGGTTTAGGTTGGATGTCAGGAGAAGGTTCTTCACCCAGAGGGTGGTCACTGGCAGAGGGTCCTCAGGAGAGTGGTCACAGCACCAAGCCTGACAGTGTTCAAGAAGTGTTTGGATAATGCTCTCAGGCACATGGTGTGATTCCCAGGGTGTCCCGTGCAGTTGTAGGGCCAGGAGATGGACTTTGATGATTGTGTTTCCCTTCCAACTCAGGATATTCTGTGATGATTCCCAACTAATAGAAAGTTTTTATGACTGCTTATTATATAGTTTCAATTTAGCATAGGATTCAAAACCTGGAAATATCACTACTTTATATAACACAAAAATACTCCATCAAACTTTTTCCAAGGAAGTCTCAGCTGAGTAATTTTTTCTTGTGACACTTTTGAAAGATAAGGACTTGAGGACACTAATTTTGCTCCTACATTTTACACATTTTGACCACTTTTTTTCAGGGGAGATGTAAAAATGGGCCACATTATATAAAAAAGCATGGCACATTCCCAGGTTTGTACACAAACAACAAGGCATATTTTACATATTGTTCATGCATAATTATTTTGAGAAACTTGGTCTTCTTCCTTGATACAGCATAGCTAAGGTTATATGAACCATAAAAGGAAACTTTAGTTATCATTCAAATACACTTGATGTCCTGCTAGGTGGGGACCTTATCTCTCTGTCAGATATTTTGGCCTCTCAAGGTTAAGGTCCTGGGGATTCTGCCAGAAGGCAGGTGCTGGGCTGGCAGACAGTGTGTCCTTGCAGTCGTGGGGTGTTGTCCTTCACTTCTTCTGAAAGAAAAATCTTTTGAATAGCTGTGCAACAAACTCTTTTAACTTGCCTTTTTCGACTGAACAAGGTAGTAATCCTGTAAGAGGCCAACAGTTCCTTTGGGATCCATTCCCACTCTGCCCTCCCCAAGGTGGTTCATGATCTTGTGATCTTATCTTTTAACTTTTGTTCTTCTTTATGAGAAATAGCAACAGAATTATGCTGCATCCTTACTTCATCCCTTTGACAGAGCAGAGTATTCTCCCATTTGATCTCATACACTACACATTTTTGTGTTTCCTTACCTCCCACGCCACATTCCTGATCCATAAATCTAACTGCTAATCCTAGCCAAAGGCAAACAATGGTAACTCTGTCAGAAACTGGATTAGCAACAAAGCTCTGAGCTTGGTTTGTAAGGAGATGCTGCCTAACTAATCTTCACAGCTTCCCTGACCTATTTAGTTTTTCAAGTGTGGGACATGAGAATAAGAACAGATATATGACCTGGAAGAATTGGAAGGGGCAACATCATACAGAAATCATGGTATTACGTAAGAAGAAAAATTATGTGAAGTGATGAAATATAAAATATTTTAAATTACTAGAGAATCACTTTTTTCCTCTGCTGGTCAAAATTTTATATCTTTTATTCAATCTTATATGTCTGTTACGGGACAGTGACTGCAAGGCACCATGGGGACTACTGCAAGACGGGAAAACACAGGACTGTCTTTGAAGTTTCACCTAGTTCATTTATAAGGGACTTTCTTTACCATCATAGTGTTATTTTTAAGGGAATGAAAAGAATTTCATGCCAAATTATTTATAGATAGAATTATTTCTACTTGCAGAAATGTGCATTTTTAAAGTGGATGTCTCTGATTTTCCCATTACATCTGCCATTTCAGTACAACTCCTGTCCTCTGCAACTAGACCTCTTGTTAATATGGCAAGTAGCCTGAGAGCAATTGCTGTCTTTTTCCCACTATCTGCTCTCACCTCACTGATTTCTGCTTAAGGCAACAGAACTACCTCAGCTGTTAAAGACAGATGCTCAAATAATCAAATACCTAACCAGTTATACAAACTAATTTCATAAGCAATCATAACTTCCACCTCCTTTTCAGAAACAAGAGGAAAAACTTATTTTCAAAATGGAAATGAAATTGCCTGGCCATGTGCATTTTCACTTTTCAAAAGTAATTATTAAACTGCTTAACTCTGGCAATTTCAAACCTCCTGCTGTGAGAAGCAGGTATAGAAAAAGGAAGAAAATTCTGTTATGAGTTTCTAAAAGGACAGGCTTGGAGCAAGATTTGACTAGAAAAGCCTCCATTCCCAGCTGATTCTCAAGCTGTGAGGCTGCACCTCTCTGATGCTAATTTGCCTACCACTGGTACAATATGTACATCCAGAAGTGCCAATGGTATATAAAAGAGTGGTTTCTGCAATGTTGAAACCAAACAAATCTGGATACCAGAACAACTTTTTTTTTTCTTTTTTTTTTCTTTTTTATAAGCAAATTGTAAGAAAAAAATCTCATAAATAAAACAAATGAAAACTTAGTAAATAGGCCAGCGGTCTCTCTTACATGGTATAATTATCATCTGTCAACAGCAAAAGAGAACACTAATTGTTCAATTAGAACATGGTCCAAGAGTTTGTAGGCACTTATTTCACAAGCCCCCAAATACAGCAGCATATTATCTCTTCTTATGGGTAGAAGATTAGTGTAAGAAAGACTAAATGTCCTGCCTTTGGAGACAGAAGATTCTCCATAAAGTCTAAGAAAAGATTCCATCTTTCCTACTGTTTGAGATTTTTTTAACATGGCCATTTTCCCCTCTTTACTTTGTATTCTTTTTTAGCAAGTCTAATTACCATCCTTTGGCTAACATTATATTGAGCCAAATTAAAATGAAATTAGATTGGACCTAAATATTTTTCTTACTTCTTTTTCAAAGCTAAAAATTAAATTAGGAAGATACAAATACTGAAAATACAGGACAGAAGGTGCATCCTGAATTTCTTCATACCACACAAGACAAAGAACATAGAATATTAAAGAAATGCTTCATTTTCTTTTACGAAATATGTTTTGGTAAGTACATCTTGTCAGATCTACTTTCAACAGGACGTTCAACATGCTTGCAATATTCCCTACTGATTTACACAGGGCAGTGAAAACTACAGCCAAAGGACCTCTTTAAAGTCAGGATTTTGGCTCATACACAGGCCAGTTTCTGTTCAAATGTTCTTTGTGAATAATAAATCATGTGAATAGCATAATAAAAATGATGCTTCCTCTGGAAGCACTTGTATACTATAATTTCTTTTAGAGAAAAATTAGTTTTCCCTTTGTGAACCTGGTAAAATAAACAAAAATAGTTAATAATTCTCCCTATCCCCACATATTTTAAGGCTAATTGTTTTAATTTTCATAATTGATGACTAGAAATATTTAATGAAAAACAGCTTCTTATTTTACAAGAACCATTTGGAAAATAAGCAAATCAGAACACTCTGCTGTAATCAGAATGGCAATGACCATACAGAACTGGCTCTGAAATTGTTTTTAAAATGGAAGTCAATGAATAGCAGTGATCTTCCAGATATTCTCTTGAGAAAACACCACTGTATATTGTCAACACTGTATAAATTTATCCAATATACATGGAGTAGCAGGAAAAAAGTAAAAAGCAATACCAATGTTACAATCAAGGTCAGAAGGGGAAAATAAAATTACTAGAGATATGGAAAAGCTCACCAAAATGCAGCTAAAAACCTTGATTGCTTATAACAGAAAATCAAAAGAATGGGTACTATCATACTGGACACCAGGAATACCAAGGGCATTAGCTCCTTTTATGTTGCCATGGAAAAACTGTTTGTTGCTAAAATTGCCATCTCTATTAGTGAAGCATCACATGCCATTTCTATAGAAAGCTATCAGAAAATAAAAAGCAGCACTACCAAAAGGGTGAATATGCAAAGTGTGGCAAAACCAGCCAGCTGCTGACATGACTGCTGCATGACAGAGCTGGGAAATCACCCATAAATACCCAGTGGGTCTGGCTGAGCCACCAAGCACATTCATGTCTTGGAAAGACTGTGTAGATGTGAAATCTAATTCATCATTGCTGCCTGTTTCCTGGGAGAAGAAAAAGGAATCCAGGCTGGTAGGAAGCTGGGAAAGTGTGCAGAGGGACAAGCCCTGGAGACCTTCATGAGAAGTTAAACAACAGGACGACTGGAACTGTGTTTTCTGTATCCCTTTTTGTAACCTTCTCTTTCCTAATTTGTTCTTTTCAAACTTAGACCTGTAGACCTAAAAAACTAATTTTTGATTTACAGTTAAGCCTGCCTGGTGTTGGAGGCAGAGGACATAAGTCTGAAACCAACAAGCTTTCAGAGTTTCATGCAGATGAAGCCAGAAGGAAGGAATGTGCTCTCTGCAGCCTTTGCTTTCTAATTGCAAAGAAAGACTTTAGGGACCTGGCATGATGATTAGGAACAAGTGCACTCCAGCAAGCATAAACCAACCCCTCCCTCTGCCATGATCAGAGAGCTGAGACAAATCCCATTGCTCTCAGGAAATCCTGAGGCATCACAGCAGCAGGAGCAGACAAGACGATAATGAGTGGTGTAGAGAAGAGAAGGTGGCAGCTCCTTGTTAACAGAAAAGGGGAGAGATAGTAAACAAAAGGAAAACATGGCAGAATTCAAATCTGGAAATTATTTTTGTTTCTTCACACTGTGTTTTTAGGCAGACCTGTAGTTCAGGCAAATGTGTGTCACTGATTTTTGACATAAAAGGTGAAAAGGAGAGATTTGAGTAAATATGTTGGATCATTTTATAGCCACAACAAGAAGTTAATGGTAGGAAAAGAAAAATGGAAAAGTTATTTTAATTAGCATTATGCATATATGAATCCTTCTGTTATTGAATTGCTTTGTTTGGGGTTTTTTTGGGTCAAATTACAAAGTTCAATATATATGAGCATGTAGTTACATGTAAAATTTTGCTGACTGTTATTAAATAGGCTGCTTTTAGTCTTCCATGTATATTCAAACTCTTTGAAAGTCTTCCAAATACAAACACCTTAAAAATATATTCTCTAGTTTGTCAGTTATCAATACAACTACTCTACTAAAAGACAAAAGAAAGTGGGTGGGCATTAACTTGTCAGCCATACTATCCACAAATAACAAACGTAGGAATAGAATCAGGAAATAATATAGATTAATATTCATAGCATTAAAAAATTAAATAAAACTCTTTATGACTTTTCAACAGCAATAGCATAAAACTATGAGAATTCTGATTTGGAAGATGGGTTTCTTAATAATGCAATATAAAAGTTAATACAAAGGCAAAACTGTCAGACTTCTGCATCAATATTTAAATTCCTGTTAAGAAACATTAGTAGTCAGTAGTAGACACGCTTTAATAATTTGACCAAATTATCTTTGGTTATGTAAATATTCTCAGATTTTGATAATATTTCTATTTAAAAAAAAATGGAAATAGATGACTTTAAATTAATGAACAGCTGTCATAATTCAAGCATCAGAGGCTGAAAAGGGCAATAAGGCACTGTGCCTCACAATTTTCACCAGTGTTCCCAACATCACTTGTATTTAGAAGGAACAATGCTCTTGAAGAACACACCTTTGCAGTCTTTACAAGCCAAAATTACCTGTAAAGCAATGTCTGACAACTTCTGAAGGACTTTTATAAACAACACAATCAATTTTTAAAGGCAGAACAGTGGATACTTTGTAAGGAAGATGTTTAAGTTTTAGACAGGTTTCTCAATCATTGGACCGGCCCTCAGTCATTATGAGATAAAAATACGAATGGAAGCCTCAAGCACGTAATGAGCCCAGAGACCATTGCCACAGATGCTTTGAAAAATATATAGGAAAAGACCTTAAAAAATAAGAGTGAAACTGGGAAGCATATTTTGTTTACCTTCATTTATGGCTCCTAGGTTCTTGAAAACAGGTGGTGGGATAGACATCGAGTTGCATTTCATGTGAGGGCTGACAAATTTTTTGGTCTTTACACCTGTTTTAACATGTTGTTCTGAAAGCAAAGAAATTAATTAAACATGTGATAAGAACCTGTATTAATAATGGTATTTTATTTAACTCCTACTGATTACCTGAACTAAGAAAACCGAATTCTGTAAAGAAGAAAGTATTAATTCAATACATGTGCAGACCTGCATTTGTGGTTCTTCAGAGGAAAAATACATATAAAGGATGAAAGCAGTGAGTTTATGAAAATGGCAGGATACAGAAAGATTTGCTGAATAATATTCCATTACATAGGAAAGAAGAAGAATATTCCCCTCATGACACATACCCAGTGAATTAAATTACTTCCACTTAAGGAGTCATACACAATACACAGTCCTGAACAATGCAAAGACTCATGACATAAATGAAGAAAAGGTACTTGGTGAACAAGAGCATCCTAAAGATTAAAAGAAAGACAGAATGACACCTCTAGACAGACACTTCTAAAAGAGTGCTAGGAAAGATGGTGGAAGTCTGGAATTCAAATAAAATTATATGAAAACTTGTTTCAAAGGGAGAAAAGGGTTTTTGCTCAGGAGTTAGCAGGGCTCACTGAAAGAGCTTTGAACTAGATTTGAAAGAACAAAGGGATAAAACAAGGCTCATCAGAGATAAGCCTGGGGGCTGCACAGCAATATTTGAGGGACAATATGCTAGCAAGGTCCTTTTCTCCTTGTTCTTAAAACAGGACCTCACTGTCTTGTGATAGGTGATGAGAAAAGGCTATTACTGGTTAAAAAGTACTCATTTCCTAATGAAGTAAAAACATACAGACAGGCTCAGCTGGGACAAGTTAATGGAAAAACTAGTACCCTCTTTATTACTTACTGGGATGATGCAAAACTTCAACTGTTACATAAAAGTGTGAAATCTAAAATAAGTTTATTTATTGACACTAAGGATTTATATGTAAGGATAGGAGATTAAAATTGCAATTCCATCCCAAGCTTGTACATGAAGTATCGTGTATTACTTTCCTTAAGTCAAAAGAGCCCTAATTAGGAATGCAGCTCTTTGTGGGTAAGAGTGGCAGATGGTGCATAGGAGTAAGTGGTGAGCAATTTACAGTAAACAAATTCTTTATCTCTGACGGGTCATGGGGAGAACTAACACGGTCCCCAATTCAATCAGGGAATTGTCTGGAAAACGGTGCCATTCAAATGTACTAATCATTGGAAAGAAAAACAAAACCAACACAAAAGCTTTAGATTACCAAACTGAATCTTATTTTTTCTACAGAAATTTGTCACTCTTCTGGGACTGACAGCATGATGCAATTTGTAAAGGTGCTCCAGTGTGCTCAGCATCTACTATTGAGAGCACAGTTACAGGCTTAGCATGACTGAAGCAGTCAAATTTAATCCAGGTGTTTACTGACACACCACAGCTATTGTTAGTAGCCTTTATAGATGGGTTATTATGTGCAAATAAGAATTTATAACCTCTTCAACCATGAGTCTTGCAAGGTGGCACTCAGCACAGATCTGGGTTTTCTTTATCTTTTGAGAAGACGAGGAAACTTGTGTCAAAGAACCAAATCCATCTCTTTGAGTAAAGCAACCCTAACTAAGGGTGTGCGAGTAAAGCACTGCTGGGATTTTCCATTTGCTGCTCAGACACAATGTACTTGTGAGGCCCATATTACCTTTGTCCATCTGCAGTGGAACTCTGAATGAATTGTGGCAGAACTACAGTTTACCAAATGCATCTTCTCTGTGTTTTAAATTTGGACTTAAAGAGCAGTCTGTGCCTAGGTAACTAGTGCCACTAGCTATGAGTGGAATATGTGTGTGCTTTCTCAAGCAGATGATAGGCTTGCCAGGCTGCAAGTGTTACAAAATGATGTCTTGCTCTTTAAAGTAGAATTAAATAACTTTGCATGGAAAAATAACCTATTTATTTTTAAAATTAGATGTAATCACTCTGGAGATGTTTTTTACCTTGAAAGAGAAGTTGGTAATTCCATCATTTATCTTCTCTGTAATTCCATTTATTTTTATGAAGGAACAATTCTAATGTTCATTGAACAGACACTAACAAACTAGAACACATTACTTCTCAGTTTACCTCATGCACTTTTAAGAGTCTCAACTCTTCCTGGTAATAAAACAACCATCAAAGCTTTTGTAGAATGTAGTTAGTCATTTCCCCAGAGAATTTACAGTGCCTATCACTGGCATCAAGACCAACAAAGTCACTTCTCTTCCCTCCCCACCACCTTGAGCAATGAAAAGATATGATGAATTTTAAGTAAATGAATATTCAATCCAGTACTTGAATTCCAAGCATCAAAAAATTGTAATCATCACTGATTTTCTCCATGTACAATAGTAACAGAAAAGAAAATTCAGCAGCAGGGTTGAAGAAATATCTTGGATTTTAATCCTTTGGGCCTTTTCAAATCAGATGCAGTAAAAATCATCAATAAAATAACTCTCATTTTTACTGGTCAATTTTGAATCTGAGCTTTCCTGTACTGTTTCAGCCTGAACTATCATTCATCTGTGTTGTTTTGTTCTTTGACATTAAAAAACATAGATTTTTACATTTTTAACACTCCTTAACCGCTTTGGATAATCCCACTTAAGGCATTTTTAGCAAATTAAATTAAACTTCTCCATCTGCATCTGTGCTTAAAATGAAGGCAATCATCGAGATTCATGTTTCAGGCCAGGCTGACATACAGAGTTAATTCTCTATGGACTTCAACATTTTCAGTGCTTGTGGAATAATACTGTGAGAAGTATGACTGTGAAATAAAATCTGTGGCCTGGTACTCATTTAACTCAGCAGATCTTGAGTGCTCTTTGTTCTTGTACATGCAGTGCAATGAAAATACTCTCTTCAGAAAGGTCTGGAAGTCCTGTCTCCATGGAAGTTTAATGTTTGCTTTCCAATGTCTGAATAACACAGCAATGCCTAAGGAAAAAAATAGCGCAAGATTTATTTTCCTTTTAATTAATATCTGCTCAAGAGAGGTTTGGAAAGTTTAAGACGTTGCAAAATATCATCTTTGTTTTAAGTTGACAGAAATAAATCCAGGGCACCAGGAAGAATTTAGATAAATTATTGCACTTTTGAATCACCTGCACATAACACAATTCTATATGCCTTTTGGGATTTTATTCAATAGCTCTTTATGAAAATTGACTTACACTGTTTCAAGTTTTCTTGGTCTTTTGTCAGGTACTGATTTGGTATTTCCTGATATTACAAATTACAAAATAAATTATGTAAAATGCAAAGTGAAAAATACAGCTAATTTTTACTGGAATAATAAATTAACTGCTAATTGGAAATAATTATCCAGTTGCATCCCATTCTTGGCTAGACAGTACTAAGCAACTTTGGGCAATTAACTAGAAAATATATGAAATCATTGTTTACTGAGGTCAAAGATGAGAAAAAACATAGGAAAAAACAGTGAAGGTCATTTAGATGAATACCCATTACTGATGTATCAGATTCAGTCACACAGTTGTTTTTTTTGAAAATTTTAGGAAAGTGATGAAATCTCTTCATATGACCTTTTCATCCCAAAAAATAAAATAACATTTATTTTTCTAACAGAACATTGCCCCTAACAATCTACACAGCAATATTCACATATATAGAAATATATTTCTATGAGGAAATGCTTATGTATACACAGCTTAAAGAGGATATGAGGGCAAATATTTAATTATCAGCATTTTTTTACCATG
This sequence comes from Leptocoma aspasia, assembly GCA_013399835.1. Taxonomy (NCBI): domain Eukaryota; kingdom Metazoa; phylum Chordata; class Aves; order Passeriformes; family Nectariniidae; genus Leptocoma; species Leptocoma aspasia. The sequence continues at coordinate 1,869,278 of VXAX01001640.1, forward strand.
ATATACAAAACCCCTACTAGTGGTAGCACTGTTTGTGAAGTACAAATGCTATTTGTTCTACTTAAATATATTTATTCTGTGAGCTGTAATTATTGAAACAATATTCCAAATGAGATTTCTGTGTATTTTAAGTTCTGTAATTCCTGAAAAACACTGAATCACATTGCAAGAATGAAAGCAGGTTAGTTCTACTTCAGATTATAGCTCTTGAATCCATAGATGTTTCACAGAGAAATATTCTGTACAAGTTCTGTCATGCCTATCTACACCTTCTTTTTTTTTTGTCTAACAAAAAACATCGTACATTTGCAGGTTCAAGAACATGAATTTCAAGATTTCTTTGTCTGGATCCTTCTTCTTTTTTTTTTTTT